>CAKAOJ020000336.1:562500-570465 GCA_916701645.2 Sebastolobus alascanus | reverse complement strand
CTGGCTCTACTCTACAACAGCTGGCTCTACTCTACAACATCTGGCTCTACTCTACAACATCTGGATCTGCTCTACAACAGCTGGCTCTACTCTACAACAGCTGGCTCTACTCTACAACATCTGGCTCTACTCTACAACATCTGGCTCTACTCTACAACAGCTGGCTCTACTCTACAACAGCTGGCTCTACTCTACAACAGCTGGCTCTACTCTACAACATCTGGCTCTACTCTACAACAGCTGGCTCTACTCTACAACATCTGGCTCTACTCTACAACAGCTGGCTCTACTCTACAACAGCTGGCTCTACTCTACAACATCTGGCTCTACTCTACAACAGCTGGCTCTACTCTACAACATCTGGCTCTACTCTACAACAGCTGGCTCTACTCTACAACATCTGGCTCTACTCTACAACAGCTGGCTCTACTCTACAACATCTGGCTCTACTCTACAACATCTGGCTCTACTCTACAACAGCTGGCTCTGCTTTATAACATCTGGCTCCAGATGAAGACATTCACGTTTTCAGGTCGGCCACCGTTGCTCTCCAACACGCTTGGCACACGGGAGGCTTCAGCTTGTTGTACTCTCAACCTCACCGCTGGACACCATCAGATCCTACAACACTGATTCACACTCTTACTTTAAATTTTAAACGTACAACATGTCATTTTCTGCCACTAGAGGTCTCTCAATGAATACAATAACAACAGAGGGAGTTTGGTGACACAGTTAGGATTCCTTCAGTGTTCATCGTTCAGGAGCTTTCTACCACAGAGCTCTAAAAACACTGAATAAAGCAGCCTCACGTTAAAAAACAGAGTTCCTCCGACGCTGTTCGGCGGACGCAGGACGTCCCGGAGGAGCTGCGAGCCGAGCCGACACTAACATTTACTCTGATAACTTCAGATCCAGACGTCCAACAACGTTAGAATATAGAGTTAAAAACCACCAACATCTAAAATGTCTATTGTAAAAATGTGGCTTAAAACTGGATAAAAAGTCAGTTTCTGATTCTGGTAGACGACCACAACGCTGACACTAACGACCAAATGAAACACACAGTTACCTTGATTACAGATATATACTATATATATTATAGATAGATTACAGATTTGGTTTGAAAATTGTTGGAAACATTTGGGATAATGTAAGTACACAACTCAACAACATATGTGTTTTTTTAGACATTTCAATGTGGAAAAGTTACATATTAAACCTTTAATAAATGTCAGATAACCACTGAATAACAACAGTTTAGTCCACATTCACCGAGACATGATTTCATCTATATAGCTCTTCAGAACCTGACAGATATATTACCATATTCTCACAGCAACAGGAGGAGAGGCTAACTGCTTCATTACACCTCCTTACTGTATATATATATATATATATATATATGTATATATAAATCATGCTAACAGGTAAAGAACAGGCTCAAGTGTTGAAGCAGCTTCATGTACTCACTCCTGAGTTGTTCGATCCCCTTGCTGGCTTTGCTCAAGAGGTCTTCAGCCTCCTTCTTCATGTCCTTGGCCTTCTGGTTGATGCTGTCCAGACCTCCAGACTCCCCACCGAGAGAGTCCACCTTCATCTGCAGCTCCCGGTACCGCTTCTCTGTGTGGTTGAGGCTCTGGGAGAGATCACACAACAGTGTTCTAGTTCTAGTTTCACTTTATTGATTGCAAAAAGTCCTGCTGCTGTCCACAACATGTGGACGTCCGTCCTCATACTGACCTGCTCCAGTGAGGACGCTAGCTGCGTGGCGTTGTTAGCCAGTGCTTTGGCGTCCTTGGCCATCTGTCTGTTCTGCTCCGTCTTGTTCCTCAGAGCCTCCACCTCCATGGAGAGGTTGTTTAAACGCATCATGACATCCAGCTGCTTATCCTCCAGCTGCGTCAGCCTCTCGTCCACCTGGAAGAGAAGGACACGTAATAAAGTTAAGGAGAGAGATACGATACGGGACATCGGAGTGTTTAGATGTTCGGCTGTGGACGGAGGGAGAGTGTACCTGAACTGTAGCGTTCCTGGTGCTGTTCAGGTTGTTGTGGGCCTCCTCCAGAGCTGCTCTGGCTTCCTCTATGGCCTTCTCAGACACATCCAACGCCTGCCTGGTCTTATTGGCTGTATCCTTCACTCCCTCTGCTCGGCTCCTGCACGACCACACCAGAAGTCAGACGGATACAAAAGGCTGTTGTTACAGTCCTCAGTAAAGATAGGTTAGGTTAGGTAGATGTTATAATAATTAATTAAGGGTCCCTATGTAACACACAGTTACCGCCACTTTAAAATGACTGCTGAACGTTTTGGGTTCTTTGTGGATGTTGTTGGTGAAGTTGTGGAGATTTTGCTTCTTATGGATTTAACCCTGATGAAGTCTGTTCCTCTCACATCGGGACAAACTGGTGAGACGTGATATCTGTTTGGGCAGCAGAACCCTGCTCTTTCTGACAGCAAGCCAGATGGATTGTGGGAAATGTGGTCTTGATTTAAAAAAATAAGCCAGTAGCTTCACTTACTTGGCCTCTTTAGCTTTGTCCAGCAGCTCCTTGGCTTTGCTGATGTGCTGCGAGGTTTGGTTGACGATGCCCTCGACGTTGGTGAGGTTGGAAAGGCCGTCCTTTATCTGCATGACCATTTTGTCCAGAGCGGTCCTGTCGACCGGCAGCCTGATGGACAACACCTGCAGAGCCACCTTCTCTATGCTCTCTGGATCTGCTCCCTCCTCTGGACAGCAGAGGAAGGAAGGAGAGGAAACACATGCAGGAACAAACAACAGATTCAATACTACAGTTACAGTCTGCAATAAGAAGTGACTTCATTCAAAGCAGAGATTACCAGTTACAGCATTAATATACCTGTGAGGAAGTCTACAGTAACATTAATATACCTGTGAGGAAGTCTACAGTTACATTAATATACCTGTGAGGAAGTCTACAGTTACATTAATATACCTGTGAGGAAGTCTACAGTTACATTAATATACCTGTGAGGAAGTCTACAGTTATAACATTAATATACTTGTGAGGAAGTCTACAGTTACATTAATATACCTGTGAGGAAGTCTACAGTTATAACATTAATATACCTGTGAGGAAGTCTCTGATCTTCTTAATGAAATCTTTCAGCTTCTTGTTGTTGTTTTCAAAGTGCTCCTTCTTCTTCTGAGCTTTCTCCAGCGTCTTCATCGCCTGGTTCTTCACATTCTGTGTCAGAGAGGCGATATCCTGGAGCTGGACACAGTTAACCAAGACATCAACAGAGAAACGTTATAGTCTGCAGTCACAGCAGATAAGAGGAAACACCTTCACTGCTCCACTCTAGTCAGTAATAATAATAATAAAGACCTTTCTGGCCACGCCCTGCAGCTCCTCGTTGGCAGCGTTCAGACTGTTGGTGGCGTTCCTGGCGTGATTCAGTGCTGCTACAGAAGTGCTCACTGTCCCGTTGCATCCCTCTCCTCCACATATACCGTTGCCCCGATCGTCACGGCAACCGGCACCACCGCATCGGCCGTCTGAGCAACTGCCATTGACGCTGGCGTTGCTATGACCCCCGCACACCTGGAGGGAGAACAAGGTTTTATCATCCACCTGAACTGGTCGAGTCAGAGGAATAAAAACACATTAAGACATACTGACAGGAAGCTACACTTTCATAAAGTCAGAAAATATCAAGAGTACAAAAAGATATATATATATATCTTTTTCCATTTTAGACTTGGACTATAATAATTCATGTTTGAAGTCAAATCAAAGTATTACATAAGAATGTAGGAGGAACATGCAGTATAGAACTGATGAATTATAGCATAAATATCAATCATATTATAGGTGATACAGTCTGTTGTTTATTATTATAATCATTTCATTATTTCATTTCATTTGGAAAACAGTGTTTTTTTATTGTTTTTCTCTTGTTTTCATCTCAAAGTGTGTAATCTAGTAAACAGTGGAGATGTACTACTACTACTAATGACAAATATTAACCTTCACTATGGGGTTCTCCAGTGATGATAGACGATATCAGAGATATATGCATTATTAGAGTCAACAGAAATATCCTGACATACCGAAGCTGAGCACCGTCATGATATTGACAACACAACAACACATACAGTAGCTTTATTGTAAAGTAAGAACTCACTTTTTGTGTGATGTAAAATAGTGACGTTGACTTATGTGCTCACTATCTCATATGTCGCTCTATTCCTACAAGACTTCCTTTATACAAATAATAATAATAATAATAATAATAATAATAATAATAATAATAATTCTCCTCAAATGTTTGTCTTTGATTTTGCACAGCGGAAAAACAGATTATTAGATTATCCACCTCGAGATATCTGTGTCATCATCTTCCAGGACGACTGAAGGATCCCAACACGTCCTACCTTGTGACTGAGGTGATGGACCTTCTTATCCAGGTCGTGGCCTTTGTGCTGCAGCTCGTTTAGTGATTTGTTCTGAGCGGCCAGAGCGCGGAGGAACTGGGCTTTACTGGCGTCCACGAGGTCTTCAGTGACAGCACGGATTCCTTTGGACTGTTCTACAGGACTGAGAGGACCGGACACTGAAGCGTTGCATCTCTCCTCAGCCTTCACTGACTCCCCGTAGTACTTCTTCACCTTCTCATACTGATCTGTGAGGAAGCAGGTTTTTATAGTTTTATGAATAATACCAGAATTTATGTCACAATATTTTGCAGTTAGTTGATTGAGGTTCACTAAATCCTTATAACTCTTTTATCTTCTTTTTGTTTGCAGATGTTTTTACCGAAGAAAAGAATATAAGCGGTGATCCATTTTCTAAGTCTGATCTAAATTATTTTCTCTCTGAGTTTATGAGTTAAGAACAGGTGAAAAAAGGTTTTCACCAGGATCATCTTCATAAGTTCCTCAATGTTTTTTTGTTCGACTGCGAAACAGGTGGAAAAAAGTTTTGGATGATTTAAGTTACTTTTTCTTTCTAAGTTACTTTTTTTAAAGTGTTGTTGTAATACTCATTTCAGCTACAAGAGGCTGACGTGCTCCACTAGCTCATCTTCCAGGAGAGTTTTAATTTACATAACTTGCTAAAACACAATATATGTACCTTCGGTTTAGAGTACATGAGAAATTAAAACTAATGTAGATCAGACTCAGAGGATCAGCAGAACTGTTTTCCTAACGGTAGGTTTTGTATCACATGACTGTTTGCAGTGTCACATGACACCTTCTACAGCTTCACTGACTTCATGAGTTTGTTACCTGTGAATCCTGAGGTGAGGTAGTCCTCCAGCAGGCGGCGTTTGTGAGCCACAGTGGTGTTGATGTCTCTCAGCTCTCTCTCTAGACCGCTCAGCGTGCGTCTCAGTGACCCTTCTTCTTCTGCTGTTGTATTCAGCTCTCGGGCGACGCCCATCAGACGCCCGTCGGTCAGGGCGATCTCAGCTCTGCCGCACACAGAACAAGGTATTTATAGAATCCTAACATCCTAACCAACCTCAATGAACATCCAAACACTGTGTGACATCACACCTGAGGTCATCGATGCTCTGTCCAATCAGCTGGTGGATCCTGTCGCTGTCCTCCGCTCTGATCAGATCCTGAACTCTCTTCAGCTTCCTCTCCAGCTCTTCGATGCGCCCGTCCCCGACCCCCGGCGTGACCCCGCTCTCCAGGATCTTCTGCGTGGTGTACTGGACGTGTTCCAGGTCTCTTTTAATCTGGCACACCGCGTCGTCCCACAGCTGGAAGCACGGGTGACACTGGACGCACTCGGGGAAGACGCCAGTGAAGCCGCGAGCACATTCATCACAGCGCTTCCCCGCCGCTCCCTCCCTGCACTCGCACACACCCGTAGATCGGTCGCACTGGGCCATCTCCGAGCCCATCGGGTGGCAGTTACACTCTGAATGGAGAGGGGGGGGGCACAGAGGATAAAACTATGAGCTGGTCTGCAGGTTCACAGACTGTAAGAAAGACTCTAGTGGTGTCTTTAAGAAGCAGGTCGGACGGGTTTTACAATGAAACAGTGCATGATGATATTAAAATCTTTAGGTTCTGTTATATTATTGATGGAGAAGGAGGCGGGGCCCCTAACCCTAACCCTAACCCTAACCCTAACCCTAAACCCTAACCCTAACCCTAACCCTAACCCTTTTCTTATTTGTTTTCTTATCCCTACCCCCACCTCTACCCTTACCCTAACCCCTACCTTTCCTCTTAGCCATATTTATTTATTTATTTATTTATTCCATGCCATGATGAATTTCCTCTATATGGCTTTCTTTTATACATTTTCTAGATTTTATTACCTTTTATGTTTTACTATGTTTTATCATGTTCTTAATACTGGTGTTTTAAAGTCTACTAAGCGACTCGCAGTGGATCTGGCGTCTGCTGAAAGCCTCCAGCTTTTATTCCTTATACACATCTACTGGACAAATGTTTTTATAGCAGCACACCTCCACACTAAATTATATTGCCATAGTCCTTTTTTAATAACCAATAAAGATATCTTTCTCACATCTTAGCACTGATCCTTTTGTATCTATTTATAATCACTATTTATATACCTTATTTTTTACACTAACTGCATGTATTGATGTTTTTATTCCACTTAAAGCACTTAGTTATAGCACTTATATTTATTTTACTAAACCTGCAGTGTGTTTTTCGGTCGTGCTTCTCCCTTCCATGATTTATATTACCCCTTCCTGAGAAAGATACCTTTATTTTAACTTTTAACCTTTTAATTCGAATTTATGCTTACCCATTTTATGGTCCTTTAATTTTTTAATATATTCTTTCTCTATGGTAGCTGCTATTTTAACTCTATCTTTTAATTTCTTTCAAAAAAGGGTTTTAGACGGCTGTTTTGTCCTTCTCTCCGTTGTCCTCCCTGAGTTAGTGGATCCTTTTAATCCTCTTAAATTTTTTAAATTTTAACTGGGTAATTTTAACAACCTTTTAGTTGTTTTATTAAGGCAATTTTAAAGATTTTTATTCACCAGTCCCCGTGTGCCCGTGCACCTCGTAGCAATCACAAGACTATGAGTTACCTTGACAGTGAACCCGCGGGTCTCCCCAGTGGAACTGCTCACACTCGGTGCACTGTTTCCCTCCAAAGCCTGGATGACAGTGGCACTGACCTGTGAACTGTAGAGGACAGACGGACATCAACAGCATGATCTGAATATCTACTGAATAAGAAGACAAGATGACTCGTTGTTTCCATCATCCAGGCTGCGGGAGGTCCGATGCTTCCTCACCATGTTGCAGTGATTCCCCAGGGCGTGATGCGGGTCGCAGCCACAGAGCTCACAGCCGCGGTTCTGACCGTAGTTCCAGTGGTTCGGGGCACACTGGTCACAGTTATGGCCGCCCACGTTCTCCCTGCAGGAGCAGGCTCCGGTCTGCCGGTCACAGTGACACTGTCCATCGGTGCAGGTAGACTGGAGGCTGCCGGCAGTCACACAGGTGCAGCCTGATGGGAGAAACACCTGTTCAACGCTCAGCAGAGAGGAGACAGATCGAACTGATTCTGCATACTAACTGTAAGAGCCATGCTGTATTATTTACAGTTTTTTTGCATTTGATTATCATTTAAAAAGTACATTGTGTTATGCCATCGAAAATGTTTGACATACATTCGAAGTAAAGTCAATTAGTCATGTTGTAGAACGGGCTTTGATCCGTTTAGAGTCGACGATGTGTGTTTACCCTGTTAAGATGTGCTCCTCTAGTCCTCCTGCTATTGGACAGTTTGGACGAGTCCCTTTAAGTGTGATTAGAGCGAGTTAGGCTTCAGTGGAGCAGGATGGGGAGCAACAGTTTTTCTGACCACAGATTGTTGACTGTTTTTCAGTTGTTTCCAGCGGAATTGGTCCGTTTTTGATAGTCCAAGATTGGTCATATGGATATATTTTTGTTTATTTTAATTTTCGTGGGAATAAACTACTTTTCACTCACAA
>CAKAOJ020000336.1:475000-560000 GCA_916701645.2 Sebastolobus alascanus | reverse complement strand
TCTGAGCACTGACGCCCGCTGGCTCCCGGTCTGCACTGGCACTGGCCCGTAACCGGGTCACACTGGTGGCTCAACGAGCCCTCCGAGTGGCAGTCGCAGGCTGGACGGGAGGACGGGAGGACGGATTTCTTAATATCTGTTTCTCCTATATTTTATTATCCAGCACTATATCACTTTCTGCACTACATTCACTTCTTCTTTAAATAGTCCTGTATCTCAGTTGTTTACCCTGCACTATATTCATTTTTAACAGTTCTTCTGCACATTGCATATTTTGTTTTATACTCTGTATTACTTACATGTGTCTTGTTACTACTTGTGTCGTTTTACTAACATGTGTACTACTTACCTGTGACGTTTTTACTAATATGTTTGCACTATGGAACTGTGATGCTGGAAACTTGAATTTCCCTCGGGATCAATAAAGTTACTATCTATCTATCTATCTATCTATCTATCTATCTATCTATCTATCTATCTATCTATCTATCTATCTATCTATCTATCTATCTATCTATCTATCTATCTATCTATCTATCTATTTAAAGGGTTAGTCACTGTTTCTCTAACAATCAGGGATGAAACATGTACTGAACTAGTTCAGTGAGTCTTTGCAGGTGTGGTTTGACCTTTCAGGGTGTTTTCATGACTCACCAGTGCAGCCGTTCGCTCCAAAGCCGTAGCTTCCCGGTTCACACTGGTCACAGCGTCGACCCATCACATTGGGTTTACAGCGACACCGACCTCCCACCTTATCACACTCCCCACTGAGCGAGCCCTGCGGGTCACACTGACACGCTGCACACAACACAGGCATCAGAATATTATTAGTATTTAAAAAGCAGCTGCCGTCCTCTGAACGAGTGTTTCTGTCTCTACTCACACAGAGCGCCGTCGTGAACGATGGAGGAAATGCTACAGATGAGTTTGGAGCACATGTCGGCCAGGACGGGCATCGGTGTGATCATAAAGGAGTCCAGACACATGTACCGAATCATCTCCTCCCGCCGCTGCTCGGCCTCGGGCTCGTTACCTTGGAAACCAGGAAGCTCAGTGTATTTGGGGATCAGGACCAGCTATTGGGGGGGAAACAGAGGTTAAAAAGGACATGATTATACTGTAGTTATAATCAAGCTGCGTTTATGAGCCAGGGAGATCAGTAACAGAGAGAAAACAAGTGTAAACGCCAGAGATTCATCAAGGTTTCTTCTAGAAATGTGCATGTATCGACAGGAAATGATAAAAGGCTAAAAGGAGGACAGATACATGACTTTAATGTCCTTAAAGGGGCCTTTAAGGGACTTTTATTTACTCATTTAAAAGCAGATCTGGAGCCTAAATAAATTCAGTATTTGCATGTTCCCACCACCAGAGGGGGGGAAACCTCACGGAGTGAAGCCCTCAGATGTTGAGCTCTTCAGCTCTTTTAATCATGACGGCTACACTGATGGAGACAAACTTATTAAAGACTTCTGCTACTCAGGAAGTATTCAGATCACACACTGTATAAATACTCTAAAGTCCTGCATACTGAAGTTAAAGTACAATCAGGAAAATGTACTTAAAGTGTTAAAAGTACTCATGCAGAGAAATGGCCCCTACTGTATATACTGTTATATATTACAGTATTAGATCATTATTACTAATTCATTAATTGTTAAAGCAAGATTTTACTGTTGTAGTTCATTTTGAACTATTAACTAAAGATTCTTTTCATTACGGATTATTTTCTCCATGAATCGATTGTGAGAACATTTCTCACTATGTGCATGTGTTAATGTTCAACCAGTAGTACACAACTCTATATGCTTCATAAATCAATAAATAAAAAAGCAAAAGCAGCAAATCTTCACATTTGTGAAGCTGAAACCATGAAATGTTTTACATGAGTTGACTAATCGACTAATTGTTTCAGCTGCACTCGAACATGCTGTTGGGTAGTTTAATTTATAGCAAAACATCATATTTCATCAGCTCTTTGTATCTTTTGTATGCAAAAATACTCATTTGTAAAGTAACTAAAGTTGATTGTAGTAAAGTAAAAAGTATAATATTTCTCTCTGAAACATAGCGGAGTAGAAGTAGAAAGTAGCATGAAAAGAAAAGACAAGTACCTCAAATTAGTACTTGAGTACAGTACTAGAGTACAGAACTTGAGTACAGAACTTGAGTAAATGTACTTGAGTAAATGTACTTAGTTACCTGCCTGTCAAACAGAAATAGAGGACAACAGTCAGTTGACTCACCGAGTCGATGAGAATGAAGGCGGTGAGATGTCTGTGTGAGACTCCGTGACGCTGGAACCTGATAGAAACCACGTACCGATTACTGGGCTCGAAACAGAACGGCCTGGGCATCTGGATGTACCTGCAAAACACAGAGTACACACAAAAAACACTGAAATACACACATGCATACATATACAGTATATTCATACATGTTAAAGTCTGTTTCTCTATAAGCTGTGTTTCTCTGTAGCATCTTAAAGGTGAACCAGGCAACGCACCGTTACAGGAAATAAAACGTACATATCAACACTACAAAAATATATCTATAGAAAACACTATAAATATACCCGACTACTACAACTAGCATAACAAATCTAAAGTATATACATAGAATAACTTAATACATACATTAGCAATGTGTGCAATAACATAGTATAGACATTACATCACATGAGACATGAGAAATAAGGGAATTAAAATGGAACTATAGGAGTTATCTGCTCAGGCTGTATTTACCATCATAACTAGATATGAGATAGAACTAACTGTTTACCATCATAAGCAGACATAATCTAATAATAATAATAATCATAAATAATGTGCCAAATAAAAACAGTGTAAAATGTGTCATGTGGTGAGTTAGTTAGCTAGTAAAAATGAGAGCTGTGTGCAAACTTAAGGTTTAAAGTTAACAACTCATTTATAGAAGAAAAAACTAACAAAAAAAGAATGAATATCAACAGATTAATTAAAACTCCTCAATTAGCTCAATCAAGCTCCTGTACATCCCACATGGTAACAGCCAGCTAGCAACAACTAGCAGACGGTGTTAACGAGTTATAAACTGTGCACTTTGCTTGAGGCTACTATCTATGGAAGGGTTGTCTGTTCCTATTTCAACTGTCCGACCCTTTGACCCCTGGAAAGGTCAGCAGGTCTGGCTTCTGTAAGCTTGGCTTAGTTTGAAACCTCTCAGTCGTGGGTCACACTGATGGTCTTTAAAGATGAACCTGGATCAGCTGTATGAGGTTAGACATCCAGACGGAACCGTTCTCTGCTCGTCTGCAGCTTCTCTTATTTCTCTAAACTTCAGTAAACAGAGCTGCTGCCTTCCTTTAAGATCACTGCAGCAGATTATTACGCAGGCGTTCTGGTATGTTTGTCCTCCTATCAGTGAATCAACAGTAAAGAATACTGCAGGTTACAGTGAGATAAGAAGAACACAGATACAGGCCGGGGCAGGTCAGAGACTACAACGCAATGATGCAATAAAACAACACAACACCTGATCAACACCTGGAATACTGCAACTAATCCTTTAGTGACTTGAATAAACACGCTGGCCCCTCAAACACACACACACACACACACACACACACACACACATTGTGGTAGTTGTGGTACCTGTTGCGGTGCGGTAGAGTCACTGTGTAGAGCTGTTCAGTAGGTAGGAGGTTTCCACACCGCAGACTGGACGGCAGCAGTACAGAAGTAATACTGACTATGGCCTCCCAGTCCTCTGTGGACTACACACACACACACACACACACACACACACACACACACACACACACACACACACACACACACACACACACACACACACACACACACACACACACACACACACACACACACACACACACACACACACACACACACACGGATTAATCAGGACAAAGAGCTTCACGTCAGTCTTGTAGAGTAGGCGATGGTCCACACGTTGACTCACCTCCGGCTCGTAGCGGATCATGATGTCGTACTCCATGGCGTACGGGATGTTGTCGACGGTGAACACCAGGCCGGCGCCGTCTTTGACGCGGGCGAAGCCGGGTCCGGTCCACGTCACCATGTGGCTGGGAGCGTGCTCTCTATGAACGCTCCTAACGTCCGGCTGAGACAGACACGCACACACAAAGGTCAAAGGTCACCCTCCACAATGTATAAAATATATACTCCAACAAATCCAACAGTCTTAATATACCGAGAAAAACCGTCCAAGCACAATCAAATGTATGAAAATACACAGTTCAAACGTCTGTATTCAGAATATACAGTACAGGGTCGGCTGCAGCCTGTTTACCTCCTTTACAAGTCTAACTGCCGTCGGCACAAAAGATTTGCTAAACCTCGTTGTTCTGAGGTTTTGCTGCAAGAATCTGTTTGATCTGCTACTCCTGAGTTCCTGATGGAGAGATGGGGAGGATCACTGAGGATCTGATCAGCTTCTTTTAGAATAAGGTCCCTCCCTATACAGCCATGCTGCAGACACCTGATCGATCCCGATGATCCTACCTGCTGACCTTGATCATGCGCTGCAGTTTGACATGATCTTGAGCATATTACCAAAGGTGCAAATCAGACCGAACGACAGAACGTTCTGCAAAACAGTATCGTAAAACATCTGAAGAATACAACGTTCAACTCTAAAATGATTCAACTTCCTAAGAAAGAAGAGCTCCTGTTGTAGTTTATTAGACTTACTTTGTGCACGTTCACTGGATTATAAGTGGTCATCGATTTCAACTCCAAGGTATTTACCGGAGAACACCTCTACTTTATACTTCAGTGACTTATGTTCTACACTATCCTATCCTGTACTGTGTCCCCGTACTGAGCTGACTCTCTACTGTCTTCATTATAACAGCTGTGTGCTCTGTATTACAGGCTGGTGGAATTAAAAGTCTAATGAAGCAGCTTTTATGGAGACTAGAGCTGCTCAATGAATCATTTAGATCACCAATCAGAGACAGAGAGACTGTTTCTATTTTAGTTTAAAAACTTAGAATATGCAGATGAATTAATACTGTTAGATTATTAAGTTTTTGTTAACTGAAGCACAGGTTTCTTTTGTTAAAAGCAAAGAATGATGAATGGTGATAAATAACAGGATCTCTGTCTTTCTCTGTGGACATTTGGTGCTCTTATCTTAAGTTATGAAATCTCACAGTTCCAACGTTGACATAATAACGTACATACAGCTACAACAGCTACACTATAACTTAATGTTCTCAAGCTTCTAGAGAAATGATGAATCATTGCTTCTGATCTGCTCTGTCTAACTTGCTGTATCTTGCATCAGCCTTGGAAAGTAACTCCAGTCAGTACATCAACTCCAGTATTGTTCCTACAGTACAGTTTAGATGTTCTTCAGATTACAACACTGAACTCTACACTGCTACATATTCACCTCTCTTTCTCAGCTCGACTAGTTTGAAATGACAATAATTAAGTTGACAGCCAAGCGTTTAATTAGGCCAAGTGGTGCACACAGCACATGACCACCGACCTTTAGAGATGTTTTACTGTACTCTGTAAATACAGACGCTATTAATGTATTATTAAATTAAAAACTGCTGCCGGCTGACAGATTCAGTTCACTTTAACGTGAACATTTCTGGATACTCCATTCAGGTTAAACTGCTCAGATAGACCTAGTTCATCTACATTAGTGGCTCCACAAGATAGATCTGAGCGGTCAGATGATTAAAGAATTAAAGAAAATAACTTCCTAATTACTTATATTCTCTTCTTCTGCTTTTTCCTTGTTCGTACTTTCACATCTTCGTGCTTTAAACTGTCCTTCATCCTGTCTCCCAGCCAGCAGGGGGCGACTCCTCTGGTTCTATAGAAGTCTATGAGAAAATGAGCTTCTACTTCTCTCTTGTTTTATTACCTCAGTAAACATTGTAAACATGAGTTTATGGTCTCAATCACTAGTTTCAAGTCTTCTTCAATACAGCATGATGTTCATTTAGTAAATTATGGTCCCATTTAGAGTCAGATAGACCATAAAGCAGGGGATGCTTTAGGGCGGGGCTACCTGCTGATTGACAGGTCGCTACCACGGCGTTAAGGTTGTCCTTGTTTTCATCTTAGAACTTTAACCCTTTAATCACAGTGTGTTTTCACTTCATCAGAGTTAATTATAACCGTTCTGGTCTATAAATGTCGTATTCAGCGCTCAGTTGTACTCAGCTCCACCCTCTCAGGTCACTTCTGGCTCCAAAAAACCAAGATGGCGACGGCCGAAATGCCGAACTCGAGGCCTCAAAACCGAAGTCCACCAACCAGTGGGTGACTACGTCCACTTCCTCTAAACAGTCTATGGTCAGGACTCAAGAAGCTCAGTGTTGAGTGTGAAGCTGTTTGTATGAGCTGTTCTTCAGCCCGTTCTGAACAGGCATGTTCAACAATCACTGCACTAGTTTACAAAAACACAGACCTGTTTTAAGCGCTCTCACTTCAACACGCTAACAACACTTTGCTTCCTCTGTCTCTTGAAACCAGTGAGTCAGAATCCTACTGTCTGTTGAAGCTGGCGGATCCGTCTCAGCGCCGCCCGGTGCTGCTGAGAGCTGCTGATGCGACGGTGACGACGGTGTCTCCTCAGCTGATTACTGAGGTGCTGAACACAGTCGGTCTCTGCCTGAGGACGGACTTTACCCTGAGAGGAGGAGAGGAGGGGAGAGGAGAGGAGGGGAGGAGGGGAGGAGGAGAGGAGAGGAGGAGACGAGGAGAGGAGGAGAGGAGAGGAGAGGAGAGGAGGGGAGGGGAGGAGGGGAGGAGGAGGGGAGGAGAGGAGAGGAGAGGAGAGGAGAGGAGAGGAGAGGAGAGGAGAGGAGAGGAGAGGAGGGGAGAGGAGAGGAGAGGAGGAGAGGAGGAGGGGAGGAGGGGAGAGGAGAGGAGAGGAGGAGAGGAGGAGAGGAGAGGAGAGGAGAGGAGGGGAGGGGAGGAGGGGAGGAGGAGGGGAGGAGGGGAGAGGAGAGGAGGGGAGGAGAGGAGGAGAGGAGAGGAGAGGAGAGGAGGGGAGGGGAGGAGGGGAGGAGGAGGGGAGGAGAGGGAGGAGAGGAGAGGAGAGGAGAGGGGAGGAGGGGAGGAGGAGGGGAGGAGGAGAGAGGAGGGGAGGGGAGGAGGAGAGGAGAGGAGGAGAGGAGGAGAGGAGGGGAGAGGAGAGGAGAGGAGAGGAGGAGAGGAGGAGAGGAGGGGAGGGGAGAGGAGAGGAGAGGAGGAGAGGAGGGGAGGAGGAGAGGAGGAGAGGAGAGAGGAGAGGAGAGGAGAGGAGGAGAGGAGAGGAGAGGAGGAGAGGAGGGGAGGAGGAGAGGAGGGAGGGGAGGAGGAGAGGAGAGGAGAGGAGGAGAGGAGAGGAGGGGAGGAGAGGAGGGGAGGAGAGGAGGGGAGGAGGAGAGGAGGGAGGGGAGAGGAGAGGAGAGGAGGAGGGAGAGGAGAGGAGAGGAGGAGAGAGGAGAGGAGAGGAGAGGAGAGGAGAGGAGAGGAGGAGAGGAGGAGAGGAGGAGAGGAGAGGAGAGGAGGAGAGGAGGAGAGGAGAGGAGGAGAGGAGGAGAGGAGAGGAGGAGAGGAGGAGAGGAGAAGGGGAGGAGGGGAGGAGGAGAGGAGAGAACTTTTTACATCACCACTTCTTCCAGCACACAGAGCCGAGCTGAAGTTATCGGAGCATGACTTTGTATTACAGTGATGAGTTGTGACAGGTTGGTATCTGTTCCACTGTCTGCTGATTTCATGGGTCACTTCAGCTGTGGAGTTCTGAACAGAGATGCAGAACTGAATCCTGATTATTCTGAACCTCTTTTTTGTCCTTCAGCATGTTCACTCAGTTTTCCATCCAGCACCATTTAAACCAAACACACTGTTGTCTTCCCCCCCCCCCCCACACATTCCTGTAGCCGTGATGTTCCCAGTGTGTCAGTGGACTGTCTGAGCTTGCCTGAAGGGCTGAATGGGGAAGTGGAGGGGGGGGGGGGCGGGGGGGGGACGACGAGTCCTCAGAGTGGATGGAGGTGGGTGGAGGGCGGTGAAAGTAAAGAATGTGAGAAAGTGGGTAGACAGATGATGAGATGACTGATGGCCTGTCACCGTCTCTGGTTGGATGGGGGGGGGCTTAACGAGAAGATTAATAGAATTCAGAGTTTTAAAGGTTCTCTATACGACATTCAGGGCATTAATATAACATCATCTAGTATTGTCTATATAACGATATAGAGGAGTAATGTCTACCTGAAGCTCTGTGTGATGTAATCAGAGCTTCTCTGTGCATGTTAGTGCATGTTAGTGCATGTTAGTGCATGTGAGCGTGCTCCACCGGCTAGCTCATGGCCGCCGCTCCGAACTGCTCTCACATGGCGGTTACAGCTGATGATGTGGTCCAGACCGACGGCGTCCAAAAAGAAACTGTTAGTTGACTAACACTCGATGAGATGATTTAATCAACAGATCTGTTTACCAGAGACGTGCTCATACGTTTCTTGCAACAGATGTGCTCTGAATTTTCAAGTTTTGCACCTTTAAAGTCAGGGTTGACGATGTTCTCCAGTAGACACTATCTGTTATATTGGTTGAAATGGTCTTTACCCCCCCGACAGCGATCCATTACTGATGAGCTCATTGTGTTAGATACATATTTAATCAACATTTAGATAAATATCAGCCCTATTGGATCAGGTCAGACATGAGTGGAATTAATCTTCTCATCTCACTGTTCCTTAATATATATGTTTGGATGTCTTTGCATCTGATTGTAATAAACCTTTAAACTCTCGTGCGTGCCGCGTGGCAGCGACGCCACACCAGCAGGCTGTTATGAGTCTGAATCACAGTAGCGTGCTCACCGGCAGCGCAGAGTCACCCGGGGAGTGTCCGGTGGCGTCTTCAGCCTCGTATTTGTAGAAGTCCAGCGGAGCACAGAAATACCCAGGCTGCACCTCTGAACACTGTCGACCAATCAGATGCCTCCTGCAGTCACACTGGCCGTTCTCCATCATGCACCTGAAGTAACAGACAGAGAGGTGTACTTTAAACGCTTCTCTTCGTCTCTAACTCAAAAGCATATCAGTCGTATAACATGTTGAAAATCTACACCTGTTGTTGAACGCTCCACCGAAGTCACAGTCGCACGATCTGCAGCCGGCCAGGTCGTTACTGAGTCCCCAGTATTCAGGCTGCAGGGACGGGAACACAGCTCAACACCAGTCACATCTTTCACACTCTGAAGCTCTGCTGTCGTTACTATGTAATATGCTCCTTTATTAATGCTACCAACACATTTATTAGCTATCAGAAGCTGCTTTACTGCTTTCAGCAGACGTTAGAAGAAGAGCCGTTGTTACTGACCAGACACTGGTTGCAGTAGCGACCGGTGACGTATCTTTTGCAGGAGCAGTCGCCACTGATCTGGTCACACGGAGCTCCCATCATGATGATGCCACGAGGGTCACAGTTACAAGCTGATGGAGACACACACACACACACACACACACACACACACACACACACACACACAGAATAAAGATGGCGGCTGATGTCTGTTTACAGATCTTAAATACAGATTAAGCGGTTTTATGTGAATCGATCTTCATCCCTGTTCACACACACACACACACACACACACACACACACACACACACACACACACACACACACACACACACACACACACACACACAGATATACGTACGCTGACAGCCCAGCGGGTCGTTCTGGCTCAGTCCGTAATAACCTTCCTTGCAGTCGTCGCAGCGCGTGCCTTTGACGTTGGCTTTGCAGCGACACTGTCCTGCGATCATCCCCATGTCCAGGTCGGTGTGACTGTCACACACTCCTCCCTCCAGTGAGCCGACGGGGTCACAGTCACAGGCTAGAGGTCAGAGGTCAGAGAGGGAGAGAGAGAGAGAGAGAGAGAGTGCAAGTAAAGGGAGAAGAGAATGAGAAGTGAGAAGGTTTTAGCTTCATGATACATTTCTGCAAACTGACACTTAAATGGTCGTGATACAACCCTCGTGTCTTGCTTCTGCAGCTGCTGAGCAAAAGTGAAGGAAAGTCTGTGGGATTCTGAATCTGTTTCAGAGAGTCAGAGAGCAGCACACTCTGCTCCACCGAAGTTTCAAAAGGTAGATAAATATATTTACTCAGTTATTGGGCATGAACCTCGCATTTACACGCTTATTCTTAGTCGAAAAAAAAGTGTAAAATGCTTCAGGTCGTTTCCAACCTTGAGACGAGGTTCAGGCTTATCGGCACGTTCAGTCAATGACACTAAATAAGTGAACTTGAAACAGGAAACAAATGAAATTAAAGCTGCAAGCAGCGTTTAACGGGCCCTCGCCCCTTTGCGCACGTCGTGGGAACCCGCTGCCGTGCATTTCCATGAAAGTCGGACACAGCACGCAACAGTTAGAGGGTATTTTTGGACCGCGTGGCGCTGACCTGTTGAGAACCTGTGGAGCATCCTTTAAAGGCACTTCTATGAGGGTGGGTGGCAGTATACAACCATTTCCTGTTGCCAGTAGGTGGCGTTATCACCATAACTCAATAATGGAACGTATATGTCTTCAGGCCAAGACTCTTATAAAACATGTCAAGTTTGGGGCTGATTGGACAATGTATAGTCAATTTACAACAACTTCCTGTTTCCTGTAGGGGGCGCTATGACCATCGGTCATAATGGAGCGTGTATGTCTTCAGGTCTGAACTCTTATCCAGCTTATTTGGGGCAGATCGTTCTATGTAAAGTCAAGTTACATCAGCCTCCTGTGTCATGTCGAAACATCGAAATTCGCCGTGTCGCCACGACAACGCCGTTTCGCGAAAACACAGAATGTAGCATCACGAAGGTGTTGAGATTCCCGGAGAAGGATCTCTTGAATCCTCTAGGAGGAGTAACGTAAAGGTCCACACCTGTAAAGTGATAAAAATGGCGTCTTCTCACATGACCTATGACATGACTCTCAGATATTTTCCAAATGATTCAGAGAAAGTAAGAACACTGGACTGGAGTTTAGTCGCCATATATTGCCGTAAACAGAGCAGAAAGACTCACCGACACAGACCCGTGGGTCCCTGACGTCCCTAACGGGGTCTTGGTAGTAGAAAGGTTGGCACATCTCACAGTTGCGTCCCATGGTGTTGTGCAGACAGTCGTCACACACTCCTCCGCTGACGTTGCCCGTGGCCAAATACACCGCCATGTCGAAGTGACACTGGCTGGAGTGGCCGTTACAGTTGCACTCTGGAGACACAAGCAAAGAAATAAAGACGTGACCTCGACTATAGCAGGGAACGACAGTTTCATCACTAGCAGTTGTTTCCCATCACATCAGCTCCGCTCGGCCTCTTTAACACTTTAAAAGTTAGAAAGACGGTTTGATGGAGGAGAGGCTGCAGGTGTTCTCACCTCTGCAGGTGTGAGGGTTTTCTGCCTCCGCTGGTCTCCACGGCAGGTCGTGGTGGAAATGTTGGCAGCGCTCACAGTTCAGACCCTCTGTGTTATGTTTGCACACACAGCGACCGTGGATCTGACCAATCACAATAGAGCAAAATGATGAGCACAAAGGTGAATGAAGCCATCGTCAATAACAACAGCAGGATTATTATTGATGAAACACATTAGACCAGCTGAAGTTTCTGTTATCGTCAAACAGACTCTGCTGTTAACATGTTTCTGATGACAGCAGCTCACCATGCTGTTCTCCCGGGCGTCCACCCCCGGCACCGGGGCGCACTCTGAGGCGTGACCGTAGCAGAAGCAGCTCCCTCTGACCACCAGCTCATAGATGGCGTAGTAATATTTCTGCAGGACGTCGAAGCGTCGGTCCAGCAGGTCGTCTCCCAGAGTGTTCAGCTTGGTGAAGTTGATACGCAGGTTTGTGATACGCAGAAGTTCTGTAAAAAAAACACATTTATTAGGTTGGATCTGTCAAGTTGACCCATTTCATGACAAACCTGACAGCTCATTAGTGTGCAAACATGTTCTGAATGATGGTGTTAAAGTGTTTATTAGTTTTATTGTTTTCTTTAAAAGCAGTATTACTGTCAGAAAACAGAGACTAACAGTGTTAGTGCTCCACAGTCTCCTCTGACCTTGAATGTCCAGGCTGTACGGGTCCTTCACATGAATGGCGGGATCCAAAACCTTATAAATGACCTGGAAGACAGAAGAGAATCGTCCATTTACATTCTGGGATGGAAGAAGATCGAAGTCACATAAAACAGCAGATGTTAACCAAAATCACATTTACAAAGGTACAGCAGCTCTGAGCTGGAGAGAAATGATTTATTAAAGCTTCAATTAAAACATCGATGTTATTATGAGGTCAAACGGCACTTTGCTTTATGATAAACACAGATTTTAGGTTTGTGTGTAGATATGTATTTATACTTCTGTTTGCTCTGTGGTGAATTATTTTTATGAAGACAGTTATCTTCTTACAGTTTATTCTTTAAAGTAATTATAATATTTTCATTAAAGACCTGTACACAGACCTGGACCTCCGTCCTCCAGGAGATTCAGCCTCTCTAACAACTTACTTCAGTCCAAGGAGGCTTATTGGCAGGGTAACATACGTTTACATTACTATGCAACTGGGAATTAAAAACAAAAATCTGGTCCTCTCTCTAGGTTCCATGGTGGAGAGGAGGTAGTGTTGCTCGGGCTCTAACTATCTGGCGGAGGTTGTGTTGCTCATGGTGGAGAGGAGGTCATGTTGCTCATGGCGGAGAGGAGGTGGTGTTGCTCATGGCGGAGAGGAGGTGGTGTTGCTCATGGCAGAGAGGAGGTGGTGTTGCTCATGGCAGAGAGGAGGTGGTGTTGCTCATGGCGGAGAGGAGGTGGTGTGGCTCATGGCGGAGAGGAGGTAGTGTTGCTCATGTTGGAGAGGAGGTGGCGTTGCTCATGGCGGAGAGAAGGTGGTGTTGCTCATGGTGGAGAGGAGGTGGTGTTGCTCATGGCGGAGAGGAGGTGGTGTTGCTCATGGTGGAGAGGAGATGGTGTTGCTCATGGCGGAGAAGAGGTGGTGTTGCTCATGGTGGAAAGGAGGTGGTGTGGCTCAGGGCAGAGAGGAGGTGGTGTTGCTCATGGCAGAGAGGAGGTGGTGTTGATCATGGCGGAGAGGAGGTGGTGCTGCTCATGGCGGAGAGGAGAAGGTGTTGCTAATGGCGGAGAGGAGGTGGTGTTGCTCATGGCGGAGAGGAGGTGGTGTTGATCATGGCGGAGAGGAGGTGGTCTTGCTCATGGTGGAGAGGATGTGGTGTTTCTCATGGTGGAGAGGAGGTGGTGTTGCTCATGGCGGAGAGGAGACGGTGTTGCTCATGGCGGAGAGGAGGTGGTGTTGCTCATGGCAGAAAGGAGGTGGTGTTGCTCATGGCGGAGAGGATGTGGTGTTTCTCATGGTGGAGAGGAGGTGGTGTTGCTCATGGCGGAGAGGAGACGGTGTTGCTCATGGCGGAGAGGAGGTGGTGTTTCTCATGGTGGAGAGGATGTGGTGTTTCTCATGGTGGAGAGGAGGTGGTGTTGCTCATGGTGGAGAGGAGGTGGTGTTGCTCATGGTGGAGAGGAGTTGGTGTTGCTCAGGTCCTATCTGTTTGGAGTCACCTGAGGTTTCTTGACGTTCTCTCGGATCATCTATAGATTTCGTTATCCTGATTGTCCTCACTAATTTTACTATGTTGCTACACGGCAGCTTTAATGAATTACATCTGTTGACTCTTGACTCCCTCCAACCGAAGGGCTTGTGAGCCACAGACAGGGTAGAAGAGGCTTTAGAGACGAACTAATGCATTGTTGGTTTTTGTCTTTTTATGGGATTTGTTTGTTAACAACAGTGTTGAACATTACCAGCCTTGTGTTTAGACTCTGTCCTCCCAGTCCAACATGTCTCTACCATCACTGCTACCAGCTCTGCTCTACTTCTTACCTCTCCCTTAGTCGAGGGTTCGATGTCGGAGTAGCGCTCCTCACAGATGATGTCGTTGATGTGGTGCAGGCCGTTGGCGGAGACGCCGGGGAAGGTCTTGGTACAGTTTGAGGCAAAGTAGCGGTACGGGCGCCACGTGCGCCCGAAATCAGCCGAACGCTCGATGATCATAGCTGCAGGTCGGAAAGTCTGAGGAGCAGAAGAGAGAAATCGTGTAGCTTCATCTGCACAGACTGATGTTTCTTTATGAAACAGCTCACAGGAGTTATAGTGATGCTCACATTTTATGGACTATATGTGAAACATCTGTGATGTTTGTGATCAGATGACGGCACCTTGAGTTACTTTAGCTTCATGTTTGCTTTACTAACAGTAAGATGATGGACACACACACACACACACACACACACACACACACACACACATCCATGTAAATAAGAGCTGGTACCTTGAACTTGATGATGAGATGTGTGAAGTGGAATTCAGCCTCCAGGTTCAGTCTGATGCTGACGTTCTCCTGTCCTGTGGAGGAAACAACTGTCACTCAACAAGTGTCACAACAACACTGTTGATGTCTCCGTCCTAAAGTCGCTGTCTGCCTGTCTGACTGTCTGTTAGGAGACCTTTACCATCCAATATGAGGTCATAGATTTACACTAAGTCTCACGTCTCTGAATATCAACAGCATTCCTTCGTATTTTGATAAAGACTCAGTTCATTATTTTGTAAAATCCTTGTAAAATACATAAACCATCAAAACTGAACAAACATATTCCCACAGTCGGTCAGCAGCACCATGAACACACTGAGCATGTTGTTGTGTACTGTTATAGAGTAAATACACATGCGCACACACACACACACACACACACACACACACACACACCGTTGACAGACTGCCACCAGGTGTTGCCTCCGTTGCGGTCCATGAGGTAGATGACGTTTTCGATGCGGTGGCTGTTCCTGTGGCGGTGCGGCTCGTAGCGGTGCTGGGAGTTACACTCGAAGCACTTGTCTGACTCCTGTCAAGGAAGAAAACACACAGTTACTCCGGGAGAAGTTTTCCTCAGATGTTTTAGATCCGGCTTCCTCCGGCCAGGAGCAGAGCTTCGCCTCGCTGCTCCGCCGGTCCCTGCTGGGAGCCGACACCACGCTGCCAAAAGAAGTTCCTCGTAGTAACTTTAAATAACAAAAAAACATAAACTTTCTAAGAAAGTTAAAACATTATGCAACGATAGTCTAATAAGGCCTAAATAAATGTATTTTTTTATTTGAAATCCGGCCCCCAAAGTGTCAGCATAGAAAGATTTCCTCCCCTTGGACTAATGTACGGTGTCAGTCAGCCATGTGGTGATAGAGCTGCTTCCTCAGATTAAGGATTTCATCTGTCAAGCTGAAATAATGTGGGTAATGTTTCCCTGTGTGCCAATACCAGTGTGAGTGGGACAAAAACCAGAGGGGACTGGATTGTGTCTCCACTGGGTCAAAAGATTAAAAAGTAAGAATGGTTGGAGGGAGAAGAGAGGGAGAGAGGAGAGGCACACGAGAGGAACACAGACAGAAGGAGGTATGAGTGAGAATAAAAGGCGTCCAGCAGCGCCGCATGAAGCTAAATGCTAACATGCTCACTTTGACATTGTCCACATGCTGATGTTTAGCAGGTATAACCACGGATTACTATGTTCACTATCTTAGTTTAGTGTGTTAGCATGCTCACATTTACTTATTTGCACTAACTACTATTGAAAAATAAATCATTTGACCTGATGATGGCGCTCGATAGAAAGTCAGAGGATCTTCAAAGTTCTTACATTTCATCCTGAGGGAAACATGATCGATCCGTCCAATATTTGTTGAGATGTAATAAAAAACAGAAATGTAATCCTCATGGTGGTGCAAATGGAAAAGTCAGGGGGTCACCAAAGTCAACAGGCTTCATCCTCTTGGGACCAAAAACAACATTTTAGGCCGAACCATCCAGTAGATGTTCATACATTTTACTTTGACCTGATGATGGCGTTCCATCCATCCATTTAACGGTTGTTGAGATATTTCACTCAAAACCCAAAATGTCAACGTCATGATGGTGTTACAGGAAAAGTCAGTATAGGATTCATCCTCTGGGGACCGTGAATGTCTGTACAAACTGTCATAGCAGTCAATCCAATATTTGCTGAGATGTTTCAGTCTGGGCCGGAGTGGTGGAGCGACTGACCAACATTACCGTCCCTCGAGCTACACCGCTAGCATGGCTAACAATCTATAATCTAGAAGAGGATCTCAGCTGACTACAGGAAGGATAGAATAAACTGTAGCATCAGTGACTGAGATGAGGAAAATGTTTTGAGGTATATTGATGTCAAAAGATTTGAGTAGAGCTCAAAACGAATTTGAGCTCTACTCAGCTGGAACAGCTGGAGAACTTTGAGAGAGAACAAGAAATGAGCGCTCACAGTATCGGGATTCTGCTCTGATGAGTCCATACCTGATCTCAAATGTTGAGCTGCAGACTGAGTAGCCCTCAAATCTGTTGTCACCAATATATTTCCATAAATATGAGAGAGGTGCAGAAAGTGAGGCACAGACATGGATGGAAGGGAAGATGAAGGACGAATGAAGGGAGAACGCAGTGAGCTGGTGAAAAGCTGATATTTACGAGGCAGAAGAAGAGGAGGAAGAGCTGGAAAGGCAGAGGGTGTGGGAAAGATACAAGAATGTGGGGAGCTGTGCCAAGAGCAGGAGCAGCAATCTGAAGGGGTTTAATAGAAACCGTTAGAACGGGGGGGGGGGGGGTTAGAGAGAGGAAGGTGCAGGTGAGAGAAGTGAAGAGGGACTCAAACAGGACAAAGAGAGAGAGAGGGAGATGCTGAGAGAAGGTAACAAGGGGGTGCAAATAAAGAGAGAGGGTAACAGGGGGGTGTACATAAAGAGAGAGGGTAACAGGGAGGGGGGGGAGCAGCGAGGGAGGGGGGGGGAACAGTGAAACAGTGGATTCCAGGGCAGCATTTCTTAATTAGGTTGTTGTCAAGGTGATTAAGCTGCTAACAACAACATGCCTGTTAAAGAGGCCCAGAGTGTGTGTGTGTGTGTGTGTGTGTGTGTGTGCGTGCGTGCGTGCGTGCGTGCGTGCGTGTGTGCGTGTCCATGGGTGCACATACGCCCACTGTACATGTTGTAAGTGAATGTCCTCCCTAATCCAGCATAAATCTGCCCTAACTGTCCCTTCAGAGCCGACCTTCCTCTATATACGGTAGCTGTGAGACGAGTGAGGACGTTCTGTGAGGACGTTCTGTGTAGACGTTCCGTGTAGACGTTCCGTGTAGACGTTCCGTGTAGACGTTACGTGTAAACGTTGCGTGTAGAAGTTCAGTGTAGACGTTCCGTGTAGACGTTCCGTGTAGACGTTACGTGTAAACGTTGCGTGTAGAAGTTCAGTGTAGACGTTCTGTGTAGACGTTCCGTGTAGACGTTCAGTGTAGACGTTCTGTGTAGACGTTCCGTGTAGACGTTCCGTGTAGACGTTCAGTGTAGACGTTCCGTGTAGACGTTCAGTGTAGACGTTCCGTGTAGACGTTCAGTGTAGACGTTCCGTGTAGACGTTCAGTGTAGACGTTCCGTGTAGACGTTCAGTGTAGACGTTCCGTGTAGACGTTCAGTGTAGACGTTCCGTGTAGACGTTCAGTGTAGACGTTCCGTGTAGACGTTCGGTAACAGCAGACTTCGCTGCAGCTTCACATCATTTACAGGAATTAAGGTCCTAGATCCAGATGTCAGGTATTTCTGAAGGAGCGGATGTAAAGTTGGAGCTTTAAGCCCCCCCCCCCTCTGAGCTCTTATTTATCCCCCATTAGTCAGGCCTGGTCAGCTCCACTATGAGGCTTTCTGCTCCAACAATACACTGATGTAAGTCTGATGTTGATTTGAAAACACTTCTTTGTCACACTACGATGGTGGCTTTAAAAAAAAAAACGTTTTCTTTCCAACTCAGTAACAACTCAAACATGATCTCACTCCTCTTATTCCTGCCTTTCTTCTTCCTCTTTTCTCTGCCTCCATGTCTCTGACTTCACCTCTTTCTCATCCCCCTGTTTTCCCTCTCCTTCCTCACTGCTCCTCTTCCTTTCTCTTGTCTAAAGTCACAGTTTTAGTTCAGGTTGGTCTAAAGGCCAAACCGGGGCCCCTTTAAAGGTCCCTAAACACACGGCTCCTCCTGGGATACATAAAGACGATGTAATCTGATCTCACAGGGAACAAAGAACCAACGTAGGAACAAACAGAAATGATTGATGAACTTCTGGACATTTGAATGTTTGGAGCGGGCCTCTAAAGGAGCTCCTCACCTGGGTTTATGTTAGGACAGGTTGTCACCGTATCCTGGCCCGTACTACAGCGGAGGGCCTCACACCAATCACACCATGTCAATCATGTTCACCTGGATGTTGACACTGTTGCATATTCCTGCCTTGAGGCAACTGAGGTGCAGGCACATACATGTAGGAGCACGGAAACGCATGTAGAGGTGGATGTCAACATGATGATGAACATGTGAGGAGAGGTGTGATGTAGGGCAGAAAGAGGAGCTGCATGCTGTAGAGGTGAAGGAGGGAGTGTTGCATCACACTACAGGTATGAACTGGGACACACAGATAACATCTGTATCTACAGCTCTATCTGTGGCTCGGATTATTTCACAAAATATCTGCATTTGGATTTATGTGTGCAGGGCCTCCAGAGGAAACTGTTAAAAATTATTTCTGTAAGGGATAATGTACAGCTAGCGGGTCATTGTTGTGAAAGAATCCCCTTCAGGGCGATGCTGCATCGCCCTGAAGGGGATTCTTTCACAACAATGACCCGCTAGCTGTACATTATCTCTCTTATTACACGGCTACTTACTGAAGGAATCAATATTTTGACACAAAAACGGTCCTCCAGAGTCCGACATCAGAGCTGCGCCCATAGCAACGGTCTGTTATACGTAGCAACGGTCTGTTATACGTAGCAACGGTCTGCTATACGTAGCAACGGTCTGCTATACGTAGCAACGGTCTGCTATACGTAGCAACGGTCTGCTATACGTAGCAACGGTCTGTTATACATAGCAACGGTCTGTTATACATAGTAACGGTCTGTTATACATAGCAACGGTCTGTTATACATAGCAACGGTCTGTTATACATAGTAACGGTCTGTTATACATAGCAACGGTCTGTTATACATAGTAACGTTCTGCTATACATAGCAACGGTCTGTTATACATAGTAACGATCTGTTATACATAGCAACGGTCTGTTATACATAGTAACGGTCTGCTATACATAGCAACGGTCTGTTATACATAGCAACGGTCTGTTATACATAGTAACGGTCTGCTATACATAGCAACGGTCTGTTATACATAGTAACGATCTGTTATACATAGCAACGGTCTGTTATACAGAAATTACAGACCGCAGAACGCAGTGATTGACCAATCAGAATCAAGTATTCAACACAGCCGTGTAATAAATTTCAATATCATATCTGTTAACCACGAACGTCAGTGAATTAATAATAACATGATTTGTGCTTGAACACCAACTTCTATAAAAGAAAAAGTCTAAACTGAGTCTAATGCTGCATTCACACAGCATGGTTCGGTTCGGCACGGCTCTACTCAACTCTCTGTTTTGGTTTTCCATTAGTAGAAGTTGTGGATAGTACCTGGTTCCTGGTTCCTGGTACCTGGTACCTGGTACTGTTTTTGGTACCACCTCGGTCCAGGTTCCTAGCGAGCTGAGCCGATACTAGAAGGCGGGGTTAAAACACTGCTGACCACTGATTGGTTCTTTTAAGTAACCCAGTTCGGTTCGGTTCACCCGCCACCAGAGAACCAACTCATGAACAACTCCTTAGGTTCTTTTGGTTCACCTACACCTGGATTCACTCTAACGCTAACGAATCGAGTTAACTCGTTCCTCTTTAAGAGTCGTTCAAAAAGAACGATTTCTTCATGAATCTCACATCCCTACGGGACGTCCTGCACACACCCACCATTTATAAACAGACAAGCTATCGTCAATAGCAACAGCAATAGCAACGGTCTGCTATACGTAGCAACGGTCTGTTATACATAGCAACGGTCTGTTATACATAGTAACGGTCTGCTATACATAGCAACGGTCTGTTATACATAGCAACGGTCTGTTATACATAGCAACGGTCTGTTATACGTAGCAACGGTCTGCTATACGTAGCAACGGTCTGTTATACGTAGCAACGGTCTGCTATACATAGCAACGGTCTGTTATACATAGCAACGGTCTGTTATACATAGTAACGGTCTGCTATACATAGCAACGGTCTGTTATACATAGCAACGGTCTGTTATACAGAAATTACAGACCGCAGAACGCAGTGATTGACCAATCAGAATCGAGTATTCAACACAGCCGTGTAATAAATTTCTATATTATATCTGTTAACCACGAACGTCAGTGAATAAATAATAACATAATTTGTGCTTGAACACCAACTTCTAGAAAAGAAAAAGTCTAAACTGAGTCTAATGCCGCATTCACACAGCATGGTTCGGTTCGGCACGGCTCTACTCAACTCTCTGTTTTGGTTTTCCATTAGTAGAAGTTGTGGATAGTACCTGGTTCCTGGTTCCTGGTACCTTGTACTGTTTTTGGTACCAACTCGGTCCAGGTTCCTAGCAAGCTGAGCCGATACTAGAAGGCGGAGTTAAAACACTGCTGACCACTGATTGGTCAGAGAGAATCATCACTAGAGCAACACGGGACATTAGTGATGAGAGGACCGGTTCTTTTAAGTAACCCAGTTCGGTTCGGTTCACCCGCCACCAGAGAACCGACTCATGAACAACTCCTTAGGTTCTTTTGGTTCACCTATACCTGGATTCACTCTAACGCTAACGAATCGAGTTAACTCGTTCCTCTTTCAAAAAGAACGATTTCTTCATGAATCTCACATCACTACGGGACGTCCTGCACAAACCCACCATTTATAAACAGACAAGCTATCGTCAATAGCAACAGCAATTTTTTTATTAACTCGACCCAGAATTAAAAAATGGTAGCCTGCAAAACTACATACACCACGTATACTATGTGCACTACATACACTACGTATACTATGTGCACTGCATACACTACGTATACTATGTGCACTGCATACACTACGTATACTATGTGCACTGCATACACCACGTATACTATGTGCACTGCATACACTACGTATACTATGTGCACTGCATACACTACATATACTATGTGCACTACATACACCACGTATACTATGTGCACTGCATACACTACGTATACTATGTGCACTGCATACACTACATATACTATGTGCACTACATACACTACGTATACTATGTGCACTGCATACACTACATATACTATGTGCACTACATACACCACGTATACTATGTGCACTGCATACACTACGTATACTATGTGCACTACATACACTACGTATACTATGTGCACTAAATACACTACATATACTATGTGCACTACATACACTACGTATACTATGTGCACTGCATACACCACGTATACTATGTGCACTACATACACTACGTATACTATGTGCACTACATACACTACGTATACTATGTGCACTACATACACTACGTATACTATGTGCACTACATACACTACGTATACTATGTGCACTACATACACTACGTATACTATGTGCACTACATACACTACGTACAAGAAGAGTATGTAGAATCCGGCCACACTGAGATGGTACTAAGGAGTTGAGTCAAGCCGAACCGTGCAGTGGAAATGAGGCAAAGCCTGAAAGACAAAGCTGTGTAACTGCTGACGGTCCGTCCGGGTGGAACGAACAGAGAAACTAGAACAGAACTAGTCAGAACTGGATCGGGACATTTTGCATGAATTTTCCTTAAAAACTGAAGGTTGTGTATGAAATGGGAGGAGGAACAGATGAAGGTAAACTTGGTTTGAAATATCTCTGATGGTCATTTTGCATGAACATTAAGACGGTCCCCAACTTCAGATGGTCATGTTCCCATTGAACAGGTAAAAACAACACCTGTGTAACATCAGTCAGTTTTATCTGGTGAAATCTGATGAAAGCTTATTGGTGAATCTCTTCTGTTTTTCAGCCTAAAGCTTGAAAGTCATTCTGCTTTGTGTGTGATGTCTGAGTCAGACATTCTGACTGAAACTCTATTCTGTAAAACACTAACATCCAGACTGCATCACCAGGCAGGAGCATAAAGTCCTGAACACACTGTGAAGGAGGGAGGCCTGCAATCAGGAAAATGACAGAAAGATGTTTGTCACAAAGTGAAGAGAGAAGGAGAGAGAGGATGTACAGACAGAGTGGACACAGCCTGGCCATAGAAACAGGCCGTCACAGGCAGAACAGACTAAAGAGAGGTGGAGACAGAATCTCACTTCTTACTGTACTTTGAGAAATATAAGGATGTGAGAGATGTTCTCTTTGAGAAAATAACTAATATACATCCTGTGTTTATCCATCTCCCCGATCCTCAGAAACTGCCATATTTATGTGGGAAGAAAAAGAAATGTATAATATCAGCTGCAAAATCTGTTGACTGTTGCCATAGAATAAGAAGTGCTACAAGCTCTGAACATGTTTCTGATTAACTATATCTGTAAAAAAGAATGTATATTTAAAATGTATTTGGTTTATTGTGATTGTGATTATTTTGTGATTAATTCTTGTATGTAATCCATTAACGTGTATTTAGCTTTGGCAATAATGTAACCTGAACATTCATGCCAATAAAGCTTATTTGAATTTGAATTTGAATTTGAGAATGAGAGAATGAGAGAGAGAGAAAAGAGAGAGAGAGAGAGGGAGAGAGAAGGAGGGAGTGTGTGACGAAGGTGTGGCTGACTGTGTGTCTACACTGAGCCTGATATTGAGAGGCCGGGTAGAGTCGGGGGGGCTTTGCTCATGGAAACCAGGCTACAAACAAACAGACAGATGAACAGATGAAGACGGATGAGTGCAGGAAAGAGACGACAAACCAACCAGTAAAACCCCATTTCACTTTGCTTTAAAGGATAACGTTTGTATATTTCCCATGTTTTAGTGTCTAACTGACTGACTAACTTTTTTTTTTTTTTTTTTTAAATTAAAATTAAATTGTATTTGTTTACACATATAAAAAGGTACAAGTAGAGATTACATAACAACAACAAATGTGATGGAGATGTGCAAAAACCCTCGGTGGGGCTTGATCAGGGAATCTCCAATATATACCTTAATCAATGAACTGACTAACTAACTTTGTGATGGTCCAGTACTGAAGGAGAGCGCTGCAGACGGCAGCAGCTCACAGGCTGTAATATGATGCTATGAGCTGTCATCTACGTCCACTAACAGTGCTGGTTGTTTTTAGCACGACAGGCTCTGGTTGGTATTAGAAGTGTCTGACATTATGGAAAGAGTCTCGCTCAAGGAGAAGTCTCATTGTGAGGTGATGTGTTGCCTCGTGGAAAACATCCATGGTGGAAACGTTCAGTGTTTGTTGTGTTGCTGCTTCAGATCTCAGGATTCTGGTGGTGATCCTGGGTGATGTGACCTTATGACCTCAGAGGGAGACTGCTGTAAAGAGTGGGAGCTGTTGCTGCCCGATATTCAGATTTCACAACGAGACTTCTCCTTGACTTGGACACAATACTGGATCAAGTGAAAGGTAAGAAAAGAGGTTTTATTTCTCTGTAGGTTCCTCTCCATGACGTTGTCAGACACGTATAATAACAATCTGAGCCTGTCAGTGACAACAACAAACACTTTTAGTGGACGTAACGTCACACTGATGCTGCTCACTGACTCGTTTAGCGGCTGCTGGTTACAGCGTTCTCTCTGCTTGTTCCTATTAGTCTCTTAGGGCGTTTTCACACCTGTAGATCGTTTGCTCTGGTCTGAATCAGGGACCAAATTGTTACCATGTTGCCTCGAGTTTGGTTTGTGTTCACACGGCAGCATTTACAAGAGGACCTAAATTTTGGTGCACAAAGAAACTGCTCTCTGATTGGTCAGAATTTCCAAGCTGGAAAACTCCCGGAAGTAAACAAAGAAGAGCAGACTTCCAGAACGCAACGATGGAGGGACAACTACGCGGCTCGATATTGACCCTCTTTTTTTACCACGTAGCAAATTTTCACTCAAGGCAACGATACAGTTTGAAAATGAGGCGACTGGAAAACAATGTATTGATGCTCTGGAGTCACTGAAGGCTCATATCAAGACGTACGGAGGACGGAGGAGGAGGCGGCGTGCATTAACCCTCCTAAACTGGGACATGCTCATCGGCCCAAAATCTTGTCAGGTTATGTCAGGACTAAGAAGATTTTAGATGATGGACGCAAATGCAGAGAGAGGAGGAGGAGATGACGCAGGTATAATTCAAGGATTTAATATAATAAGCAGCGAAACAAAAAGGCAGCTGGTCAGGCATGCAACAACTACAAAATCTCCAAAAGAACAAAACTCGAAAAATGCAAAAACATACACTAGAATTTCTACTTACAGGGGACACGCAACACAGGGAAGCAACGACGACGAACTGACAAAGACAGAGGGGAACACACAGGCTTAAATACACTAGGAGATTACACACAGGTGGAACGAATCAGGGCGGGGCAAACAATCACAAAAAGGCGGGAAAACAAACAAAGGCAGGAAGCAAAACTAGACAAGACACAGGAGGACCGAATTACAAAATAAAACAGGAAACACTCTATGTAGACCATGACAGATCTTTCCTTAGATCCATCAGGTATGCCCGTGGTCTTCAACACAGCCTGACGTTACACCTGTTTAGTACTGATGTGAACAGCGAGGCCAAGCGTAGCTCTTCTGTAGTAATGTTGTTGTTGTTGCACAGAGCAGCTCGCTACCGGAGCTGGTGTAATCCAAAAAGGCTCAATGCTTTCTCCAGTTGGGCCGGATCGAGGTCGGATCATGTTCTCACCACAAACGAAACGTACCGAAGCGTACCGAAGCGTACCGAAGCGTACCGCTTCGGTACGCTTCGGTACGCGTGAGCCCCCCTTCAAGGAGGTCTTGGTTCGCTTGTTTTGGTGCTGCACCCGAGTGTGATTGCTGTGTTCACACCTGCCCAAACGAACCGCACCGAGAGGGTAAACGCTCCAGGGTTCGATTCAACCCAACTAAACAGGGCAGGTGTGAAAACGCCCTAACACACAGAAACATGGGAGAACATGGTCCAGGTTGAAGACCGTTAAAGGGACTATTTGTAACTTATCACGCGCATAAATCTTAACGGGTCGGTATCCCATGCGCGCTCGCGTGTGGGTACGCGAGCGCGCAGCAGCTCTGCTCCTGCCTGTTTGCACACCGCGCTCGTTCTCACCCGTCCGGCTCGCTCCACCTCCACGTGAACGCGCGCACACTACACACTGCAGAAGAGTTAGTTTAGATCTGAGAATATCTGGTGAATGTGCAGTGGACGTTTTTGCAGAAATAACTGCTGCAGCTCCTCCAGACCAACAGAGGTTTCCCGTGTCTTGTGAAGTGACGGGGCTCCGCAGCGAGTAACGTTATCGTCTCGACCGGCTGTCGCTGTCTCCCCCCCCTCCCGACCGTTTCCCCCCCCGTTTCCTCCGTGTCGGCGGGCCGAGACAGGAAAAGCCAGCACTAGAATCAGCATTGATTCATGGAGAGACCCTCGTCTGGTCAGCTAACATTACTGCCAAGCAGGGGAAATATAGAGTGATATTGTGGTTTTAGCTGACGTGTGTCGCCTCACTGTTTTGACGGACGCTCGCTCACATTCAGGTAGCGCGTTCACACGGGCGAGCGCGAGCAACAGGACGCTGACTTTCATTGACATTGCGAAGGGTGTGATGTATTGTAAAGGGGGGGGGGGGGGGGGGGGGGGGGGGGGGGGGGGTCGAACAGGCAGGTGGGAGAGTCAAGTTGAGTGTTTTTGACTTTTTATCATAGCAGTGACTGAAAATGGAAACTGTGGAGAGATAAATCACAGCACATAATGTGATGAAGGAAGAGATGAGCGTGCATGATTAACCTGTCCTCAGCAGGAAGGTGTGAATGGAAAGAATCATCCTGACCTGCAGATGGCTGACTATGCAGTAGTGCTCCGGCCCGTTCAGACCGCAGGTGGAGGTGGCGGTGAGGTTGACGGCCCGTCCAATCAGAAGGTTTCCTGTCGCTGGGTAACAGCTTCCATCGGTGCATCCCTGAGGGCCTGATGGGAGCTCCTGTCCAATCACACTGAGAGCTGGAGGAGGAGGGGGGGGGGGGGACAGGAGACAATAATGATGAGTCTCCTCATCGTGTTGATGGCGTGGAGGAGCACACAGGACAACATCTCATCTTAATAAGTCATCTCATTTAGAAACTAGTAATAATACGTTGGGTTTTCAATAACTTCATTTGAGTGTGTTTCCAGTTGTACCAAACTAATAAAGATGTAAAATGTTCCCTAGACTGATACATCAGCCAGACAAATATTGTATAAACACCGATATGATCTTATCGCTGATGTATCGTGTCACCATACAGCATGAGTAACATGAACATGTGGTAGAGAAAAGCCAAAGATATGTTTGAAGTAATCTTTTGTCCACCATGCTTTCATGTTGTGAACCTTTTAAAGTCCTTCACTCTCCACATGCTTCCTGTTCTGGTGTCTGGAGGTTCAGATAAGATGGAGACCTTGTAGATGTTCCTGACTAAACAGTCTGGACCGAAGGTTACACAACTCTGTTTTGGCTCCTCCGTGGTGGCGTGACTATACGTGACTCTGTATGATGTGGGATACGCTGTGTAAGGGTTAGGGTTTCTCCTATCTCTGTCCAGGTTCACCAGCTGGACCAAGAGCTTCATCCACCACAGAGCACTGAGCAGTTTATAGTTCAGCTGCACTCCACTGTCACGTGTCACAATTCATTCAAAAATAAACAGAAAAAAAAATATATAAAGATAATTTAAGGGATCCTTATCAACATGTTTGTGTATATTAGATGCTTATGTAAACTAAATCTGTGATACATCGTTATCAGATTTTTGTAAATCTCAAATATTAGTATGGGCCTAAAAATTGGACGAGAAAAATCCAGTCAAGCTTTAAGTTCTGCATCCAACATCCATGTTTGTCTCTTCTTGAATAGATATCTCCTGTATAGAAAATACGAAAAGTTTAATCTGTATTTCCTGTATGAAATATAAATGTTTGCTCTTTGTGGTGAACCCCTAATTAGACACGACAGAAACAAGAGGAAGTAGAAAGGAAGAATATGAAGCCATCATGTCGTCTCTACCTGTTCCCTCACAGAGACGTGGTGGAGGATAATAACCAGTGAGATCACTGTTGTGACTTCACTTTTTAGACGCTGCCTGACATCCCAGAATGTAATCGCCTTAATGGACTAATAAGAAGGACATTAGCTGTAACTGTGTAAATGTTCTGGTCCTGTTCCCTGCAGCTCTCGCCCTGACCCGAGTAAACACTCTCTCTGCATCACTGGGTCTGAATAACAGGCGTCATCGGGGGTATGCCAGAGAGAGACAGCAAGAGTAAGGGGGGGGGGGGGGGGATGTGGACGCACCACTTTCAGAAAGACTGTCTCTGAGCTTCCACAGCAGCCACCAGAGCCGCTGATACGCAGCACGAAAGAACATGAAACAGCTCAGAGAGAAACGCTCTGAATCCACGAAGCTGCCTGATGCTGTTTCCTATGGAGCGCCGAGTGTTGGAGAACGGCCGTGGAGATACGTGATTGGACCGTGTCGTGTGGAACATGCGACCATAAGGCTTCTGAAAAATCTTGAGGCTCCATACTGATCAGCACACAGAGTGATGGGGGGGGCGAGAGATGTGGAGAGAGATATGTGAAGGTCTTTCATCCTGTTGATTTACAGAAAACAACAGAGCAGCGACAGGTTGAGGCACGATGGGAAGACACGGTCGGTCTGAGCTGGAATCAGAAGCATCCTCTGCATCAAAACAAGCTGCATGTCTGCATTAAACAGACCACTCATTCATGTACCGCTCTATGAACCGACTTTCTAAGAGTTTCACAATGTTTATCAGCGCTCATCTGGCTTAAAAGGACAATAACTGTGGGGAGGAGGGGAAAGGAGGACGGTCTGCAGGACAGTTAATGCAAACAGTGCACTTTAATAGACTGAGCCACTTTAACTTTAATTCTGCACACTACAAAACTTCTCTACCTCAGTTCTTATCCTGCATTATATTCCATATCTGACATTTCTTAATATCTGTTTCTCCTATATTTTATTATCCAGCACTATATCACTTTCTGCACTACATTCACTTTTTCTTTAAATAGTCCTGTATCTCAGTTGTTTTACCCTGCACTATATTCATTTTTAACAGTTCTTCTGCACATTGCATATTTTGTTTTATACTCTGTATTACTTACATGTGTCTTGTTACTACCTGTGTCGTTTTACTAATATGTGTACTACTCACCTGTGATGTTTTTACTAATATGTTTTGCACTATGGAACTGTGATGCTGGAAACTTGAATTTCCCTCGGGATCAATAAAGTTACTATCTATCTATCTATCTATCTATAACAGTTGGTCCAAAATGAACTTCGGCACACAAGAACCAGAAAACAGGAAGCAAGAAACCTTCAGACCCATTTAAACCTGTCATTTAAAGTTACACTTATATACACATATGTGCATCTGTTGGCCATGATATGGCTTCTCAAAGACCAGGTACCAAGCCAGCTAAATAACAGGTTGAAGATAGAGCCAGAATAATAATAATATATTCCTTTAGGCCCTGGAGCTACAGATGTTTTCTTCCCTGCGTTCACAATAAGCCACATCAACATTAATTCAGCTCCTCTGTCGTCCGCCGTCCTAATCAGTAAACACTATATGAAGCAGGGCTGGACCCAATAATAGCAGTAAAAGGTCGGCGTTAAGCACAAAAGATTCCCTCTTTTAGCAGCAACAATATGCAGCAGCAGGATCACCAAACTAAGCTGCTGCCATGAACAAGCAACGCTTATTCTCAAGATAGAAGGTCAAAAAGAAAAATACATAATAATAAAAAAGTATGTATACTGTGTACAGGATCACAGCTACTGTATGATCGTATGTGTTGAAATTGATCAAATAATGATATAACTCTTGTGCTCACTGATTACTACGAGAGAGGATCAGTCACTACGAGCTGCAGTACTTCAGAACGCTGTTTCAGATGATATGAACCTGTAATGTAGGTCATGGTTCAAATAAATGAGTTTCATTTCACCTTTTAAACACTGATAGGCCTCCTCTACACTAAAAGGGGGAAACCCTGGGCCAGAAAACGTTCTCTCATGGTTCCTGTCCTCTTGTCTGGTCCATGAGATCCTCGGTGTGGAGACAAAGTCGATGTATGTTAGAGCAGAAGAACTGTGTTGCAGGTACAGTGTGGTGATGACGAGGCTACAAGAATGACTTCTTTTCATATGCAACAGTAAAATCAGGATTTATTGTGTCAAGTAACCCTTGAAAGAGGCAAAATACACAACTCCAGTGCTCCAGTAACAGACTGAACTGGATTCCTGTGAAGCATTAACACTGATAAAGCTGAAAATGAACCACACAATCAGCCTGTAATCATGAATATACATGATAGCCTAAATGTAAAGATGGATTACAGTAAAACGAGCCACATATTCACACGGACTGTGTACTATAGGCAGGTGTGCACATGCAGCGCTGCACATAAATGAGCTGGAGGACCAACCTGTGGACTGTAGATAAAGATCAAACACACCCTCACCAAACATACAGCGAACACGGCCGGCTGTAATACAGCAGCCGGAGGACGTCATGGAAACGTCCACATACAACGTATGAAAGCATTAAAGAAAACGTCTTATTAAGGTCAATTAAAGACTGCAGGTAATAAGTATAAAAACTATAAATGTGCCCATATGTGTGTGTGTGTTTCTGGTCCCACCCCTCCTTCAAACATATGCACAACCATAGAAACAGACTGGTTTCACCTGACCTCACTCTACAGGTATGAACATTACACAACGGGTTCACTCTCTGGTCAGATACGCTCAGTGATACACATGGACTTCATCCAGCCATGAACAGGAGCTGCAGACTGTAACTAATGATCAGCAAAGAAAGAAAGGTTTTAACTTCACATCTTCTTGTTATAAACATGAACTTCAACTTACTGTTACTATATACTGTGTTTAATGTATTTAGTATTAGATCCACGACCAGACTGCTGCTCCTGATCCACCTTTAAAACATCTCTTTTAGAAGTGTTCTTTCACAGGCTGTGGCCTGAATTTAAGTCACTTCTTAAAACCCATTTATATACGAAGGCATTCTCTCAACTTTTATGTTATTGATTATTTTAATTATTTTAGATTTTTTTTTTAGATTGTTTTATTTTACTTATTCTACTTTCTCTCAGCAACTTTTAAACTGTTTTAAATTATTTTATCGTTGTTTGTCGACCATTTTTATCTTGTAAAGCACTTTGTAACTTTGTTTTGTAAAGTGCTATATAAATAAAGTTTATTATTATTTTTATTTTTTCTACTCTATTTTTTCCCCTTTTTTTCAAGGTTGTTTTCGTATATGCAATTTACAGTTCGTAATTACAATAGTTTATAAACCAATTTTTAAGTAGTTGAGCTTAGAAACAAACACAATAAGTACACTAGAGAAAAAAACATCAGCATTCAAAATTTAAATAATAAAATTTAAAAAAGAATAGAATAAAATAAAAAATAAAAAATAAATTAATTATAATAATGCAAAGAGAAAAAAAAGTAATAATAATAATAATAATAATAAATTAAATAAACAAATAAGTTAATAAAAAAAAGGGGGGTGCAGAGTTATAGCAATATCATTTACATGGGCACACACAACAAGTTTATCATTAGTAGTAGTAGTATCACTATTATTATTATTACTGTTAAAAATAATTTAAAAATACTTTTTCTTGAAATACTACTATAACTTTTTTCTCTCAACATATTTTGACTTTATTCTCAGTGACCCTAATACTGCGTCATCTCATTTTTAAGTGTACTTTTGTTTTTGTCTCTACAAAATGAAGACAAGAGTTAATAAATTGCATGTAGAATAATATACAGAGTAATAAGGAGCAGAACCAACTGATGTTTTTAAGAAACTGCCAGCGTACTTTAAGGGAGGAAACACCACATACTGTATATTTGTTGCATTTCTCTTGTTGTTAATTCCCCTCCAGCTATACGCTGGCTGTGTGTCATCACTCTTTACCTGGAGTCTCCTTTTCAGAGAGAGGGATAGAAGTAACATCCAGATGTGTTCTGACATCTTCTGCCAACTCTCTGTCTCAGCACGTAGCCCAATCATAATTTACTCACTTTTAATTAATAACTGAGGCTGTTTTGAAATAGACCACACATGCTGTAATACTGTAATCTACTGTAATACTTTAATATACTGTAATGAACTGTAATAAACTGTAATATACTGCATACACCATTCACAAAAGCTCTCTATCTGATGGCTTTCTCCAATCTGTCAGACAATTCTGCTGAAACAGAAAAGAGTGAGTTTGAGTTGATAATGACACGGTGAAGCCGTCATGTAGACACTCACACACACACACACACACACACACTCTCACACACACTCACACACACACTCGCCTCGTTTTTCCAGCGCTGCCTCTGACATGTGAGGCGTGACAGCAGCGTTGGTCGCCCTCGCTGTGTGGGCCGGAGGAAACAGATCCTTTACTGGGTTTCCTGCCCCGACTAGCACGGGGAACGTGTATTTACATGTGTGCATTGTGTTACTTTAGCCTGCAGTAACATACTCATGTCATTATTTTCAGGGTTTTGTTTGTTGATGCATTTCTACTCTACGTCCATTCATATATTCTATAGATGTGTATTTAACAATAAGACAACAATAAGACAACATGTAGCGGCGGAGGGGAGAGGATGTTTACTTCTGCCTTCTCCTGTTCAAACATATTCCATTTATTAATCTAGTTTGTTAGTTTAGAATTTGCTGTAAATGTGTATATTGTTCATTTTATTGGGGATTCTTGTTTTGTTTTCTTATTATTTGTTACATGTTTAAAGTGAAAGATCGATCTAAAAATCTATCAAATGATTCTTTGCAATCTCGTGTTATTTTCAAGTCGTTTTTTGGGATAAGAAAAGCCAGCAAGAGGAAAAAACAACGTTACAAGACCATTTCAAATAATGTGTCTGGCTGTGAGATGCAGGCGAAGCCACTTTGAGCTGAAACTCTGTTTCCAACTAAAATAGCTGAGGAAGCGGGATAAATCCAGAGTGGGAGCATTCAAACAAGAAAAAGGTCCGTAAGGTCAGAAGGTCAAACAAGAGTAATGAAGGTGAACACAGAAGTTTCTCTTCTGACAAAGAGTTAAAAAGCCTTTAACCAGAGTTTAAAGGCTTTTTTTCACGGTGAGATTCTAAAAACCATTGACGATGCTGCTACATGTTTAGAGAGCTGGGTTACAGTTAAGGATGCACGATATAGATCCGACAATGGGAGATTTATATTATTATTTATCATTCCAATAATGAAATTAGAGCCGTTAAATCGAAGCCAAGTTGCTTGTGTGCAGTCAGATCAACGCGTTCTCTTCGTCAGACCCCTCGGCGTCACTTTGCGTTCGCAGTAAACACGTGGTTAACGTTGTGAATTAAACAAAAACACTTGCTGAGGTTCAACCATAAAAAAACTCTATAGTTGGTTTAGTTGGGCTTAAAACTACTGTGTTTGTACAGTGGAAATGACACTGAGCGCTGTTAACACCAACGATCAGCTGATTGTAACATGAAAGTGAAACTTAACACACGGGACATGAACAGCGGTCTCCTGGATGAAGGCCCTGTGTTTGTTGGACCCATCCACCTATGGACCACCATGGAAATGAGCCGAGCCAGAGCCAGAGCCGCCGCTGCTTTGGAGCGCAACCCACGAGGGATTTGAGACTGAAAGGGCTGAGAGGAAGCCTCCGCAGGCTGGGATACTGCTGGAGAGGCGGTGCGTATCGCTGCGCACATCAGCCTCAAAACGTCACCGTTTAGCGCCCACAAACGTGACTTTGAGGTCCGTGATCGCTCACACAGAGGGATGAGGAGAGGAGACGCTGAGCCAGAGGCACCAGAGGAGTAAAAACAGCACTTGTGGACTCATCATGACATAATTTTGGTCTAAAAAACCTGTGTGGGGGAATCCTCTAAGTGTGTTAATGACAGGAGTCCGTACTGCCTACTAACTAACGGTTCCACGTGCACAGCAGGTAATTATCGGTTATCGTATCATATCGTGCATCCCAACACTCTCGGAAAAAAATCCGTAGAAAAACAGATAACGACCTGGCAGAAAATTACCAGAATATTTTCCGTTAAGTTTATGGACATTTTCTTCAACCCTAAAACAGAAATTTCTGTAGATTTCCAGTATATCCTCCGTACCGAGCCAAACAGCAGGCCCAACCTGGAGGGAAAACAGACGCTAACGCTGCATTTATACGTTACCTATCGGTCCGCCTGAGGCTAAAACTGGGGCTAACTCTACCTGATCTCCACTGAAGTCTAAAATATAAGCTTTGCTAAAACGTAAGTTACGATATCAAACTGCGTATCTGGTAACGTTAACGGTCGACAACAGCTGAACGAAACAACAAAACATCTTTCCAACTAAAACGACACTGAGCTAACGTTAAGTCTTTAACATAAATCATTTTGTTTAGACATTAATTGTTGATTTTTTACCACAGAAGTGTGAGAAAGGTTTCTCCAAATTCGAAATCTGAACTAAACTTTGCCGTGTGTGATGGTCTCTGCCTCTTCCAACTTTGGCGCTAGCGGAAGTTCTTGTTCCCACAATGCAATGCGTATTTAAAAATACGGGAAAAACTCCTGTGAAAAATCGACACAGAAAATTCCTTCGTATTAACGCGTTACATTGGCCCGTATTTTTACGTACTTTTCTTAGTTAAAACCCACGTGTAGCAGCACAAACAGCCTTCTTCAGGCTGAGGGAGCAGGAGCATATACAGTGTATATATATATATATAAGTATTGGTACGTTACAGTCAGCCTTCATGTAGAGGTGCTTCTCTATACTGGGAATGGAGCTGTCTGGTAAAATAGTGAAACTGGTGGGACTCAAACCAACAACCCAACATGTGTCTGACGGACACAGTGAGAGTTACTGAGTTCTACTGAACGTCTAAAGAAAGCAGGCGGAGATACAGAAGTGTGACTTGAAGTAACGCCAGTTGTGCAGATGTTGTTTGACACCAGCTGGTTTCCCAGTGTGTGATTAGAGTGTAGCACGTGGCAATGTAACAGACACACACACACACACACACACACACACACACACAGCAGGTACACAATGGGGAAGAGTCGCAGGTAAACACACCCCGGGGCTTCTCGCTGCTGTACACAGCTCTATGGCAGGAATGCAGGTACGGAGAGGAAAATGTTATTCATTAGAGAAAACATTCCAGGTGTCAGCGAGCTGGACGCAAACACACAGTTCTACATGTATATACACAATCAGTATGTAGGGAACCGGACCGGTACTCACACTGAAGGCCAGTCAGTAAGGACACATGGTACAGAACCGGTCCCCGTCTTAGATCTATGTTGGATCTACGGCATGTAAACAACATGATGTTTGAGGGTTTCCACATCCGGTACACAGCGTCGATAACAAGCTGAAGCTCTGAGATACAAGTTCTGATTTGTTTCGTCTCCGTCGTTGGTGAACATGGTGTTTCTGCACTTCTCATATCAGGGGTCAGATGTCACTGAAAGCACAACTTTAACCTCGTCCTAGCTTGTTTTTACCTTAAAAAAAAGTCAAATTCTGCCTGAAACTGTGTTCAAACAGTGAGTTACCTCGAACCACCTAAAACCCTCAGAATGAAGCTCAATCTATTCATCTATGTATATCTAAAGTATATTTGCATGTTGCGATGTTGAGAATAGAGGAGCAGCTCAGTGAACAGGCTGGGATGGATACCAGAGCCAGACTGTCCAAACTATAACTATCACTTTCAACCACCGTCTGCCGTCTCATGTCCGATCCACAACAGACATCGTGTCGTTGATATTACAGCATGAACACGCCCAGAATGCAGCTGAGTGCAAAGATCCATGTGGTATAAAGTCTAGATGCAGCAGGCAGAACAATGGAGAGAAGAAACAGAGAAAGTAAATGTTGAGACGGCTCCAGGTTCAGATGAATTCCTCTAAACTTCAGGAAGGAGTTTAAACGTGACAGATTTGTGATTTAATATCGCAGTCAGCTTCAGACTGTAACAGAAGAGGATATGATCTGAAGCGGAGGACAACAGAAAATATCATTCAAAGCCGCCGTCTTCTTTGCTGTACTGATCGATCAACAATAGCTGAACCTACGTGTAAAGGTTTACGTGACGACATCATGGGCCCAAAAAGACTACATTCCCATGGGAACCTTCTGTGGAATAGAGAGCCCGCATGAAACTGATAACAGGGGGACATTATTTTAGGTAATCAACTCCCCAGTACGAACACTCTAATAGTCCTTATTTAAATCATCAGGTTTTTAAAGTTGTAAAATAAACTAATAGCTGAATCGAGAGTTATTTCCCTTCCTCCGTTCATGTGAATGAGACCCAGACCGAGGCTGGAGCGCCAAGCCGTGACGACAGCGTGACGTTGGGAACCCGTGACCGAGTCATGTGACCGAGCGGACGCTACTGCGCATGTTCCATGTGCTCGAGATCCGGGTACTTTACCAGACGGAAGTCGAGCCATTTAGGCTTCATGCTCCACTGAGACACTTTCATAGGAATGAACGAGAGTCTCCAACGCTGGATCCAGTTTTCTTTATACATCCATGCTCACAGGGATCACAGATCTGTTCACTGATTGGCTGCAGGTCCTCTCTGGCTGCACTTCACCGCTTAAAGTTAAACGTTTCCCAACTTTTAGTTTGCCCACAGAATCGAGCGGCCGCAGCTCGCCGAGCTCGGGAGCGGTCGCCGCAGCTTTTCATAGCCATCGCCTGGCAGCTCGCCGCAGTGCCGCACTTCACCGCTGCTCTGGTGTGAATTCAGTGTCAGCTGCTGCCAAAACCACACAAACCTTTCTGTGAATTCGCCGTTGACTGTGCAGCTCAATGGAAGTGAACATTCTCTAAAAAAAATGGTATTCAAATAATAACTCAATCTCAGTCTCTAATAACAGACGGAGACTGTGGGCAGCATGAATAAAATAAACTTGCAGATGTTCTTTCACATTAAATGCTGAAGTGTGAGAAGAACTTTTATGTGAAAACTCTGGAGGAAATTTCATTCATTCCTAGTAGCTGAACACTGTTCATTCATTCATTCATTCATTCATTCATTAATATGAACAGCAGGACTAAAGCCAACTCAGTTTCCTGCCCCTCACACATGAGTTCAGTCTTCTCCCAGTTAATCAGTAACACAGAGACTGACCCAGATACCGGGGAGGAGGTGAGCTGAGGAAGGAAAGAACAATATCCTCAATCAGTGAGAAGAATCTCTCCTGAACACAGAAACGATCACTGTTCAGTCTCTGAGAAACGTGTGTGTGTGTGTGTGTGTGTGTGTGTGTGTGTGTGGCCCTTTTAAAAAATGCCCGTCAGTCAACAGTTAACCCTGCGGGCGCCATTCTGCCTCTGATCCAGCTTTTACTACACATTCCACAGAGACTCTCACACAGTTTCCAGATCAGCTGACCTACAGTAGTGAACCTGGTTTACATGACCACATCATGAGCTGTTCTGCTGCTAGAACAACACAACCATGTCTCCAGTGGAGGCAACGCTCCTGTGGACATCTAGAGAGACCGCATGTACTGATGACAGTGGGACAGTCTCACAGTACAACATCACATCATTTCCTATGAATCACCTCGTCTTCATTAGCAGAACCACGACCACATGAAATAGGTGGAGAAATTAAAAATATCTAGTTTATCTTATGACTCTAAATGTCCCGTAGGTGTGAATGGTTGTCTGTCTCTATGTGTCAGCCATGTGATAGTCTGGAGACCTGTCCAGGGTGTAACCCCCCCCCCCCCCCCTTCACCCAAAGTCAGCTGGGATCGCAGCTAGATAACCCTAACCCTAAAGAGACCAGCTAGATAACCTAAACCTAAAGAGACAAAGCTAGATAACCTAAACCTAAAGAGACAAAGCTAGATAACCTAAACCTAAAGAGACAAGCTAGATAACCCTAACCCTAAAGAGACAAAGCTAGATAACCTAAACCTAAAGAGACAAAGCTAGATAACCTAAACCTAAAGAGACAAAGCTAGATAACCCTAACCCTAAAGAGACAAAGCTAGATAACCTAAACCTAAAGAGACAAAGCTAGATAACCTAAACCTAAAGAGACAAGCTAGATAACCCTAACCCTAAAGAGACAAAGCTAGATAACCTAAACCTAAAGAGACAAAGCTAGATAACCCTAACCCTAAAGAGACAAAGCTAGATAACCTAAACCTAAAGAGACAAAGCTAGATAACCTAAACCTAAAGAGACAAGCTAGATAACCCTAACCCTAAAGAGACAAAGCTAGATAACCTTAACCCTAAAGAGACCAACTAGATAACCCTAAACCTAAAAGACCAGCTAGATAACCCTAAAGAGACAAAGCTAGATAACCCTAAAGAGACAACGACTGAATGTTCTACTCACCCAGCAGGAGGAGGCTCAGATAAACGGCCGTGATGATCATCATGACTGCTGGACGCAGGGACACCAGGCCGTCTGTTGCTCTCTGGCTGTAACAAACACACATTATTTATTATGTGAGAGAGTGACAACATGAAACCAGTAAAACATCATTTAGTAAAACAGCCTGGTTTCCAGCCGGGGTCACCACAGCTGGCTCTCTCTCTGTCTCACAGCTACTGTCTGTGCCATCGCTTCTGAAAACTGACAGCAGAACCACCAGAAACTGCTGGAAGTGATGATTTCCTTTAACCTGATCTGCCAATGTCAGATCAGAGTCTTAACAATGGTCTCGTTTGTTTACAGTAAATATTATTACTATATTACTATATCAGAGGGTGTAACGATTCATCTACTACATCGATTTATCGATTTATATTCCTACGATCCAACTACATCGATAGGTACTCGGCAGGTTGTCCTTCATAGGATACGTATATCCATATAAAATGGATTGTATGGATACTAAGGATTTACACCTTGTATTTAAGGACGACAAACGTTATATGAAAGTGTTTTTTAGCACTTTTATTAGTAAAGAAATGTTAAACGTTGCTCCGGTTCACTCTCCAGAAATGCGCCAGCTTGCCAGCTCTGCCCTCTGCAGCGCGAGCACGCATCCATGGCGTGCATGCAGAAGAACAACGCACTGGACTCCTCGCTCTCGGGGTCCTGTGTTGCACTTTTTATTATTATAGAATAATAAAAGCTGTATGTATTTGTCATAAATCGTTTTTACTTGTTTATATCCATAATTAATTTATCCCTGATTCCCTCACAAGAAAAACTTTGAGGAATCCTGACCTGCTCTGTCCAGTATCACATATTTATTTCACAGTCACACTGAATGAATTTTTGGCAAAAGAAAAGTTACTGTATCGATTTCAAATCATTGAATCGTATCGTATCGTATCGTATCGTATCGTATCGTACCGTATCGTATCGTATCGTATCGTAACGTATCGTATCGTAACGTATCGTATCGTACCGTATCGTATCGTATCGTATCGTATCGTATCGTATCGTAACGTATCGTATCGTACCGTATCGTATCGTATCGTATCGTATCGTATCGTATCGTATCGTATCGTATCGATCGTATCGTATCGCTCTAGATGAGCCAAATATCGTCCTTGAATCATATCGGAACCATGGAAAGTGATACGAATTGTGTCGTTGTAAAAACATATCGTTATACCCATAATTATTAATATTGGCTATTATGCCTTCAAAGTGCTGCGGAAGAATGCTACACAAAACAACAACAATTATAATAATAATGCTGTAGTGTGGGAGTTTTCTCTGAGGTAGAAGCGTGTTGATTACGTTGTGACACCGAGGAGAGGAAACACCTCTCGTGTACTTAGACTCCACAAACACCGACATCTGCTCTCTGAATCGGACAGACTTCTGTAAACAGGTGAGAACACACATTGTTCCGTTCACACTAAACCAACGTGACCTCTGGGACAAACCAGAGCTGGTTACAGGACAAGAGGACAGACCGACTTCACTTTACCAGTTTAAATAAGCCCTTTAAATCGGAGCTTTGTTGTCAAATGTCTTCAACTCATTTAAAGAATTTCTCTAATAGCTTAACCTTCCTCACTAATCCAGGTTGTTGCTCTGCAGCAGCTCTCTGTTGGGAAGCGTTTCCACACTCAGCTCCTCAATGAGAGGTGGATGATGTTGGCCCCGCCGCTGAGGCTCACACTGTCAAAGGCTGAGGGAGGGGGGGGGGCACACCGTCTCCACTTCAACAGATTTACATGTGGATTAACTTGTTAACTTGTTGCATCCATAACAATAAGGCAATAAGGTATTTGTTTAACACACACACACACACACACACACACACACACACACACACACGCACACAAACACACACACACACACACACACACACACATACACACACACACACCATTGACAGTGAGTACATGAGCAGGATATGAAAGTATAAAACATGTATTATTGCTGTCCAAAGACAACCAGGCGTTTTCAGGCATGATTCTGAATTTTGCAGAGAAACTGAAGGATCAAGTGTTCCTTCAGGTTGAGATAATTCTCCTTATTAAACCAGTTACATCCCACTGAGCAGACACGTCCAAAAGACGTCAATTTAGGGTCTTTGTCGACCGTCCAAAACACGTCCACTGAGGAGCCAGCATGAAAGTTTTTGCGACATCTTTTTTAAACGTCTTTTTAACGTTCAACTATTGATGTAACCTGAGTCCACAGACGTCCAGAAAGGTCCCTAACCAGACGTTCAAATATTGAACCCAACTTGCACGTCCACCAGACGTATAAAAGTGGTTCTGCACTGACGGACGTTATACAGACATGATCTGAACGTCTTCCTGATGTCACATGTTTTCTGGGATGAGTTAAGATGACTTACATGGTTTTCACAAACATCAACACTATGTACAATCTTCCCTAAGACACAAACTGATTTTGATTATGATGTTCCTGTTTTTCTACCATTACAACCATATTGTCCAATCACACAGTGAGACATGGGAGCAGGCCGGCCGGTTCATCTTCAGCTTGTTAGCTCGATGAATGTAAACTCCGTTAGTTATAATCCCAACATATCGTATTAAGGCTGTTTATATTCCTAGAGAGGGAAGGAGAGAGGAGACACAAGCCAGGAGAAAATGCAGGATGCGAAAGTGAAAATAGAGAAAGGTGGAGAAAGAAAAGAAGGTGCAGCTGATTCAAGACTAAAACAAAAACAGTCTGAAACAGATTGAGAAGCTTCCCAGCAGTCAGAGAGCTGTTCAGGTCAAACGCAGTGATGAGGAATATTATTAATCCCAATGCAAAACTCCCAAAGACTGGAACCAGCTATAAAATGATAGAATACGAGGACGAACACTAACAGACAACTGTCTCTGATTGTGTATGTTCTGCTTATTGTGTTGTGAACGGAGACTGGAGGTTTTTGAGGTGGAGGGTTCGGGTCATCTCTCCATCCATCACGGCCTTCACAATATAGAGAAGTAGAGATCAGGTAGGTAACAACTGAAGAGCTCTACAGATGAGGCGAAATGATTTAAAACCATATAAACAACCTTTCCTACGTTGAGACCTAAAAGCCGCTCAGAGACATGAAGAACTGCATTTATGTTAATTAAAAAGCTATATATATATACGTATATATATGTACGTATATACGTACATATATATACGTATATATATAACATCAGGTCAGCACGGGCATGCTGACCGGTCCCCATACGCAACAAACTGAGATGCTCTGTGTGTTCTGACACCTTTCTATCAGAACCAGCATTAACTTGTTCATCAGTTTGAGCTCCAGTAGCTCTTCTATTGGATCGGACAACACGGGCCAGCCTTCTCTCCCCACGTGCATCAATGAGCCTCGGGTCTGACCCGGTTCTCCTTCCTTGGACCACTTTTGGTCGGTCCTGACCACTGCAGACCGGGAACATCCCACAAGAGCTGCAGTTCTGGAGATGTTCTGACCCAGTCGTCTAGCCAGCACTATCTGGCCCTTGTCAAAGTCACTCACATCCTTACGCTGGCCCATTTTTTTCTGCTTCCAACACAAAGTTCAAAGTTCAAAATGTTCACTTGCTGTCTAATATATCCCCCCCACTGCCAGGTGCCATGGTAACCAGATAATCCATGTTATTCACTTATATATATATATCTATATATATATAGATATATATATATATGCCAAAAGCCATTTACTAAGGAATAAAACCCACTTGACTTGCTGCCCAGTTAAACTACAACACCGGTGTTACACTTTAACAGCTACATAGTTAGAAGAGTTTACAGTTTAGCTGAAGGCGACCTACAGAGGTGGTGACAGCACAAGGTCACATTCTAATCAAAAATCTTCACCAAAAGGCTGATCCACCAAAAACACAGGAATAAAGACAGAGTTCCAGCTGATGTTGATCAGTTAAACACCATACAGTATTAGATATACATATGACTCTTCCTGATCAACCCAGCGTTAGTGATACTCACACAGCCTCAGGTCAGCTCTGCCTCCTCTGCACTGCGTGCTCAGTCTCACTGTGTCTCCGTAGTCTGACAGTGTGGATGTGTGTGTAGAGTCCCGTATCCGAGCGTGCACGTGTGCGGGCCCTGAACCCCAATGTGTATATTTACGCGTGCATGCACATGTGTGGTGTGTATGTGCGCCAGAATGTGTAAAACAAACTTGAAAGCACAACTGACGGCAGCGATGTAAAAACAGAGGGAACGCCGCCGGCCAATGGGGACGCAGCGAGCGGGACCCCCTTCATTCCTCTCCTCCCTCCGCCCGGCCCTCGCCCGGCCCTCCCTCGCCCCCCCCAGCTCGTCACCGGGGCACGGGGGTGAATGGACAGCTATTCTCATTCTAATTCCTCTGTCACTCTGAGGGCCACTGGCTGAAAGAGGGGAACGGTCTCCAGGCTGCTGGAATGCAACGGCACTTTTCTTCTGGACACTGAGGGAGAGTGAAGGGCGAGAGAGGCAGAGAGCAGGCCAGAGAGAGAGAGAGAGAGAGAGAGAGAGAGAGAGAGAGAGAGAGAGAGAGAGAGAGAGAGAGAGAGAGAGAGAGAGAGAGAGATACAAGAAGGACAGAGAGAAGAGAGATGGATGGAAGAAGGAAAAAAGGAATGAGGAGAGAAGAGACAGGCAGGGATGGAGAGACATGTTGGGGTAAACTAGGCCACAGAGCTTCAGTGCAGCAGCCTCTCCACCACACAACCACACAACCACACAACCACACAACCACACAACCACACAACCACACAACCTCTCCACCACACAACCACACAACCACACAACCACACAACCACACAACCACACAACCACACAAATACACAACAACACAACCACACAACCTCTCCACCACAAAACCACACAACCACACAACCACACAACCACACAACCACACAACCACACAACCTCTCCACCACACAACCACACAACCACACAACCACACAACCACACAACCACACAACCACACAAATACACAACAACACAACCACACAACCTCTCCACCACACAACCACACAACCACACAACCACACAACCACACAACCACACAACCACACAACCACACAACCACACAACCTCTCCACCACAAAACCACACAACCACACAACCACACAACCACACAACCACACAACCACACAACCACACAACCACACAACCACACAACCTCTCCACCACACAACCACACAACCACACAACCACACAACCACACAACCACACAACCACAAAACCACACAACCACACAACCACACAACCTCTCCACCACAAAACCACACAACCACACAACCACACAACACAACCACACAACCTCACCACACAACCACACAACCTCTCCACCACACAACCACACAACCACACAACCACACAACCACACAACCACACAACCACACACACAACACACAACCACACAACCACACAACCACACAACCACACAACCACACAACCACACAACACCACAACCACACAACCACTCAACCACACAACCACACAACCTCTCCACCACACAACCTCTCCACCACACAACCACACAACCACACAACCACACAACCACACAACCACACAACCACACAACCACACAACCACACAACCACACAACCACACAACCACACAACCACACAACCACACAACCACACAACACCACAACCACACAACCTCTCCACCACACAACCACACAACCACACAACCTCTCAACCACTCCACCACACAACCACACAACCACACAACCACACAACCACACAACCACACAACAACACAACCACACAACCACACAACCTCTCCACCACACAACCACACAACCACACAACCACACAACCACACAACCTCTCCACCACACAACACCACAACCTCTCAACCACACAACAACACAACCACACAACCACACAACCTCTCAACCACACAACCACACAACCACACAACCACACAACCACACAACCACACAACAACACAACCACACAACCACACAACCTCTCCACCACACAACCACACAACCACACAACAACACAACCACACAACCTCTCCACCACACAACCACACAACCACACAACCACACAACCACACAACCTCTCCACCAAACAACCACACAACCACACAACCACACAACACCACAACCACACAACCTCTCCACCACACAACCACACAACCACACAACCACACAACACCACAACCACACAACCTCTCCACCACACAACCACACAACACCACAACCACACAACCACACAGCCTCTCCACCACACAACCACACAACCACACAACCACACAACCACACAACCACACAGCCTCTCCACCACACAACCACACAGCCTCTCCACCACACAACCACACAACACCACAACCACACACCACAACCTCTCCACCACACAACCACACAACCACACAACCTCTCCACCACACAACCACACAACCACACAACCACACAACCACACAACCACACAACCTCTCCACCACACAACCTCTCCACCACACAACCACACAACCACACAACCTCTCCACCACACAACCACACAACCACACAACCACACAACCACACAACCACACAACACCACTCTGAGGCAAGAGGACTCTACTGTGACCATCCCCAGCTCTCTGCACCCAAACTGCACTATGTTTTCTTTAGTGTATAATCACCTGAAAGTAAGAATGGTTGTGTTTTCTTTAGCTTAGAGTGAGTCCTTCATATCTCCATAGGGAGCAGGTTCTCTTCACAGAGTCCTCCATGTTGCTCCTCCATGTTTCTACAGTAGCCCAGAACAGACAAACCAAACTCTGGTTCTAGAGAGAGACTTTCACGTTTCTACGTCACCTGAAGGTCACCGTAGTTCTCCGACACGCTTGCGCTCCAGCCTCGGTCGGAGGAAGTGAAATAATTCTGGATTCAGCTATTAGTTCATTTTACAACTTTAAAAACTTAATAATTTAAATAAGGACTATTAGAGTGTTCATACTGGGGAGTTGATTCAACTAAAATAAATGATCCTCTGAGTTACAGACGTCTCTTTCCCAATGTAAGTCTATGGGGAAAAGTCTTTTTGGGCCCGATGGCATCATGTGACGGACACGGAAGTACCGCCGTTTGGCCACTACGAAAGTTGGGATCAACGACCGGCGCTCTTCCTGGGGGGTTGACCCCAACTTTTCGTTTGGCACTTCGCTGCGGAATCAAACCGCCGCAGCTCGCTGAGCTCGGAGCGGCCAACGCAGCTTTCCATAGACATTGCCTGGCAGCTCGCCGCTGCTTGGTGTGTTTCTGCCGTTAGAATATTCATACCACTGATAAGTGTGTGTGTAAATATGAAGCTAATGCGAGCTGCCGGTTAGCTTAGCTAAGGTGTAAAAACAACAATTTGCAGTTTTATGGGAGGTTATGTGTCAATTTGTTAGCGCTGGGACAGAGCCAGGCTACGCAGGCGGCCCCCCCCCCGTTTCCAGCTTCGTCCTAAGCTAAGCTAACTGGCAGTAGCTTCATATTTAGCGTACAGACATGAGTGGTATTAATCTTCTCATCGAACTCTCCGCAAGAAAGTGAATAGATGTACATCCAAAAATGCTGAACTATGTGGTGCTGAAATTCAATCTGATTGAAGCTCAGCATTTGAATCTGAAGCTGTTTCATCCTCGTCACCTCCAGTTAGACTGAAGAACATCAGACCGGGGTCACGGAGGTCAACTCTATTCAAAAACTCAAAAGGTTGAAGCAACTGATGCTATGACTAGATTAGGGAGAGAGAAAGAGAAAGAGAGAGAAAGAGAAAGAGAAAGAGAAAGGAGTGGGAGGGTGTGCGTTTGTGCATGTAAGATATATGCGTGTGTGTGTTGTGTGCATGCATGTGTGTGATTCAGGCTGGACTAAACTAAAAAACTGCAGCAGAGAACAAAGCAGCGTTCACATCCACTGCTCTGTGGTGATGTGACCTTTGACCTCTGCTACAGAGGGAGACGGAGAGGCTGACTCAACAAGTCCAACAGCAACCAGTGGAGCTACTGCTGCCAGTTCAAGGCTGGAGGCTCAACACACATCAGTTATAGAGACGATTGTTCTTCACTGTCTTCTGTACTCAGTCATTTAACTTCAACCTCTGAGAATAAGTGTAACACCACCAGGACTGTTATCACAAACCTAAAGAGAAAAAGAATGATTTCAGTTATATTAAAGTGTAATTCTCTCTCAGGCGATCTAGTCTGCACCTACTGTAGATCTAGACTGTAGTCCTGCACTTCATGAGCATGTTTGTCCTCTAATATCTGCACTAGTTTAACATCTGCAATATATAATAGCTGCACAATATCTGGCTTTGTTGTATCTATTGTGTTTGTATTTCAGTGACAGTACTGGGGGCATTCCACTGCACAATATAGAGATACATGTTGAGTATGTGACAAATAAAAACATGAAACATGCAGCTAGTATTTTAGTAATAAAACAAATCAGACTGCACCTGGTTAGCCTAGACCTTGAGCAAAGACTTTGACTCAAACACACACACACACAAACACACACACACACACACACACACACACACACACACACACACACACACACACACACACACACACACACACACACAGAGAAGATAAGAGGAAACCTGCAGAAGGTTCAGTGGCTCCGCTCAGACAAAGCTAAGAAATCTGGAGACACTAGTCCAAACAATCCCAGGCTCCCGTATCCTTGAGCACAATAAGACGATAAGCCTGACTCTCTGTGTGTGTGTGTGTGTGTGTGTGTGTGTGTGTGTGTGTGTGTGTACACATCAGATGAAGGGCTTCAGACTGAGCCACCCAATAATACGCTGCAGTCTCACAAACTGCTGTACAGTATTGTAAAACAAGGCCGGGCTGGAAACAGGATCAGATCATACAGATGAGCTCATGGAGGAAGGTGACTTCCCTTATATACAGTCAGGTGAGTCGGTATCTGCTGCTACCTGCACCACGACCTACCTGTGAGGGGAAATAAGGACCCTCATCTACAGTCGACAACAACACGAGGCAGGAAACAATTAGTACAAAAATCCTCTCAGACAGAAAGAAATCAGAGTAACAAACAAAGAGCAGCTCACTTTGCCTCTAGCAGAGAAACTATTGACAGTAAACGTCTCACTTGTTCCGTGCAGCTCTGCTACAGGATATACTCCAGTTAGTACATAGCAACTGACTGATTAATACACCTGCAGTGTGGAGCTAACAGCAGGTAAAGTGCACTCAAGTATCAGAGCAGACAGAGCGCCTGGTTAAAGATCAACCTGAGATCTTACGATACTCTAGTAGTCGTATCTGCGGCACCATGAAGAGTCTCAGTGCTGCTCAGCTCAACTCCTACTGACTGCTGAAAAGGAAATTACACCTTAGAATGATGACACACTGCTCAACTAATCTGTTTCTGTTGCATGTAGTTAGATAGAGATGATGATGAATCATCTGACTGTGACTTTCACTTCTAGTTTTATTGCTTCCACAGTCACTAACCTACCTATGAATCTTATCAACCTTTACTCTACTTCATATTTATTATAAAATGGCTTTCATGAACGCCAAGAGACCGGATGAGAACTTGTTGCATTCAGCTGTGGGGTATATACTGAATATATCACTGTATGTGGAGGTGGAGAGAGTAATTATAGTAAGGGTTGGTACGGGGAACACGTTATTCTCCAGGTCAAAGATATAGTGTTGTTCCTATAACTCAAAAAGCAGCGTGCTGGTCTGTTACAGCCAAGAGAAACTACAACTCTCACCTCTTTCTCTTTTTACGCTTTCAAGCTGCAAACAATCTTCTCTTTTATTCTCTTCGTCTATTTCAATAAAATGAATATACTGTAAGACAAATGAGTTCGTTTCTTGACGTCCGTCCACACTCATCAGAATGACTCTAAATCATCATTTGTGCTGCGTTGCAAAAAATGAGTCAACGCAGTCTTAATTTACTGTAACACACCTTGAAGCCACAATCAGTGTGTCTGTCTACATTAGATTGAGTGAAAATTGCTTCAAGTCTTTATCAAATTATATGAAGCAAATGGAGGCAAACTGTGTCTTTCTTTAATGACTCGTACTGTCTGGTGGAGACGGCAGCTCTGCTCTCCTCCCATAGAAATACATATGAAGAGACACCAACTAATATAAGAAGAACTCAACTATCTGCTTGACTTGATGGAAACAGACCACCCAAACACAACATCTGCAGTCAAACAAGGAATCTACTTCCGACATGTTCCTGCATCATCACATAATCACCTGTGGAGCCGAAGGAAATCTCATAAACCTGTCTGGATATTTACCTCATTTCATTTTCTCTCCTAACCCTAACCTAATAAACTCTAACCCGTCTCACAGGAACACAAAGACAATTCTCCATTTCATGCAAAAGGCAACAGAAAGTGTGACTGTGTTCATGCACAACCTGAGCAGTTAGTTTCTTCCTGTCACGTCGTCTTATTCAACCCAACAGCAGCAGCAGTGTGTATCAGGTTTACTATGAGTTCAGCTACGTAGGTTTGGTTTATTTATTACATAAATTAATCTTTAACTAAACACAGAGGGACACACCCGAGAGACCGACATGACCAGACAGTAGCCAGTGAGGAGCCTTTAAAGGTGAGAACATTCAGACAGCAGCCAACACAATGACCACGTTCATGTCTGTACTAGAGAGGCAGCGGGAGAGAGGTGGAGGTGAACGAGCCTGAAGGAGAAGGTCAGTAAGGTGCAGGTTAAAGTCAGGGTTGACGATGTTCTCCAGTAGACACTATCTGTTATATTGGTTGAAATGGTCTTTACCCCCCCGACAGCGATCCATTACTGATGAGCTCTGAAAAAGGACCTGAAAAGATCCGTCATCTGAAGCTGCTGTAATCCTGTAAAAACGTCTACCAATCACTGCCTCCAGGTCCGCTTGGAAAGAACCAATCAGATGCCTCCCTGCCTCCCTGCTCGTTCTCTACCCTTGGCGTGCACCAGCCTGAACTCAAAGCGCGTCGCCGCCGCACGTTTCCTGGAGAATGGAAGAGAAAACTCAGCTCTGCAGTAGCTCTGCACAGGTTACTGTCATGAGGAAGCGTTGTTGAGTTGAGGTCTTCTCTCCGCTCTGTGGCTGTGAAGGAGTTACGATGCGGCGGTGCTCGTGCATGTGTGTGTGGGGGGGGGGGGGCGTTGCCTTGGAAGGAGCCCCGAGGGGAGGGGGGGGGGTGGGGTTTAGATGGAGCTCCTGAGGCGATGCTACTTTCAAATTATGCTAGCTCTCCAACATCGTCGACCCGATCTTTAACCAGGCAGAGCTTTAACTGAGGCACGACTCCACTAAATCAAAGTGTAACACTTAACACTTGGTATCGTCATCATAGCTTATACAGTATATTATATATTATATATATCTAGATATATATTTAGATCTATATATAGATATATATTTAGATATATAGCATTGTTAGTATTTAGAAAGGACGGAACTGGTTGGAAACCTGTAAAATAATGTTTAAAGGTAAATTTGTTTGCAACCCTCATCTTCACATTTCCTTCTTTTACTAGACCCCCCCCCCCCAACACGTTCTCACTCCCAACTCATCAAATACCAACGATTAGTCAGTGGTCCTACGCTTCACACTATGACGCAGGTATCCTCTAGTATCAGTGTAGGACGTTACAGGGACGACATCGCAGTTTATGCTCGTTATATGCATACAGTCTCTTTTCAAAATAAACTTCCCACATAGGTTTACTCACGCAACAAAACTACTTGGTTAGGTTTAGTAAAAGATTGGGGTTTGGGTTAAAATAAGTGAGCCTGCTATGTAACTGCCGTTAAGGCTACGTGACTTACATAACAGAACTAAGATAAAATCAGTGTTTCACACGGGACACAAACGGCGGTCTGCTGGGTGACCGTCCCGTGTTTGTCCTTTACTAAAGATGACACGTCTCTCAGTGGTGGAAACAGCAGAGGGACAATCAGTGCACGGAGACGTTTCCTGCCTATATTAAAGACAGAAGGGATAATTGGACGTCTTTTTCCGTAACACATATGAGGAAATTGCATTTCCTGTTATTGATGAGACAATCTGTGGTGTGATTTGCCATCAGCCGTTTCCAGTGTAAATTCCCCCTCTGTGTGTGTGTGTGTGCGTGTGTGTGTTTGTGTGTGTTTGTGTGTGCAGGAGAGGGAAACAGACACACCTATATGCATCCTGAGAGGTAATTGGCAATGATTGCAGCTCATCAGACACATTTCCATTGTGTGGAGAAACACATGATTCACTGCATTTTTCTGGAAGTCAGAGAAGTTCAGTCGCATGATTTCACTTCTGTATATTAGTCTGAGTTAAATTAGCTTCACACTTCCCCAGATACATACAGTAACTTAGAGACAGGAATAACATGCTTCATCTGAGCTTCTGTACCCCCCAAAAAAGGCTCACTACACATCACCATGATACACACTTGCAACACTGGTTCCATTACAGTTACTTAAATGGCCCCTGCAACAATTTTTTGGCGTAATTGCCAAAAAGTCGTAATCGCATTTCGCATTTCCTGAAAGAATGTGAGAGAAAACTAGTTTCTGCTCCTCCTCATGTTACTGTCTTAGGCTTTGAAAATTAGGTCGTCGGCAGATTTGGACCAATGAAGGTCATTTCAGAGAGAGAGAGCGTTCCTGTTGGCTGTGCGGGTCATTGCCAGAACTGGCTTCCTTGAGGGGTTGGATTGGCGGACCGCGTCCAAATTTCTCTTTTACAGTGAACAGTAACTACAAGATCTTTCGAGAACATCTGACGGAGGAAAAGTGTCATTACAGTCACAGCACTAATTAAATATGTGATCACGCTGCCTAGTTTGTCATTTAGCTCGATTCAGATATTGATAGTTCTCTCATAGACTATAGCTGGGCAGCGGACCTTGTTTTCCTCGGTAAGTGAAACTTTCAGATGCTTGGGGCATTGTAGGAACAGTGGGAAAGAGGAACAGGTTTAACTAAAGGTTACTGTTTATGAGTTATTTGTTTCGCTAAGCCTTTAATTTCTTCTTTTATAACCCCTCTAACATTTCCCAATATCGGTACTAGCTTTAATTGTCGTGTTTTAAATCACACATAAACGCCGGTTGCCATTCAGGTGCTGAGGTGAAGGTCGACAGGAGTTTCGACATTCACCTGCCACAGCTTTTCATGATGTAAATCAATGCAAAAAACTGACCTGAAAAACTTTAATGGTTATAACTGTCATAAACTGGACATTTGGGTTGATGTGATGGGTTTGTGACAGATTTAGCTCCACAACAACAACACAAATAAACACACCGTTCCTCAAACTCAGACGGGGTAAAAAGACTGCAGACTAAACCAAACGTAGTTAGCAAGTAGTAACTTTACAAAGTGAGGAGCAGAAGGGACAGACATGGAAAGGAGGCGTAGCGGTAATCAGTCCGTCTTGTCAGCGCGCTGCAAACAGGGTTGATTTATATCAGGGACATGATTCCGGGTGTCTCAGCCTGCAGAAGCCTGACGGAGGCTCACATATCAAAGACACAGTGATGGAGCGCTGATGGCAGAGAGAAGTCTCTGGAGAGGCCTCCTGATGTATAGATTATCCAAACGCCACATTTTACACTGAAGCACACGCTCCACCTGATCTCTGCCGCCGCCGTCCACCAGAGAGATTACACTGACTGAACTTCTTCTTCTCAAACTAACATGGATGATGTGAGAACTGACATCACACATAAAAGCATTAGAACCTCCATCACGTCAGCAGAACCAAAACACTGCTTTACATTACTGAGACTTCTCTACCTCCCAGAGGCTCACTACACATTCACCATAATGACACACATGCATGCACTGGTTTCCATTACAGTTACTTAAAGTGGCAGTATGCAACAATTTTTTGGCATAATTTGGCAAAAATTCCATAATAGCATTTCAGCATATTGTTATTCAAGTGTTCTGAGAGAAAACTAGACTTCTGCTCCTCCTCATGTCTCTGTTTTCAGGCTTTAGAAAAATCTAGCTCGTGACGGCAGATTTTGACCAATCACAGGTCATTTCAGAGAGAGAGAGCGTTCCTATTGGCTGTGCTCCGGTCATGTGACCAGAACTTGGCTTCCTTCAACAGATTTTACAATGGCGGCCGCGTCACAAACTTTCTCATTTTACAGCTAAACAGTAACTACAAGATGATTCTGAGAACATCTGAGGAGAGAAATAGTCATTACAGTAACAGAATATTGATTCATATCTGATCAGCGCTGCCTAGTTTGACCGTTTGGTCGGAGTTCAGAGTGATTGACAGCCGGCTCTCATAGACTGCAGCTGGGCAGCGGACCTTGTTTTCCTCCGGTAAGTGAAATCCTTCAGATGCCGTTAGGAGCACCGGAGGACACAGTAGGACACAGAGGAACAGGATTTAACTCAGGTTACCTGTTTCATGTACTACTGTCACGATATAGCGGCCGTTTAATAAAAATAACTTTTTTAAATCATATTTGCGCCAATATCGCGTACTGCAGCTTTAATTGTCGAGTTTTAAAATCACAGAGTGATCAGTGAATCCCTCCTGGTGGTGCATTCAGGTGCTGAGGTGAAGGTCTGACGAGAGAGCTTCGACATTCACCTGCCACAAAGCTTTTCATGATGTTTGTAAAGTCAATGCAAAGAATGACCTGACAACATTAATGCTGTCATAACTGTCATAAACTGGACAGTTGTATTGATGTGATGGTGTGTGAGACAGATTTAGCTCCACAACAACAACAGCAGCACATAAACACACCGTTCCTCAAACTCAGACGCGTGAAAGACTGACAGACTAAACCAAACGTAGTTAGCAAAGAAGTAACTCTACAAAGTGGTGACAGTGTTACAGGAAAAAGAGTGAATCTCATGATGAGGAACAGACTTTCTGTTGTAGCGTATCAGTTAGAGTAAAGGACTAGAGGACACCACCACCACATCATCATCATCATCATCATCATCATCATCATCATCATCATCATCATCATATCAACCGCACCTCCAGCCTCTGGAGCCAACAGACAGCTGCAGCTGCTGGAACACATGATAAACTATCCGACTACCGGACCGCTGTTGGAGGAGTTGGAGCATCGATGCAGTAGCTGCAGGTGTGACTAACCATCCTGGTTTCTTCCAGAATATCTGGGTCAATCTATAGTGAATTAACTGATAAAAAGGAAAAGAAGCCGTCGACCAACCAGCGTCCTCTCTCCAGTTCTACCAGCCTCAGCGACTCGTGGATCCTCTTAACCCTTCAGGTTAGAGTTGATCTCAGCGGCAGGGCGAGGGGCCGGGTCCTTGAGCTGATTAAAGCTAGACTAAGCCTGCAAGGGCCATGGGAACATGGACCCACACACACACACACACACACACACACACACACACACACACACACACTCACACACTCACACACACACACACACACACACACACAAGTCTAAATACCCCGACAAGTGAAAAGAAATAAAAGGCAGTATGAGATTCTTGATTTAAAGGGGAAATAGTGAGACTTCTCAGACGTTACTCACCCTCAGAACATGCTTTAAGGTCACACCTTGATATTTATATACACTATACTGTCTCAGTGTTACTGTCTGTTCTTCACCTGCAGCAAAGCATAACATGTGAATATCATTGAGAGCACGTTGGAGGTGATCTGAGCTCTGAGCTGCTGGTAATCTGGTAGGAATGTGCGCACCAGTGTCAGAAAGCTGCCTCCAGCCAGCAGTGACCCAGCGGTGTCAGAGAGAGAGAGAGCAGGTCCACACATTCATCACAGAGAGAGAGAGAGAGCAGGTCCACACATTCATCACAGAGAGAGAGAGAGAGCAGGTCCACACATTCATCACACAGAGAGAGAGAGAGAGCAGGTCCACACATTCATCATTAACCCACCTTTAACTCAGCTCAGTCACAAACTACTGCTGGTTTAGCTTTAGGCTGGATTAGCTTTGATTTAGTGAGAAGATCTGGTCTCCAGACACACTGGAGGAATCATAATGACTGATGTGGTTTCATGTAAAATGTTCCTGGTGACTCAGTAAAGTTACAGGTTCATTAGAACAATAAATCCAGACATCAGGATGAATGAATGAACCTCCTGATGTCGGCAGAGAACAACCAAACTAAACTCAAACTAAAACCAGCAGCAGAGTTGAAACTGTGACATTAAACCAGCTCATTACTGCCAAAACAGTTTGAGACTAAATATCTTTATTTTGAAACTGTCACGTTATTTACTCACCAACACTTTCTGTTCATTTAGCCAACAGGTCATAAACAAGCTCAAATAAAAGCCCAACAGATAAATTAACATAAAATGTCCCTTAAAACTCACATGTCTGCGTCCCTATAATAATATTATACAGCAGCAGCATAAAGGGACAAACAGGAGACAGTGAGAAGGTTCATATTACTCTCACTGACTCTGTCAGAACATTATTTTAATATAAAGTTACTGTGATTATCAGGTTTCACTGAGGAAAGTTAGTAAAGACGGAAGGAAGGATATCATGGAGCTCACCTGCTGGGTAGATCTCTACTGTACGACTCCTCTCTCTCTCTCTCTCTCTCTCTCTCTCTCTCTCTCTCTCCCTCACACACACTAACTGTCTCTCCCTCTCTCTGTCTCTCTCCCTCTCTCTCTCTCTCTCTCTCTCTCTGTCTCTCTCTCTCTCTCTCTCTCTCTCTCTCTCTCTCTCTCTCTCTCCCTCTTTCTGTTTCTCTCTCTCCCTCTCTCTCTCTCTCTCTCCCTCTCTCCCTCACACACACCTACACCGTCCCGCAGCGGCTTCCCCGCCCGTGTGATCCCGGTCTCCGGTCTCCGGTCTCCGGTGTGCAGCGGGAGGCTCCAGTAGAGGAGGTGGAGCCTCCAGAGTCACCGGCAGCAGGTAGTTCCCCTCCGGAGAGCTGGACCCACCCAGACCCGACAGGCCGAGCCCACTGATCTGGGAACAGATTCCTCTCAGTGATAAATATCCTGTGGATAGTTGGTCTTTAGTTAGTCTAGTCCTCAAACTTGACTGTCGCTTGAAGGCAAGCGAGCAAACAAAAGCAATTCCATATAGAAATATATAATAATAATAATAATAATAATAATAATAATTTTATTTATATAGCACCTTTCAAAACAAGGTAACAAAGTGCTTTACAATAAAAGCATGATAAAAATAAGAACTTAAAATCTAAACAAAATAAAATCACATAAATAGTTACAACGATGCACCATCAGTTAAGAAAAAGCCATAGTATAAAAGTGAGACTTCAGAAGAGATTTAAAGGAAGATATTGTGTTTACCTGTCTGAGATCCTCAGGTAGGGAGTTCCACAGCTGAGGGGCCCGGACGGCAGAAGCCCGGTTGGTCACCTGTGTTGACAGGTTTGGATCTTGGACCCGTTAGTCGGGTCCTGTTAGAGGATCTCAAACATCGATCAGGCTCACAGGGAGTCAGCAAACCACCGATATAGGCCGGAGCCAGAACATTCAAGGCTTTAAAAACAAGCAGTAAAATCTTAATCTTATATATAAGATTACAAACATTGTTTTTACAGATAGAGAAGATAAATTCAACCGTCATGGTCATGCACCGTGCACGTGGTCATAATTAAAATGGCTGCAAACGTATCTTAATGTGAAATGTCATCTTTTGGGACCCTGCTGTGTGATTTTCAGTCATTCTGTTCTCACATTAAGTTAAATAAGATGTCCATAATGAGCTCATGTGATTTTATGCACTTCTATTGAAACATGTGATTCCTTCCCATATGAAAGTGGCAGTACAGAATATATAAAACAGCGTGCAGCCTGTCGTGCTTCATGGGGGGAAGACAACTCATCTCTGACAGGATTTGCACCATGATGAGAATTATCAACAGATGATGACAATCTCCATCGCCAAGCTCATTATGTGGTGCCGGCCAAGTCACCTGATACACATGCACATATCCCCAACCAGCAGCCGCCTAATACACGGACAGTCTCCGGTGCAACTGATGGGATCTTTGAGCATGTGACCAGTATAGTAAGCTGTTAATGAAACGGATGTTTCACAGAGAAGACGAACAGGAGAATATATTCCACCGACTGAGAGGGAGCTGACGGAGAGACAGAGGAGTCGCTGCAGGTTGTGCAAGGTGAAGCCCAGGAATGGCTGGAATCCATAATTACCCACAATTCTGTGCAGCAGTATTCTCCTGTAATACAAACATGAAAGTAACAGCAAGTAGAAAACCTGCACATATGCCTGGTTGTACTCTAATATGGGCTCATTATACAGTCCTGTATAGGCAGGCAGCAGAGACAGAGATCAACAGAAACACAGACAGATGAGCAGTGAAAGAAAGAAACAAAGAGACAGACACAGTTGGTAAACTGAGAAACTAACGGGGTGAAACAGAAGAGCAGACGTGAAGAAACTGTGACAGAGCAGCAGAGAAAGAGACTTTTACATGTCAGGAGGATTCTAGGTGGAAGCGGAGGCTGTAATTAGTTCAGAGGTGTAATCTCTGGAAACATCTGGAGGAGATGTTTCACCTGATTACTACACACACTCAGAAAGGGAAAATGAACAGTTGAAAAGCAGGGTTACCCTCTTCTTTTCATTCTACACGTGCTTTAGTGTAATTTACCACATGAGAGTGTGTGTGTGTGTGTGTGTGTGTGGCACATGCTCTTATTTAAAGGTCCAATCAGTTTTACATGTGCAAATTACCATTGAACTTAACATTCCCATGAGAGGAGAGAGATGCATTATTATTGTGGAAAGTCACACCTTTTCTTTAGATGCTGTATTGTGGTTTAAAATGTTAAACAGCCTCATTTACTTCAGTTCATTTCTGTTTGACCAGCTGCCAGCTGGCTGGTATCTGCAGCCTGAGCTGATGTTTATGCATTACTATAACCATGTGGTGAGGAATTCATACCATCCTTTAATTCTGCATACTGTAAACATGAGGAAAAACAAGTCAGGGGGAATGTAGATCAGATTATTGAGACTGAGTCTTAGAGGAGCAGCGTGAAGGATCTGGTGACATCTAGCGGTGAGGCTGCAGATTACAATCAACCTGGTCGACCTGAAAGTCTCTCTCTAGAGCCACAGTGTAGTTTGTCTCTTCAGGACTACTGTAGAAACATGGAGGAGCAACATGGTGAAGAGGAACCTGCTCATGGATGTATAAAGAGAACTGGATCCAGCGTTGGAGGCTCCTGTTCATTCCTACGAAAGTCGATCAGTGGAGCATGAAGACAAAATGTATAAAGACAAAAAGAAAAGAAGTTTGGGGAAATAAATAGGGGGAGAAATGCAAAGGGAAAATCATACAGTTTGAATAAATAAATACATAAATAAATACAATTAAATAATGAATAAATACATTTAAAAATACATTAAAAATAAATACAAAAATTAATACAAAAATAAAAGCTAATTAAAACAGAAATATCAATTTATGTCACATTTTTATCAATTAATTAATGCCTACATTTATTTTTTATATTATTTTACATTTAATGGCATATTTATTTATTTATCAATTTATTTATGTATTTATTCATTTTTTTTTTAATTTTTAAACATTCAGTCCTCTATACAATTGAAGGTCTACCTCAGTATATTACTTCAGCCTGTAAAACCTTCCCTTCACTGACCACAAGTCTGCCTCATTTACACACAATGATCAGAGTCTGCCCTCTAGTGAGAACACAGATCTACTGCTGCAGTGCTTTTGTTTTGAAGGGTTACAGGAAGCAATAGACCATTTATTTGAATTCTGTGAGAAATGGAAATTGAAGGTTAATAGTGATAAAGTCACAGTCTTTGGTAGAAGATATATATATATATATCTATATATATATATAGATATATATATATAGACAGCGTGGACTAATCATGTGCATGAAGGCAGTGACCTTTCATGTCCCGGGTTCATCAGTGTGACTAATTCCACGTCTTTAGGTCTTATTAACTAAACTAAATGCTAACCTGAGTCAAGTTAAAGGCCACAGATGAAGAGAGGGTGAAAAAGGAAAATAATGATCACGGTTTTGACAAGAGAAAGATAAATGAACCGGCGAGAGGTTTTTATTCAGTGCAAAAAAAAGTACAACTTCTGAGGATATGAACACAGATGAAGTCAAACTTGTTCAAGTCACTTTTCAGATGCTCTCCAGTGATTTAGTGTTGTATTTCCACTCTGTAGTTGGGACACAGAATAACAAAGAAGAGTCCAAATCTTTTAGTCCCTAGTGTGGGACAAGCTCCAAAATACTGAATCCTACATTTCCCATGATGCAACTGAATAGCATCTTTGCATTAGACCCTCCCACAGCTGTTTTCACAGGTTCACAGGATATGACGAGTTCCCCTCTGAACAAGTGACATCACTTGAGTCCATTTATCAGACTGAGGGTCTAACAGGCTTTACACAACATTTTAACTGATGCAGTCGCCAACGCCTGTAAACACACTTTGATAACGTTATATACAGTAAACTATATTTTTTTAATGCACACATCAGGGAAGTGTCACCACCTTCAGGGCATTTTGGTTGGATGGAAGGTTAATCTAACCGTACTGTAGTGAGTTCCAGATGAGCCAGGCGTGCACAGAACCGACCACGAGCAGCCGCCGCACAAAGCGTGCCGGTGACATTTCTGGCTGACTTGATCCTGACTTGCTGTGAAGTCAAGGCTGTCGGGAAGCTCAGGAGTTTTCCCGGTGGGCCGGTCTTTCTTTCTTTCTTTCTTTATTTCTTTTTTTCTTTTTTAAAGATCTTTATTGTGTTTCAATAAGTTCAAATGTCCAACCTGGCCCTCGCAGCCGCAGACAGCACAGAGCTAACGCTACCTGTCAGACTGTCCGTGGTGAGGAAGAGAGAGGCTAGACATTACATAAATATCATAATAATACATCAAAATAAACAATGAAAGCTAAAAGAACAACGTTCCATATAGACATGATGAACATTTCCCCACCTTCAGCGTGACCGACCAACAGTCTACTTGATGCCGGCCATCATGTGGATCCACCAGTTGGCCTGCACGGTCCAGCCCTTCTGCTCACACACTGAGATCTGGTGGAGGAAATGCTCCTTGGCCTCCGCCTCACCCTGTTCCTCCTGCAGCGCCTCCCGCAGGTAACGCATGTCCTCCGCAGCGCTCAGCTCCGGGATGCCCGTCAGCAGCATGAGGGAGAAGAGAGTGATCAGCAGACGAGAGTGCGAGCGCAGAGAGAGGTACGCTTTGGTGCAAGTCTCCTGGAATGAGACGGTGAGGACAAACGAGAGACGGAGCGGAGGACGGGGAGAAAACACAAGGACATAAGGAGAAAAGATAAACACATTTACACTATGCACATACACGAGCACAGTGGACTCACTTGTCCATTCACTGATGCAAACACATAAAGTTATGCTCTACAGAAAGATGATTGAAAACATGTATCTATTTCAGTCTAATCGTATGCATCTATTTCAGTCTAATCGTATAATAATCTTACAAACAGCAAACGCAGGGTCTTCATTAGTCGACACCAAAGGAAGAAAGAGACATTGAAGCATCGAACTTCAAAATAGTAAAAGCGTAACTCAACACCAGAATGAAAAGCAGTGTTTTGCTGCCCGTTTCACATCTGACCAGTTTGTTTTCAGTCAACCTTACATACACAACCACATGTGTAGTCCCCAACAGATGCAGTATTTACTCCTGTTTTATAGTGTTTGATACAATCTACAGTGCCCAGCTGATTAGTGAGCCTCACTATACTGCTATATAGAAAGGTGTTAATGTACAGTATGCCTTCAATAAGAACCAGCGGGCTTGAGGCTGGGAGCCACAGACAGGGTCGGGAAGTAACTAACACACTGTTAGTTTTAGTCTTTTCAGAGGATTTGTTGACAACAGGAAAAATATAAAACAGCTGTAGTCTTATCTTTGAATGAAAGTATAGTATAATGAAACACAGCCACACACATAATCCGTTCTCCTCACCTTGAACCGCTGAAAGTAGAGGCTGTTGCGCCCTTTGTCCCGGCCCATGACATACAGGAAGTCGGGCGTGAAGACGAACGGTACGCGCTCCCTGCTCACGCCAAGGAAGTGCTTCCTGTTACCCAGGATGTGACCGAAGTCGATGTGAAACAGGTTTCCTGAGAGACCCGGAAATACAGCAGCATTTAAGTTCTGGTTTTCTTAGTTCAGTGTTTAGTTCATTCATTGATCTTCTCCATCATTCAGTCACTCTCTCAGTGTCACAGACTCACATTATGCAGGCAGGTTTACTGAACTCAGTTCTACTAACATGTAGTCAGCGGTCTGTGGTGCATACGGTACCTTGGTCTGTGATCATGATGTTGTCATTGTGTCGATCTCCTATACCCAGAACGTACGTGGCCACGCAGTAACCAGCGCAGGACTTCACAAACGTCTCCGTAGTCTGGTAGTGCTGCAGAGGAGATCACAGGAACAGAACATGGCGGAGAATGAAACGCTCCAATGAAGCCCACGTATAAAACTACTATTCTCTACATGTATAATATTTTATAGAATTAATGAATTTGAAATCAAAGGAAGAAATGTCAACTGGTCGACACTCCTAATTCAGACAAACTGTCAAAATGTCTCATTACAGACGGGACATCAAGAGACAAGATGTGTCCACTGAAAGAGAAGGTTTCACTTTATGAGCACAGTCTTGGTGATGTAATATTACAAGTTCTTTTGGGTCGGAAGCCTATAGAAAACCTGGCTGTGAATTTGGTCCGTATTACTTACTATTTCCTGGAGTGGACATTTGGACTTGAGCCATTCAAACAGAGCGTCGTTCCTGAAGGAGAGCGTCGTTCCTCCGTGGCTCCTCTGCACTGAAGCGATGGTCACTGCATCCCTCACGATCTCTATCATACCTGCTGAGGATATTCACTGGGTTTATTTTGTTCATCTCACTTTCCTGGAAGTTATACATGTTAACAGAACAGTGTAGTGGTTTTTACACTGCTTGTACATTAAGCATATACTTGTTCTTGTCTACTTCTTTATCTCTTAATTATGTTCCAACATCCTTCTCCATCCTGTAATAACTAACCAATACATACCACATAATAAATAAATGACAGATTCAGTGTTTCTGGAGGGAACTTCACGTTGGTAAATAAATGGTCAGGCTTTATTTACGGGTCTATAATTTCTCTGGTTGCCTGAAGAAAACGATGTACTGACAATAGACAAGACTCCATGTTATATCAAGTAGTAGTTAATTAAGTGTTTTGACTTAACAGAAGACAGAAGAAAGTTGAATAAATGGATAATAAATGGAAGAATGACCTATGTTGTGTCCTGTGGAGATGCAGCCGTAAGGAATGAGGTTCAGGTCCAGAGATTTCTCCTGCCAGATCGAGTCCATCACCACCAGCGCCTAAACAGGAAGATACTCAGACTCAAGTAGATATATATAGATATATATATTCACCAACATAAGATATCAACAGATGAGTGATTACGGAGGAGACTGACCTGAATGACCAGCATGTCCTGTCGGAGGTCGTCTCCCTGTTTGAAGATTATTCCCACCGGTGTAGCTGAGGTGGGCGACGGCATGGCGGAGAACTCCAGCCACAGAGGCTTCTTCTTAGACGCCATCACTTTACATTTGTCCAGCTGGACGAGACGGACACAAAGACAACTGATTTATTTATGTTGAGCTTGACAGTTCTTAGCGTTTGCTTTATTTTGTTCCAAAAACTCAATTACTGCCGCTTTAAGAATGACAAAAATACTTCTTCTCTCACAAAGTCAAACTCACTGATTATATACAGTATGTGAACGCATTAGGATGAACACACACAGGAAGGAGGACTAAACATGCCAGAAAAAGATCATAAAAAACACAAACAACATGTTGGTAACGCTTTAGATTACAGCCCACAACGTACCACCTAATTACTCAGCAGCTACGGTGTCATGTTCTATACAAAGTTCAGCACTTTGTGTTAAAAGTCGTCACTTTGGCTCCAGTTTTACAAACTGAAACTCTGTTTTGATAACTGAGTCAAAAGCAGTCGTAAAATATAGCTATAATAACAATCCAAATATGAAACGGAGGAATGAAATTCACTGTATTCATTCTATCATGTGAGTGTGATGTGCTGATCGCCCTGCAGGACCACGACGGCTGCAGAGGACGGAGAATCTCTGCAGGACAGACAGAGTCCAACGACCAGGTGAGACACTTGATTCTCCAGTTTAGGGTAAAGAAACTGTTTATGTTACGTTTTGTTCAAGATCTAGAGTATTACACAGTTTTAGAAAATATGTCAGTTTTTAATCTCAAGTTAATTTTTATTGTCCTTGAATTGAAAATCTTCTTGCAGCCAGATATAAAGTCCTACGGCTCCTGGTGAGGCTGGCCCAGACTTCCTGCATCCTCTTGTTCTGTTTGTCCAGGCCGCCAGACTCTCAGAGTTTGGGGTAAATTTATGGCATTATTTAGTGTCCTTTATATGTTGTTGGTCACGTGGTCGAGCTCCCTTAGAAAGACGGCCAGTTAGCTTGTTCTATTGCTGTGTACTCGTTTATCAGTACAGTCTGTTGATTTCTGCAGTCATCAGATCAGTCATTAGAGTCCACAAGAATTAGCATAAAACAGATAATATTTGAGATCTTTGGTCCTATCGCCACCCATACAGTAGCCAAACTTAGACACAGTGGAGGAACATTTACACCAATAAATGGTCATTTTCAGAACAACAACATGCACAAACTATCTGGAAGTAAACCCTTTGTTTGTAAGCAGAGTGAGAAAGGTATTAATGCTCTTCACATATTCATCTCAAAAGGTCCGTTAAGCTTCGAGGACCTACTGTAGGAGCTGTTTGACGTCCCAAAGACTTCATTCTTCTTTTATCTACGTTTACGCTCTGCTATTAAATGTTCTGGAGGTCCATGGGGGGGTAAAAACGTTTTGAGGTCCACTCAGTCATTAATTGGATCTCTGATTCCCCTTCAGAGGAGGATCAGTGTCTATGATTCATCTAACAGATGTTAGAAAATGAGAAGATTTGGCCTCTGAGGATGCAGTTTGGGACGATATTAACATGAACCATAAGACATATTGGACCCCTCAGAGGAAATACGTCCCTACAGCCATTCCCAACCCTTCCTGCTCTTTCTGCAAGAGGGACTTCTCACACCATCGGATAGTTACTATCAGAAATAGGTTTGTATTTAATGAACAGTGTCAATAAAAAATTCATCCCAAAAAATATATTTAAGATTTTAGTGAATTTGTGGAACTTTGAAAGCTGTTTTCTCGTCACACTTTTCTAATTTTTTTAATCTTTTTTATTTCAGTTTGCCTGCAGATCTCTAGTTACTTTCTGATAAGTCACCCTTTATGAAGGGTTTATAGTTATTATTTAAACACTTAAATGTGTTTTTGAGGTGTAAACTAAATGATATGACTTCACTGTGATGAAACACATCAACGCTGGTGTTAAAAAGGTGAACAACACCTGACAACACACACACAAACAGCATTAGCGAGGCTCACCAAAATCCGTCCAGCTTTGATTCGTGGGTCAAAGGGCAGCAGGAACTCATCTGGCAGATTACAGTTTCTAAGAAGCTCTTGAAGCTTGAGAGGAGCTGAAACAACAGAAACACACATTACTTCACCAGTAAAAGAGACACGGTGCAGGTTAGTTTAGTGATGCACCAAAGGGTTTCTTTCAGAATAGAGGGATTAGATCTGTTCCAGAAGCTGTTGTAGTTTCTTCTGGTGAGTTGCTGCATTCCCACAGCTCATTAACATGTACTGTACATGCACTCTTACACTCCTTCATACACGGTCCTGCTGCTCCAATTACTCACAAGAGCATATTAACTCACGGCTGGAAATAGTCCCCAAAAAAATGCACTATTTTCACCAGTTTGAGTAACATGTGCTAAAAACTACAGTGCCGAGCTGTTTTAGGAAACTATGATGAAAGCATTATATATTCCAACACGTTCTCACCTCGCCGTCACTTTTCATTCGTTCAACACGTTCTTAATGTTGTGACTTAAACAAAAACACTTGTTTAGGTTCAGGCAACAAAACCACTATAGTCAGGTTTAGGAAGAAACTACATGGTTGGGATTAAAACTACCACGTTTATACAGTGAAAATGTGACGTTGTGAACGCGGGACACGGACAGCGGTCTCCTGGATGAAAGCCTGTTTGTTGGACCCATCCACCCCCCCCCCCGGTGTGTCTCTTTCACTCTTTAAACTACGTCACCACACTCCCGGCGCACTTTTGACTTTATCATTCTGTGTTAGTGCTACTCCATAAGAATGTCTTTCTCAGACGTGTCTCACTTGCAGGAGTAAGGTCGGTCTTGTCGGGGTAGAGTTTTTTAATCGCCATAGCGACGTCCTGGAGGGTCTCCACGGCCTGGACCTGCTGCCTGAAGCTGTGGAGCATAGCCTGACCACAGCCCAGCAGGTAGGCCTCCAGAATCACAGCCATGCGCTGACGGAAGTACAGACAGCCGGCCACCTCGCTGCGGACGTACCAGAAGAAGAAGTGGCCGATTCTCTTGCTCTGCGGTGAAGGAGGAGACAGTGGAGGTGAGGTGAGTGACAGGTGTCTGTCTGTCTGTCTGTCTGTCTGTCTGTCTGTCTGTCTGTCTGTCTGTCTGTCTGTGATAGTGAGTCATCAGGAGATGTTACAGTGTGTAGTTGAGATCAAAATGAAGGCTGAGTAAGAAGATGGGTGTGGTTCAAACAAGGGTGCCAGAAATAGGGGGGTAGGAAGTAGGGGGCTAGGAAGTAGGGGGCTAGGAAGTAGGGGCGTAGGAAGTAGGGGAGTAGGAAGTAGGGGGGTAGGAAGTAGGGGGGTAGGAAGTAGGGGAGTAGGAAGAAGGGGGGTAGGAAGTAGGAAGTAGGGTAGGAAGTATGGGGGTAGGAAGTAGGAAGTAGGGTAGGAAATAGGGGGGTAGGAAATAGGAAGTAGGGTAGGAAGTAGGGGGGGTAGGAAGTAAGGGGGGTAGGAAGTAGGGTAAAGAAATGTAAATAGAATGTTTTCCAATTTTTTGGGTGCAATCTGGTGGAATGATACATTTTAAACCTCTAGTTAAGTGACAGGAAGTATGGAAGTATGTGGTTTTTTGTACACAGAATTGGCTTATAAGACTGATATAGTAGAATATGTGTTCGATTAGGTGCTGCATGTACTGACCGTAGAGCTGCTGGATAGAGTACGGAGCCAGGAAGTGTGGGTAGGCATTGAGAGTCGAGTAGGAATAGGCTAGGAGAGAGAGATGTTAGTGGGTCACAATCAGGGTGCCAGTAGGGGGCTAGGAAGTAGGGAGTTATGAAGTAGGGGTAGGATTATAGGCTAGAAGTGGGAGTGGAGTAGGGGTAGGAAGTTAGGGGATAGTAGAAGTGGATTTATGGTTATAATAAGGGTGGAAGTAGGAGAAGTTAGGAAGTATGGCTAGGATTATATGGGGTAGGAAGTAGGGGTTAAATGTATGGGGTAGGAAGTAACGGCTAGGAAGTAAGGGAGTAGGAAGTAGGGTAGGAAGTATAGGGGCTAGAAGTAGGGGGTAGAAGTAGGGGGTAGGAAGTTAGGGTTTAGGAAGTAAATAAAAGAAGAAAGTAGGAATAGGGGTAGGAAGTATAGAGGGGTAGGAAGTAGGTTAGCCTAGAAAATAAGGGGGGTAGAAGTAGGGGTAGACAGGCAGAAAGTAGGAGGTAGGAAGTAAGGCGGTAGGATAGGGGCTCGACGTAGTAGGAAGTCAGGCTAGGAAGTATAGGGGTAGGAATAGGGGTTAGAAGTCCAGTAGAGCAGGGAGCAATATGGGTCAGGAAGTAGGGGTAATGGGGAGATTTATAGGGGGGAGGAAGTTAGGGACTTAGGAAGTGCTGGTGGGTGCTGAGATGGGGTAAAGAGGGGGTAGGAAGTAGGGTCGGGAGAGGTTTACGGGTAGGAAATGGGCTGGAAAGTGGGGAGTAGGAAGTAGGGGGTAGGAAGTAGGGGAGAGGAATAGGGGTAGGAAATAGGGGGGTAGGAAGTAGGGGGGTAGGAAGTAGGGGGGTAGGAAATAGGGGGGTAGGAAGTAGGGGGGTAGGAAGTAGGGTGGGGGTAGGAAATAGGGGGGTAGGAAATAGGGGGGTAGGAAGTAGGGGGGTAGGAAGTAAGGCAGTAGGAAGTAGGGGGTAGGAAGTAGGGTGCCAGAAGTAGGGGGGTATAAAGTAGGGGGTAGGAAGTAGGGGGTAGGAAGTAGGGCGTAGGAAGTAGGGGGTAGGAAGTAGGGGGTAGGAAGTAGGGGGTAGGAAGTAGGGCGTAGGAAGTAGGGGGTAGGAAGTAGGGGGTAGGAAGTAGGGGGTAGGAAGTAGGGCAGTAGGAAGTAGGGCGTAGGAAGTAGGGGGTAGGAAGTAGAGGGTAGGAAATAGGGGGTAGGAAGTAGGGGAGTAGGAAGTAGGGGGTAGGAAGTAGGGGGTAGGAAGTATAGGGGGGTAGGAAGTAGGGGGGTATAGGAAGTAGGGGGTTGATTTGGCGTTGCGGCCGGTCTGATCCCATCAGAAGTTGGTCTCTAGTCTCTAGTTTAAAGAAACTGATAAATAAATGTTTTCCCCAATTTTTTCGTGGTGCTCAATCTGTGTGTAACTGATATTATCTTTAAACCTCTAGTCCTACAGTGAACAAATTATTAATATTGTTCTTTTTCTGTACCACTAACATTCTTATATACTGATATAGTAGGATATGTGTTCCATTAGGATGCTGCATGACTGACCCGCAGAGCTCTCTGGATCAGGTACCGAGCCAGGAAGCTGTCGTGGTACGGCTCCACTTTGAGAGTCTGAGTGAGGAAACAGGAGAGAGAACGACTGTTAGTGACGTCACCAATCAGCTGCCAGCTTTGCCCTGTTGCTGTTGGAGTTATTGAATTATTGATTATTTACTGAATTATGTCACGATTTCTTAGTTTAGATATTTATTGGTTTGGATTTTATTTGTTTAATTTAATAAAGGTGTGGATCCTAAATCTGAACTAACTTAGCTGTGGTGTTTCTGCACTGGGTTTATTAATATTGGTAGAAAAGTACGTTCAAATCTTTTGTTATTGTCACAGATCATCCACACACACACACACACACACACACACACACACACACACTGACACACACAGACAAAGAGTCATCTATTTACATGGAGGTTTGCGTTTTCAACAATGACCAAATAAAACACTAAAAAATGTAAGATTAGAGTGTAATGAATAAAATAAAATGGTAAAATAGCACATTTATCTCGCCTATAAGCAGATAAATGTGCTTGTGTGTGTTCCTCTAGAGATACTAACACATACCTGCACCAGCTGCAGTAAATACTTCAGTACATCATCGTTGGACAGGCCCTCCAGTCTCTGGACTGCTAGTCTCCTGACCGTCACGTCAGCAAAGTCCATGCTCAGCAGCTCCAGCGCCACGGTTACATCCAGTTCTCCAGCGTCCCAGTTCCCCAGCAGCCAGTGGACGTCCTCCACCACTCTGCGGTTCATCCAGTCAACATTGCGCAGGTAATGGGGCAGATTTGAGGCGTAGCGGATGCTCTCCTCCCGGAACCTTTTGAGGCAAGGCCCCTTGGTGCTGGTGCCTGCAGATTGGGTTCTGAGAGTCACGGTGTCAGTCAGAGAGTCCGGGAGAGGTTTCACCTGCAGAGAGGAAGAATCTGGGCTGGATAAGGTGGACGGGGGTGAGGAGGAGGAGAGTGCAGTAGAGGAAGCAGCAGACTTGGTCAAGGTGAGGCTGGAGGCGGTGCTGCTGGAGCATTCAGACGGGCTGATGCTGTTTGGCAGAACCACAGGGAAGCTGTACCGGTCCAGGAGGAAGCTGATAGCCATGGAGTCAGCGATGTCTGGGTTAGTAGCACAGGACATCTTGTCTGCCTGGTAGGTGTTGACCTCTTCCTCTAGGTCCGGGTACGACCACATGTGCATGGTGTAGGATCCCTGGCTGAGGACAGACCTGCACCAACACGTGCACAGTTTGAAAAGATTTGTTATTAACTTGTGATAATATAATAATAATGATAATAAGTAAGGGATAATGTACAGCTAGCGGGTCATTGTTGTGAAAGAATCCCCTTCAGGGCGATGCAGCATCGCCCTGAAGGGGATTCTTTCACTACAATGACCCGCTAGCTGTACATTATCCCTTACTTATTACACAGCTACTTACTGAAGAAATCAATATTTTGACGCAAAAACGGTCCGCCAGAGTCCGACATCAGAGCTGCGCCCATAGCAACGGTCTGTTATACATAGCAACGGTCTGCTATACGAAATAACAGACCGCAGAACGCCGTGATTAACCAATCAGAATCGAGTATTCAACACAGCCGTGTAATAATAATAATATAATGATAGGCCAGTGCTGTTAAAGAGTTATGATCCTTTCAGAACAACGTGTTAAAACCATGGTTGTGATTTCATTTTTATAGTCTGGATATTTTTAGAAATACTCAATTATCAACCAGCAGCTGGATTTCTTTCAGACATAAACTGTAAAGTGTTACCGACAGCTGTGAGTACTGACAGCAGCCATGTTGGGTGTTTACGTCCATAATGATAGTGTTGGGGGAGTGTCTTTGGAGGGAGGGCTGAAGGGACGGACTGTCTACCTGTCTATCTACCTACCTGTCTGTCTACCTACCTGTCTATCTACCTAATGATAGTGTTGGGGGAGTGTCTCTGGAGGGAGGTCTGAAGGGACGGACTGTCTACCTGTCTGTCTACCTACCTGTCTGTCTACCTACCTGTCTATCTACCTAATGATAGTGTTGGGGGAGTGTCTCTGGAGGGAGGTCTGAAGGGGCGGACTGTCTACCTGTCTGTCTACCTGTCTACCTACCTAATGATAGTGTTGGGGGAGTGTCTCTGGAGGGAGGCCTGAAGGTGCGGACTGCCGACCTGTCTACCTACCTGTCTGTCTACCTGTCTACCTACCTGTCTAGAAAGATACAGTAGGAAATTCAACCTAAGTAGCTCTTTAATCAGCTACAGTTAAATTTCATGTTACCGTGTTTTACCTTTTTGACATTTAACACTGAAAAATACATCACAAATGTCATGATAATTGATATTAAAAACCTGACCTGTGATCAATGAGGAGAAGATTGACGAAGTAGAGCACCTTGCCTTTCCCTTTCTGCAGGTCTGGTGCTTTATTGACTGAAGACGATGGCGGCTTTGGGTCTTTGGTTACTGGAGGGATGTCACCAGCGTTAATAGTGAAACCCAGCTTGGCTCCACGTGGCAGATCCCTGAGGAGAACATCAAATTCCAGCCACTCGTTCAACAGCACCTCATCTGTGAAGGTCTTGGGAAGGGAGGACACTGACGAGAAAACCTTGTTACCATAAAGTATGGAGGCTTTTACATAAACCGACTGAGGGCATTTGTTTGGAAGTTTTGGGATGTCAAAGCCAAGCAATTTGACACGGAGTCTTCTGTTGCAGTCCCACAAGGAGATCATGAAGATGTCATCCAAATCCTTCCCTTCGAGGCGGAGATCATCGTGGGAGCTGAACTGGCCACTGGAACCATCAACCAGCGGCCAGTCCACAAACTTGACAGTCTCATCGACGAGCTGCGCCAGAGGGACCACAGAGAGGTGGAGGTCTTGGTTGGTTTTCAAGCAGTGTCGGACCCAGAGGAAGTCACTCAGCGGGTAGTCTCCAGATAAAAACTCCTCCCTGCCAGAGACCTTCAACACTAGACTATCAGAAGAGTCATAAGTGAGCCCCTGGTCTGCCACCACCCTTCTGAACACTTGATGAAGAACATTTGGTGTTGTACTGAAGTCCACCTGTATGCTGAAGCTGATCTTGTTCATGTAATGGAGGATGACAGAGAGCTTTCTCTTCAGCTGGACCTGAAATTCTTCTGGGATGGGGGCACGTGTCACCCAAGGCTCTGTGGCGTACAACTCGGCATCCCGATCCCTTAGCGCTTGTCTTCTCGGAGATGCCAGTTTCCTGCGGGTGAATGTGAGCTCTCCGAGTCTGTCGGACGCTTCTTTCTCCAGGTCGTGTCCGATCAGGAAAGCCAGACACTGCTGTTGTTTCTTCTTCTCCTCTGAATCAACCGCCAGCAGCGGTTTTACCACTATGTGTGCCAACAGACGGCCGGTGTCGTCACATGACCACGGGATGTCTAACGTCCTGATAACCTGACAGTCATCGTAGGCCTCGTACCAGTCGTCCCCTCGGGCATAAAGCAGGGTGTATTTCTCTGGGTCCAACACTGCCAGTAGGTCTGGATGGCAATTCTGTTCCTGTGCCTGAAGGCATACAGACAAACATTAGACACGTGTTGAAGGTTGCAGCTTGATTATCTATTTCAACTCACAGTCTGCAGACACACTAGCAGCTCTGAGAGGTTATAGAGGTCCTAAACTGTAGATAGCATATAGCACAGTGGTGGTTTAAGCTAAGCGCTATGATAATGCTGATATGCTGATGTTTAGCAGGTATAATGTTTACCATGTTCTCCACCATGTTGTGGGGACGTCTTTAGTTTTGCAGATATTTGGTGAGAGACCAAAGTATTAGACTAATTAAAATGTTGACCTGATTGAGGATCACCAAAGTTATTACAATTCATCCTGAGGGCAACACAGATGTGTGAACCAAACTTCATGGAAATCTATTCAGTTGTCGAGACATTTCACTAAAATACACACAAATGTGAACGTCATGGTGGCGCTAGAGAAAGTCAAGAGATCACTAAAGTCAAGAAAGGGCACCATGAGTAAGCAATTTCAAGACAATCCAATCGATAGTTGTTGAGGAATTACTCAAGTACTACTGTATACTTAAGTACAAATTTGAGGTACTTTACTTGAGTATTTCCATTCTATGCTTTCTTCTTTCTACTTCTCCTCCTCTACATCTCAGAGGTAAATATTGTTCATTGATCTGACAGCGTTAGTTACTGTTCAGGTGATAAGGTAGGTAGGTAAAACCAGGTATCTTCAGATGTGTTGATGTTGTTGAATGTTTGTGATAAACTGAAGGATGAAGAGTAAATACTCCTCCTCGTCCTTCTGAAGCTAAATAAACTCTTTAAAAAGCCTCTCGGATCAGCTGTAAAATGCTTTGTCACAAAGCTGAAAACAGGCTGTTTTTATGACTTTTTGGAGATACGTGGTTCTCACAGGACATATGATGATCTTATAGACCATGATGCATTGCTGCAGATTAAACTAGCCAACAGCATATAAAGGAGGAGTTAAAATGCATCATAGACATTAATGCAGCAGTAATATGAATCCAGAAACATCAGATAGATAAATACTATAGATAGATAGATACTACTACTGGAGACTACTTTAAGTACATTTATACTTCAATAAGGTTTTGAATGCAGGGTTTTACTTGTGGGGGAGTATTTTCACAGTGTGTTATTAGTACTTTTACTGAAGTAAAGGATCTAAATCTTCACCATAGCCACTCCGCTAGCATTACAAGGACTTATCCTGAACACCATCACCACCACTATAGCACCACCTGAAGAAAAGGTCAATACGTGTGTCTTAGCAAAGTATTTATCTATAGAGGTGCAGAATGTACTCAGCTGCAGATACCAGCTATGAATGTGTATATACTGAAAAATAAAACAAAAAATGAACCAATTTAAATCAGACTGAACACCAGACCATCCAGTAGGGTTTACCTGCATACAGATGCGAAGCCGCAGCTGGTAGACGCTGCACTGAGCCGGGAGGATGACCGACACGGACTCGCAGTCCATGTTGACGTTGTAATCCTCATCGCCCGGCGCCTGCGGTGGACCAGGTCCTGGCTGAAACTCACAGATAAACTTCAGGTTGTTCTCAGAGCAGCTTTGAGCCGGCGTCACAGATAGATGGTCCACGACATCCAGACTGACGGACTGATTCAGGAGCAGAGCTGAATCCATCGATACTTAGGAGAGAAAATCCTCAACCTAACTCTGTAACTCTGAATCTACCTGATGATCAGATCCGTCTCTGCGCTGTGATTCACAGGTTGGTAATAAGGCATGTAGTAGAGAACAGACACAACAGGTGCTGCTTGCTTTAGATCCTCAGGTGGAGTCTGGGTGAGTCTGTACCTGTTTGACTGTTTGTTCCCTTTTTTCTAACTTCCTCATTCTTTTATACCACAGAATACCAACCAAGCATTTACTGACATTGTTCAGAGGTTGACTTCCCTGTTCCCTTTTTGCACTTCGATAACAAACTGCACAGTTAACAGGCCTGCATGTGTAAAGAATGTTCCACTTTAAAACCAACACAACGCACCATGAAATGTGTGTTTATGTGCTCAAACATATGGTGATCATAACAAAGAGGAAAGTGTTAATAATCAGAAGGGAGCAGTGCTGATGTCTTACAGGAACACACCCAACCTGTTTGGGTTGTTTGGCTTGTTATTCTGTGGAGGCACTGAATGGATAATAAGGCACCTTAAACTCACCGGTCTTTAACTGAAAGGTGGAATTAGTGATATTTTACTGGGTCTTTGCACACAATTACTTTACTGTTACCTCACAGCTGCTGTGATTCTAGGTATCTGAACCCCCCACCAAGCTCTCTGCACTTTCTACTTTCCACTTTCGTACTATTCAGCACAGCACAACTCCTTGTGACGGGGACAGAAAAGTAATTTGCATTTAACAAAGAGAAACAATAACGGCAAAAACATCAGATTAAAACAAACAAAAACTATCCCGACATACAGTATAGCCTATTTCAAGTGGTTTATCCGGGACTTCCAACCTGCCACTGTGATTAGTAAAACCAGCGTCCAGCATACGGATTCTCTAGAAAAGAAAATACATTTGACTGACCTGACCTCAGTTGATGCCAGATACTGTATCATAAAAATGCTGGAAGTCAGAGTCATGTCATTGTTAACAGCATAAATCAGTGGTAAATATTACTTGTCTTACCCTCAGAGTTGTTGCTGACAAAAATGAAGTGCACACACACTATTTTTGTAAATCCAGTGAGGTCGGTCCTTTTCCCAACATGCATTACTGCTTTTATGCAGGAGCAGAATTTAATGTTTGGCAACTGCCTGGGGCCCCAAACAGCTATAGATTAATTATGATGTTTAGATATGAAAAATGTTGAATTATGTTACTCTTCTAACTCATTATACACCAAAATAATGTACAAAAGGCCCCAAAGCATCTTAAAAATATGCAGATGTTCATGTTTCTGTGACAATATCTGTGTGTTGGAAAGATCTTCTGTGTTTTTCCTCTTGACTTTACTCGTTGACTTGCTTTCCTCACGTCCGTTTTTCTTCTCGTGCACTGATACGCTTAAGCTGAACAGCCAATCAGAGTGATTTCTCTCACCGATGGGCGCCGCCGCCGATTCAACGTGCTGAATCGACCGAAAATCCTCTGCAGAGCCGACGGTGCGGGACACACAATTACGCCCTAAACTGTCAGCGTGGTGTGTCACGGCCTTAACTTTCTAAAAGGATCTGTCCCAACCGACCCCGACTCCCCTTCTGGCCCCATCAGAACTCCCAGAAAACACCATAGAGATTCTGTAACGTGTCTGTAGTTCAACATTTAACATTGTTTGCAGAAAAAGTTAAAATGACATGTTGGCATAGAGGAGCTGGAAGGGACGGTGAGGAAAGGGACAAGAAGGGCAGCGAGGTGAAGGAGGGATCAGGATGGAGGGATAGAGGGGGGGGGTTGATGGCATACCTCCAGCCTTATATAGGGTGTGTGTTGTCTGCAGCTTTCAGCTGCTCCCACAGGGAATGTCCAGGAATAGAAGGAGGAAGAGGAGTAGAAGGTGGAGAGAAGAGGAGAAGAAAGAAAGAGAAAAAGACAAATAATAAAAAGAGGACAAGTGATTCCTCTTGCTCTTTAATTCTTCCTCTGCATCCAAAAATGTCTTCACACTTCCAAGCCTCCCAAACCTTCTTCTCTAACCCAACGAGAGGAAAGCGTTGAGCCGGGCAGAGCATCAGCTGGTGCTGTCAGTCAGCCGCTCAGTGACGGCATGGAAGCTGAACTCAGGGAGGCCTTCAGGGACCGGCAGGGTGATGACTGAGAGGAGGGGGGAGGTTAGGACGGATCAAAGCAGGGAGAATAGCTGTTTAAATGAGGGGAGGAATAAAAGAAAAGGTGTAGAGTGTGATGGAGATAACAAGGGAGGAAAGAGAAGGGCAGGAGGAGGTGGAGGGGAATGAAGTAGATGAAGAAGAGAGCAGCAGGTGTGTCATTAGAAAGGGAGACAGCATACTGCTGCTTTAATGTGTATTCTCTTCCTGATTGGTTAAGTGGTTTTGGGTGCAGGTCTTTAAAGCCCTGTGAGGCTGTACTTAATAAATAAATGCTACACAATGACAACACTAACATGCTGATGTTACCACAGTTACCATCTTTGGTCACCATCAATGTCGCCCTGATAATAACTAACGCTACATGGATCCTGGATGCAGCCTGCTAACGCTACATGGATCCTGGATGCAGCCTGCTAAAGCTACATGGATCCTGGATGCAGCCTGCTAACGCTACATGGATCCTGGATGTAGCCTGCTAACGCTACATGTATCCTGGATGCAGCCTGCTAATGCTACATGGATCCTGGATGCAGCCTGCTAACGCTACATGTATCCTGGATGCAGCCTGCTAATGCTACATGGATCCTGGATGCAGCCTGCTAACGCTACATGTATCCTGGATGCAGCCTGCTAATGCTACATGGATCCTGGATGTAGCCTGCTAACGCTACATGGATCCTGGATGCAGCCTGCTAACGCTACATGGATCCTGGATGCAGCCTGCTAACGCTACATGGATCCTGGATGCAGCCTGCTAACGCTACATGGATCCTGGATGCAGCCTGCCTAACTGCTACATGGATCCTGGATGCAGCCTGCTAACGCTACATGGATCCTGGATGCAGCCTGCTAACGCTACATGGATCCTGGATGCAGCCTGCTGACGCTACATGGATCCTGGATGCAGCCTGCTAACGCTACATGGATCCTGGATGCAGCCTGCTAACGCTACATGGATCCTGGATGCAGCCTGCTAACGCTACATGGATCCTGGATGTAGCCTGCTAATGCTACATGGATCCTGGATGCAGCCTGCTAACGCTACATGGATCCTGGATGTAGCCTGCTAATGCTACATGGATCCTGGATGCAGCCTGCTAATGCTACATGGATCCTGGATGCAGCCTGCTAACGCTACATGGATCCTGGATGCAGCCTGCTGACGCTACATGGATCCTGGATGCAGCCTGCTAATGCTACATGGATCCTGGATGCAGCCTGCTAATGCTACATGGATCCTGGATGCAGCCTGCTAATGCTACATGGATCCTGGATGCAGCCTGCTAACGCTACATGGATCCTGGATGTAGCCTGCTAACGCTACATGGATCCTGGATGTAGCCTGCTAACGCTACATGGATCCTGGATGCAGCCTGCTAATGCTACATGGATCCTGGATGTAGCCTGCTAATGCTACATGGATCCTGGATGCAGCCTGCTAATGCTACATGGATCCTGGATGCAGCCTGCTAATGCTACATGGATCCTGGATGCAGCCTGCTAATGCTACATGGATCCTGGATGTAGCCTGCTAATGCTACATGGATCCTGGATGCAGCCTGCTAATGCTACATGGATCCTGGATGCAGCCTGCTAATGCTACATGGATCCTGGATGCAGCCTGCTAACGCTACATGGATCCTGGATGCAGCCTGCTAATGCTACATGGATCCTGGATGTAGCCAGCTAACGCTACATGGATCCTGGATGCAGCCTGCTAATGCTACATGGATCCTGGATGTAGCCTGCTAATGCTACATGGATCCTGGCTGCAGCCTGCTAATGCTACATGGATCCTGGCTGTAGCCTGCTAACGCTACATGGATCCTGGATGTAGCCTGCTAATGCTACATGGATCCTGGATGCAGCCTGCTAATGCTACATGGATCCTGGATGTAGCCTGCTAATGCTACATGGATCCTGGATGCAGCCAGCTAACGCTACATGGATCCTGGATGCAGCCTGCTAATGCTACATGGATCCTGGATGTAGCCTGCTAATGCTACATGGATCCTGGATGCAGCCTGCTAATGCTACATGGATCCTGGATGTAGCCTGCTAATGCTACATGGATCCCGGATGTAGCCTGCTGACGCTACATGGATCCTGGATGCAGCCTGCTAATGCTACATGGATCCTGGATGCAGCCTGCTAACGCTACATGGATCCTGCACGCAGCCTGCTAATGCTACATGGATCCTGGATGCAGCCTGCTAATGCTACATGGATCCTGGATGTAGCCTGCTAACGCTACATGGATCCTGGATGCAGCCTGCTAATGCTACATGGATCCTGGATGCAGCCTGCTAATGCTACATGGATCCTGGATGCAGCCTGCTAATGCTACATGGATCCTGGATGCAGCCTGCTAACGCTACATGGATCCTGGATGCAGCCTGCTAATGCTACATGGATCCTGGATGCAACCTGCTAACGCTAGTTTCAATGGTTACTGCACCAGTAAAGTAATAATCACATATCACACTCCCATTCTTGTGGATCCCACTGCATAATATCACCAGTGAGATCCCATTCATCATAAAGGGTTATTAGAGATCCAATTAACCATTCTTTCACCACAAGTGTGTGTGGCGGCTCCCAGTGGGAAAGTAATCATCCAAAAGTAAGCTTTGTTGCAGTTGTTCATCCTGAGTGGTGAGACTTCTCACTTGATTTATTATCTCAGTAAACATTGTAAACATGAGTTTATGATCTCAATCACTAGTTTCAAGTCTTCTTCAATACAGCATGATGTTCATTTAGTAAATGATGGTCCCATTTAGAGTCAGATAGACCATAAAACAGGGGGTGCTTTAGGGCGGGGCTACCTGGTGATTCAAAGACACTAGTGTAGCTAACTAGTTTCCTTTCAGCCGTCCCAACACGACCGGTTAGAGCGCCTGCATGTTTAATAAAAATATCAATATTTGGTGCGTGTATCGATATCGTGTCGCAAGAGGAAGTAATGCAATATATTCCCGTATCGATATTCTGTCCCACCCATACTGTGCACTAAATGTGACAAATTCTCTGCCAGCTATTGTATATTAATACCTGGCCGTCTTAATGTGATCTTTTATATCGGCATATCCACCGTGCGTGACAGAAAACGTACATTTGCGATGTGTGCAGGACGCAGCATTTTCGTTGCCAGGTACTGTACGAAGGAAGGAGTAACCCTCCTGAGTTCTTTAGAAAAGACCGACTTTCTCTTTGGCATGACAGTTATAATAGAAGTTATGAGCAACCACAGCTGCTCTTGTTTCCACGCCAATGAGACAGAACTCGAGGCATAAATAGATTTCCAGTGAAAGAAGTGAGAAACTGCAGATCCTTACTGCTTAAAATTCCAGCGTGTTAGACTAAGGTCAGCAGAGATCTCCTGGATCGACACGTCTGTCCGCTGACCTGCTGCTCTGAAGAGGAAAGGAGTCCTCGGGGCATTTAGATATTAGAGTGCATCTATCTGACAAGTCCAACTCCTCATTCTTTGTTCTAATAATAGTGTTTGTTTTGTGGCGGCGCTCTAAGGATGTCTGTCAGTCCATCGCTCGCTTCTAACTGAAGTATCTCAACAATGCCTTGAACTTTGGCTCAGACATCCAGTTTCCCTTCAGGAAGAACTGTAATAACTTTGGTGATCCTTTAAAGGAGAACACCACCTAAACTAAGACTTCCAATATGTTGTTTCCATGGCCCAGTAAAGTTCAATCTCTCTCAAAGCCAAAAACCAGAGAAGTAAGTCTCAAACTGGTGATGTCATCGGGTATAAAGTCTGGATTTTTCTAAGTCACAGAATGTTTGTTTTCTTTTTATTTATTCTATTGTAGTAATTGTTCTCCTTTGTGAAACAGAAAATGTTCCCATATACTCAGAACATTCCCCTGGGTGCTCTCAGTGTCATCTACAATATCTTTCCCTATTCATGGTCTATGGAGCAGCTCCAGACTTTATACCCGATGACATCACCAGTTTGAGTTTTAGCGCTCTACTTTTTGGATTTGGGAGAGAGATGTTCATGTTTACTGATATTATTGGACTGTTTTAGACCATAGGGATAACATGTATGAATTTAGAAAATGGGCGTAGTTCCTCTTTAACTTTTCATCTGGTGCCATCATCAAGTCAACATTATTATTTGGTTTATGTTCCTGCATAACTGATGACATTCAGCTTCAGATTCAGCTGTACTTTGTGTTTAGTGCTAATTAGCAAATATTAGCATGCTAACACACTAAACTAAGATGGTGAGCATGCTAAACAATACCTGCTAAATATCAGCATGTTAACACTGTCATTGTGAGCATGTGAGTCGCCTGCATGGCTGTAGACTCTATAAATTGTTGGCTCCGCTCCGTCCTGCTGATTTTACAGACATGTCTGAACTAACCGCAGCACCTCAGCTCGTTCATGGACTCGTCTCTTTGGGGGTTTATAGGAAACGAGGTTTGTTAAAGGCCGCATTGCATAAACAACGATAACAAAAAACTACTATCCTCATCTATTAACCTGGTCTCCTCAGAATGATGTTCCCACACAATGAAACTGCATCGTCAGTTATGTTTCTAGGGAATCATATTTTCTCCCGGATTACATTTGTTTTTGATGTATCGCAGATACATTTCTAATCATAGTCTTCAGACGCCCACGAAGGGAAGAGGTCGGGGTGGATGGACAGGTCCAACAAACACAGGACTTTCACCAGGGAGACCGCTCTTTGTGTCCCGTGTGAAACCAAAAGTCAACGTTGACTTATTGTCATTTACATCCATACGTACTTATTTAAAGCCAAACCATGTTGTTTTACTGAAAAGGGATTTGTTTTCTTATTTCTGGAACAGAAGAGAGGGTTACGGTTTCACTTTGGCTCTCTGTTAAGCCTTGTGATTGATTGACGTACTAATTATGGAGTGCTTGTTTGTGGCTATGGACCTTGTATATGGGCCCCTTTGTATTTCTGGTTGCAGTGTTTATTGATAGCTGACAGGAAGTAAACTTGAACCAAAGCTGTTCTAGACCTTCAGTATATGAGAGTTGTGTTTGTCTACTTGTTGACAGGTAAAATAGTTAAAGATGGAGTACAGCTGTGTGAGATCACAGGTCCGTTTGTACGCCTCTTAAGTTACAGATGTCATAAGTGCAAGGGCAAGTCTGAGGCAGTGAGGACGCGCAGATAGATGTGTCAACGGACACTGTGGAAGGGGGAGAGAATCTGTGCATGCTGGGACGTGTTAATCTGTGTGTGTGTGTGTGTGTGTGTGTGTGTGTGTGTGTGTGTGCGTGCCCTATGTGAAATCAAGTGTCCATCTGCAGCGAGATGCTCAGTTGATCCTCTGCCAGAATAACCCCCAGCTGCCCGATGTCTGTGCTGTTTGCTTTTCTGTTTTTTCTAAATGTCACCGAGCTTGTCTGTTATCTAAATATGGGGGATTGGACAGTGTGCCACACAAGGGGATGTCCATCGGGAGATTGTAAGAGGACACAAACTAAAGTTTGATTTGATTGGCTGTCTCTTGTCTGAGGGGGGGGGGGTTCTTGCCCAATCCTGATCATTTTCAGTAAAAGTGTTTGTGGGATGAGAGGCTGCTTATAAAGGGGAGTGAAGCCACCTGGACTGTGTAGTAGGAAGACCTTCTCTCCCAGACGTCTGTCGTTTTTACCGCTGTCTGTTGTTATCACAGCCGGCCGCCATGGTAAGAAACTGAAAAAGGGAAACAAGAAGGAAATCTAGTTTTTGTGAATCTTTTAGGATTTGCTTTTGTTTTCCACTGATGAGGATGAAGGCCGGATGGCAGAAGATGGGGATTACTATCTGAAGCACGTCCTCATCTGCAGCACAGCTGGTTATCAGCTGGATTTATTTACAAGTTTTATCTCTTGGAATTCCTGTTTTTTTTTTTTTTGCGAAATTAATTTGGGGCAAATACTTTTGCTGTTTTTATGTTTTTATGATGCTTGCTACAGACGACCGGTTAACCTGCTGTTGGAGAATTACCGTCACATGTTGAACTTGTGTAACTCCGCTGTGCTGTTTGTTCACAGACTGATGTGATTTTGTTTGATAATTAGATTGAAGTTACTAAAGATAGAAAGAGCACAGCTGAGTAAAGTGAGAAGACCTGCTGCCTTTTCTCAGTGTTCTAATTTAGGACATTCACTTTGAGAAAATCCCTCTCAAATCCTCTCCAAAGTCTCACCTTAAAAATAGCTTTATAGAGAACTAATGAGCGGGTTGGTGTGACCTTCTAAATATTGATGAAATTCTGTCAAGCAAACAGGGAAAATAATTTACTGTGCTCCTGAACTACTATGGCAAGTTGTTTTGTTGTGCAAGACTCTGCAGTGTTCAGGCAACAGAACTGCTTGGTTAGGTTTAGGAAAAGATTGTGACTAATATAAGTACAGAATTTGTGTTACTTAAAGGTCTTTTACAATAAAATAATAATGATAACATTTTTATGTAGATGAATATTTATTAAAAAAAACAAAAAAAGCTTTTAGAAAGGTTCTTAATAAAAGAGGCTTCTCCTCAAAAAAAACAAAAACATTATGATTGTGAATTAATCATTTAAAAAATTATTTGTCCAAAACGAATGTTTTGTTAATCTCTGTGGAAGATATCTGACGTTTGGTTCCCCCTTCTAACGAGACTTGTGAGCCAATAGTAGAACATCGTTGGTATCGAGTGGCGTCTCTGTGTCGTCAGTGATGAAGTTGCCAGTTAGTGTGAAAAAAAAACCGGATAATCGGCCGAGTTGAACCGTAAGCGGCCGGCTTCACTCTGGTACCAATCCAAGTGCCTCTAACAGGCCTCACCGACACTGGTGTTACCGTGGCAACAAGTGACAGCTGACGTTAGCATATATTAGCTGTTTTAGCTTAATCGTCTGAACAACAATAACCCATAAAATTACAATTCAGCATATTTATACAAACAGCCGTAGTCCTTCCAACCTGAACTAACGTGTTGTCACCGGTTAATCGTCAGAATGAGAAAAATAACAGCTTCAATCCCACAGAAGCTACGTTAGCATCTTAGCATAAGTGACGGTTACGTCCAATTACCTAACGTTATAGTTCCCTCAAACACTGCATAACGAAGATGAGTATCAGAGGGGATTTAGAGGTGGGTGGCCGACTGAAAAATAAGTAGGTATACGCCGAATACCTGCGTATTCCTGCACTACACCACTGTTTAGATGACAAGCTAAACGTTACCTAGCCATATCCTCAGATTACGTTACATCAATCTTGACAAAATAACCTAAATCTATAGCTAATGTATAGTCATATTTTGCAAAATGACTTTTACTCTCCCACAATAGATTCATCACTTGACATGACTGTCTGTCTGAGTTACTCCACTCAAACATAAAATGTGCAGGTTTTTCAACGAACTGGCAACCATTTGTTGTGAAGTGAATTCAATGGAATGGTGGAGGGAGAGTGCGACATCCAGTAATGTTATCAATGTTATCAATTGCACCTTTGCACCCAAGTTACGTGACAAATAAGTCAATGTTGACTTCCGGTTTCACTCGGGACACGAACAGCAGCGTCCTGGTGAATGTCCGGTGTTATTAGACCCACCATCCATCCCGACCTCCTCTCTACGCAGACTGTGATCTTTATACTACGTCACCTGTTGTGGCTCACGATTACGTTGATTACATACCAAATGATAATGTGGGTTATATACAAATTATAGTGCACTACTTTTTGTAGGTAAATATAAAAAGTGTATGAGAACAGTCTGATTTAAGTATTGCTTTGATCAAGTCCAGTCAACAATATTCCTCTTAGAGAATTAAATAATGAGTGGTACAAGCACTGATGGCGGTTTTTGCTGTTTAAAAATATCAAGTTTAAAAACAAGAAGCTAGCACCGTCAAGAAAGATTCCTATTGGATGTATGACCTACAGTGCACTGTGAAGTTGTGATGTCATGAGGCATAAAGTCTGGATATAAGAACAAACAGGAAAGATGGTAAGAGTGTGAGAACTACTATCGGTAGGACGGTTGTTGGATCAGATTGAAACCTCCACATTCTGCCGTCTCCCACATCTTCCTGATGAAACAAAATTCCCAAATCTGGTAATAACATGTTAACCATTGAGTGGCGTTCCCCTTTAAGGAGCATCAGTCAACGAGTGCAGACAGCTGGCGGAGGATTAAACATGACTTCTTACCTGACACAAGGCTATTTCCAGTCCTTGGCTGTCACTTTGTCCATGATATAGTTCTGTCTCTGGCTCAATGGAGAAACACGGCTTAACTATAAGGAGCTAGAGTGACCAGGATGCACCACTAAAAGATCATATGAACAGTTTTGCATGTTTTATCCCACTAAATCATTGTTTTTTTTTTAACCTTCCATTCATTTCAATCAGTATGAAAATCTATTTGTAAACCTGCTGTAAGACTCCTTACCACAGCGTCCCAGGTTTGAATCCAACCTGCAGCCCTTTGCTGCATGTGTCAAGTATTTTGTTTTTAGTGATGGACCCAAACGCAGAGACACAGGGTTTACAGGTAAATCCAACAGAAAGTGAGCTTTAATCTCTAAAGCTTAAGTCAAAAAACAAAGTTGACAAGAAACCAAAAACCAGAGAGTCCAGACTTGAGGAAAAACAAAGCACGAAGGAAATACACCAAAAAAACTAAACTGAGAACAAAAATTAAAACACAAACCAGGAGACACAAGGATCACAGGCAGGATGAACACTAGTAGCTAGGCAGGTTGGGATACACGGGAGTAACGAGGCAGACACGGAGAACAAAACATAGGGGAAAACCTCTCTCACAGGAGGAATCACATGTGGAACGACGACAAACTGACAAAGAAACAGGGGAAACACACAGAGACTAAATACACCAGGGAATCAGGGTGATTGGACACAGGTGGAACAAATCAGGGCGGGGCAGACAATCACAAAAAGGCGGGAAAACAAACAAAGGCAGGAAGTAAAAACCAGACAAGACACAGGAGGAGTGAATTTCAAAATAATACAGGAAACAATAGAATGAATTTATATAAAAGAAAACCCAAATCCATGAAACCAAAATCACAAATAACTGAACTTATAATAGACTAAAAGGATGAACACAAGATCTTAACGAATGGAAAAGCACCTCTGGGCATAGCACCACCATTCTTCTTGTCCGTCACTCTGTCCTATCCAATAAACGCACAAAGCCAAAAAGAATTTTTAAATATAATCCATCACAACAATACACCACATAACTGTGATGGATAAATCAAACAAGATTCAACTTGTGACTTGATTTATACAGTCGACGGGAACTAACTGCTGTCTGTAATTTAGAAAAACACTAAAAAATCAGTCTACAACGCTTCAGTATGTCTTGAACAGAGGTCACCAGTAATGTACACTACATGAATTGTTGTTAATTAGCTAAAACTGCGTCGTCTTCTTGTATTTGTATCAGTGATCAACCATGTGAATAGACGATTACAGCCTTCTGAACCTACTAGTGGGGGCAGCAGGCCCCTTCTAACCCATAGCTATGATAAGTAAGGGATAATGTTCAGCGAGCCGGTCATTGTTGCGCGTCGGGGTGCAGCATCGCCCTGTCGGGGATTCTTTCACCACAATGACCCGCTAGCTGTACATTATCCCGCTTATTACACAGCTACTTACTAAAGAAATTAATATTTTGACACAAAAACGGTCCTCCAGAGTTAGACATCAGAGCTGCGCCCATAGCAACGGTCTGTTATACAAAGCAACGGTCTGTTATACATAGCAACGGTCTGTTATACGTCTCTTATACGTAGCAACGGTCTGTTATACATAGCAACGGTCTGTTATACATAGCAACAGTCTGTTATACATAGCAACGGTCTGCTATACATAGCAACAGTCTGTTATACATAGCAACGGTCTGTTATACATAGCAACAGTCTGTTATACATAGCAACGGTCTGCTATACAGAAATTACAGACCGCAGAACGCCGTGATTGACCAATCAGAATCGAGTATTCAACACAGCTGTGTAATAACTGCTGATAACGCCCATTCAATTGGCTGATAACATCCAAAGCAGGTGTGTCAGACCACAGGGAGCTGATGGACTTCAACAAATCATTGCTTATGACAGCTGATGTGATGCTAGTGTGCTGCTGCAAATGGAGATAAAGAAATAAAGAAAGTTTGGAGAAAAACACCTGCAGCAGCAGACTCCAGATGTGTGTAACTGTGTGAGTAACTGAGAGCTGATGGAGACGCTGTTATCGTCTTTGAGACGCAATAATCCTGCTTTGGTAATGGCATGTCTTTATGAAGCCGAATACAACGGATAGGAATAATAACTTCTCTCTCTCTCTCTCTATCCACCTCTCCTTTCATTCTTCCTGTCTGAAGCCCACTGACGCACAAAGCGATGCCCGCTCCTTCCTGACTGAGGAGATGATTGCAGGTCAGTCTTCTCTTCATTACATCAGTCAGTTACTGGATTACACTTGATAAGGTTTCAGGTCACTGAATGAGCAGCTTTTATACTGTGTAATACTTGAATCACATGACGACAGTACACAAGTATTTCTGGTCTGTTATAACATTCAAACACAAGATCCAGAAATATTTCTGAACTGTTTCCCTCTCTCGTCCAGAGTTCAAGGCCGCCTTCGACATGTTCGACACCGACGGCGGCGGTGACATCAGCACCAAGGAGTTGGGTCAAGTGATGAGGATGCTGGGCCAGAACCCGTCAAGGGAGGAGTTGGACGCCATCATTGAGGAGGTCGATGAGGACGGTGAGATCATTGTGTGATCAACAAATAGAAAAGGGACAACATGATCCTACAGCTTAATGCATTTAAGACTCGACATTCAAGAATGATTGAAGGGATCGACCCGGTTCTTTAGGGGGGCTGTGTGCTAGTTTTCAGTCCAGAAGAGGCAGAATTACTGATTTCTCCACTCACAGTGGCATCAATTCGATGCCACAATTAAGTATTCTACTTCCATAAAGTCGGGTGACTTGTGAGAGAGAACGGTATAAATCAAAACAGCACTTTAATCCCCAGAATGAGTCCAGCTCCAAAAACATTGAATACTACCATTCCCATAATGCAGCTCAATCCATGCCATCGTCAGTTT
>CAKAOJ020000336.1:462500-470000 GCA_916701645.2 Sebastolobus alascanus | reverse complement strand
GTGCCTGATGCTGGTAGAAAGTTGAGATGGGGGGGCCGGTGGGGGGGCCGGTGGGCATCAGCTGGAAGGAGCTGATTCTGCTTCTGCGACAGATTCCTGAGGATTAAATGTCTGCAGGCCATATACAGCGAGCTTAATGTGTTGAGCCTGAAATAGCCCGACTCATTTTCACCAAGCTCAAGAATCCAACTGAGACGCAGCAGATCCTGCAACACGTGATCTGTGACAGACAGCGTGTTATTATCACCAACACTATTCACACTGTTTCTCCTTGGTGTCATTCTAGTTGGAACTTGGTGGAGTTTAAACATTTACAGTGTTATAAGTCATATTATGTTTAAGATGAATCCACTGGCAGTCTATATGGAAATCAGTGGCTACTGTCGCCATCATGTGGCGACCTGGCCTTGAGACTACCGCTCAGTAAATGGTGAGCCATCTTGGCCAGGTCTACCTCAAAAAAAGAGATTTTAATCTCAAGAGTCCTCTGTTAAATAAAGGGGAATAAAATGTAACCTGTCTAGATTTATCTGGTCGCTCATGACGCCTGAATGATGATGAAGTGACGCACTGGTTCCTGTTTTCTTCCAGACTGACGCGCAACAAGAGGCCCGCTCCTATCTGAGCGAGGAGATGCTGGCTGGTAAGTACGGGCTACAGTAACGCGTTACTTTAGTAATGGCGTTACTTTGCCCAGGAACCATTAATGTTATAATAATAATAATAATTTTATTTGTAGAGCACTTTTCAAGCCCAAAGCACAAAGTGCTTTCCAAAGAAGTTCACATAGACAGCAGAATATAATGAACCATAAATAATGAAATAAAAACAGTAAAAATAGGTAAATAAAGAAATAAGCATATACATATTCATACAATTACATGTGCACATACATACACATCAGCACACACACAAAAGACTCAAAATTCAGCTGATTGGAAAAGCCATTTTATAAAAGTGAGTTTTAAGACTGGATTTAAAAGTGGTTACAGATTACTAAATATAAGAGGCCTATTAGTTTTCAGTTATCACACCTCTGAATATCAAGGTATTGTGAGTCATCCAGTTCCACCTGCTGTTAGAATGAGTTTAGGATGAGCTCCTCCTCACATCATCAGGCCCAGTATTACCTGGATCTTAACTAGGATAGGGATGATTAGCACAATGTTAACCAGCATAGGGATGGTTAGCACAATGCCACCACAGTGGTGATGGAGCGTGTTGCTTCAGTTATCCACACAGAGGTAGATGTATAATAAATAATAAATAACAAAGGAATATCTTATCTTATCTTATCTTAAAACGTTTAGGAACAGACAAGCAGGCAATGCAGAGGAATTTCGCCAGTTTTTGAGTAACGAGCCACATTCTTTCAACTGATTTCTCCAGAGTTCAAGGCTGCCTTCGACATGTTTGACACTGACGGTGGCGGTGACATCAGCACCAAGGAGTTGGGTCAAGTGATGAGGATGTTGGGCCAGAACCCGACAAGAGAGGAGTTGGATGAGATCATCGAGGAGGTCGATGAGGACGGTGAGCGACGGATAACAGAGTATCTCTGACAGCAACACACAGTACAGGCTTACAGTGTGCGCATTGCGCGCAATGACTGATTTTACGCACAGGAAATACACGAGTCTGGCACTTCATAGGTATTCACATCAGCTCAAATAAACCCAGTAACTGTAGCTAACATTATCTGGAACCAAAACCTGTGATTGGGTTCAAGGTTTGAGGTTTAAGCGCAGATGTATTGATCCTTAATCCCCAACCAGCGTGACTTTGTTCTCTAAACACACTATTCTCTTCTTTGTTTTGCGTTAAATCATTTAGATCATTACATTATATGGATCGGGGATGTGTTCCCAGTTTTCCCTTTAACTGTAGGTCATGCGTAAAGAGTGTGCGCAAAAGCGAGCGCACTGTGGTGTCCCACGAGGAGCGCAGGACATTGGGCCTTCGGTCGGACCGACCAGTGTTACATGGCTTCTTTATTCCCCTCAGGTAGCGGCACCATCGACTTCGAGGAGTTCTTGGTTATGATGGTGAGGCTGCTAAAGGAGGACCAGGCCGGCAAGAGCGAGGAAGAGTTGGCAGAGTGCTTCCGTATTTTTGACAAGTACGTACAGTATATATACTAACAGAAAGACAAACACCACATTTTACTGAATCCAGGATTTTCAACTTGTGCTGTGGCTAAATTGAAAAGCATATCGATTAGAATATTATCCAATTAGGAAACATTTTTATGGCCTGTTGCATCAGATGACTTCACATCCAAATAAGCTACATATCGAAAATATTCTGGGCTCTTTAAGCCTCACTGTTTATGTACTGGTACATTCTCACCATTGTTGGATCTTTGATACAATTACAGTTTAGCTAGAGGACAAACCAGCGTCTTCTGATTCTTTATTTAGGATACAAATAAGTTGCATGTAAAAGTTGCAGTCAACAAAAGTCATTCTGATCCTTAAAGGGGACACATCCTGCTCATTTCCAGGTTCATACTTGTATTCTGGGTTTCTACTAGATTAATGATCAAAAACAAATTATTTTCCTCATCCTGTCTGTCTGAATATACCTGTATCCACCGTCTGTCTGAAACGCTCCGTTTTAGCTCCTGTCTCTTTAAGAGCCCCCCCTCCTGAAGAAGCCCAGTCTGCTCTGATTGGCTAGAGAAAAAAATATGGTGCACTGTGCATGTGACCATAATTTACTAAATGAACATCATGCTGTATTGAAGAAGACTTGAAACTAGTGATGAGACCATAAACTCATGTTTACAATGTTTACTGAGGTAATAAATCAAGAGAGAAGTAGGCTCATTTTCTCATAGACTTCTATAGAACCAGAGGAGTCGCCCCCTGCTGGCTGTTAGAGAGAATACAAGTTTAAGACACTTCAGCATTAACTTCACTTTTCAGACCTGGAGGTTGACCACTGGCTACAATATAGAATAAATATATGAATATAATATGAACTTAGCTTATTATGCTGCACTCATTTGATGAAAGCAGGACTTTTTTATTTTCTCATGTTATTATTTGTTTGTGATAAATTTCTGTCTGCTGCGCAGGAACGGAGACGGCTACATCGACAGAGAGGAGTTCGCCCTCATCATCCGCAGCACCGGAGAGCCCATCTCAGAGGATGAGGTTGATGAGCTGATGAAGGATGGAGACAAAAACACAGACGGCATGCTGGACTTTGACGGTACGTGGTGCATGACGGTGATGATGATGATGATGATGATGATGATGATGATGGACGTGTTAGGACAATGTAAAAATATGACTTTTCCAGCTATCTATCAGTTTTTAGCAGCCAGAGTAGTCCTATATTTCTGTTGTACTTGAGTATATCTGGTACTAATTTAGTGAGGTTTTGTATATTTTGTGGATTCATAAACAGTTTTCAGCCTCATCTCAAATGACACAACCTCAGAAAGAGAAGACATGCTTTAGTTGAACTGTGTGAAGTTGAAAACCACTCCTGGATACAGGTCGTTTAGCAGTTTGTTAGCTTGCTGCTGATGGTGATCGTGGTAACTGAAACTTCCCACCTCTCTTCTCTCTTCACTAGAATTCCTCAAGATGATGGAGAATGTGCAGTAAAACCACAAAGACTCATGGACATTCCTCCTCCTCCTCCCTGTGAACCCCTTTCTGACCCCCCGACTGACCCACTCAAACACTCCCCGCCCCCCCCTCCTGTCCACCTGGTTCCCTGCCTCTCTTCTCCATCCGTATAGACATCCTCAACAGACAGCTCGGGCACCCGGCGGGGGTCGCTGGGGGGGGGGGGGGGGGGGCTTCTCTCTTCCCCAGCTCGCATGCAGACAGATGCTGCGCTGACGCTGTACGACAGGAAGGCAAGGCTGCAATGGGAAATTCACTGCACACACCTTGTTGTGGTATACATGCGTTGACAGCGACCCCCCCCCCCCCCCCCCCCTCCTGCTGGTAAAGCTCTGATCTAGATGTAGATCTATAGCACTGCAGCCTGTTACCTGCTGCTTAGACCAACTCATTCAACCACTTCACTGTACAAAGAAGTAATTTGCTTGAAGAGAATAAATGAATTAACACATGCTCACTTGTAGTTGGTCTGTCGTATTTATGGTCTGTGTAAAAGGAATATCAATAAAATCCGTTTGTTTCTTTTTTTTGTCCATTTTTTTTTAACCACAGCCGGTTTGCTCTTTAGCTGAATGTAGAAGTATTGATTGAGGGAACTGCTGTCACTTTTAGTTTGTCCACAGGAGAGGACACACCATCAGGATTGATTTATTAAATACCGGGGCATCGATCAAACCCCAGTTACTGTTATTAAGTACTGTCATCATGCAGATTAATAAGAGTTCACAAATAATGTTAAATGTCATCATTAGGTCTGCAACTAACTGTTACTTTCAGAACCAAATGACCAGCAGGTTATTTTCTAGATTAATCAATCAATCATGTTGTCTATAAAATGTCAGAAAACTCTTTCCATCACTCCCAGAGTCAAAGGTGACGTCTTCAACTGTCTCCGTCTGTCCAACACTCTCCCTAACCCCCAAAATACACCCAGAAAACAGCAAATATTCACATTGAAAAAGCTGGAACTGGAGCTGAATTTAGCTCAAAACGATGAATCAATTATTTATCAAAATAGTTGGTAATCAATTTTCTGATGGTGGATTAACGGTTACAGCTCTAGTCATCATTATAACACTGAACCAAGGTGAGGTAGGTAGACACTGAGGCTGCACACGGTCTGGGATCATAGATGGATGGATGGATGGATGGATGGTGTGTTGGCTCTTATTAAAGCATCTACAGTATGATAATGCCATTATGAAACTTCGGTTGACATTGACCCATAATGTCACTGTCCAGATCTAAAGAACAGTCTCTTCTGGGTATTATGGTACTAAAATTAACATTAAAGGGGACATATCCTGCTCATCTTCAGGTTCATACTTGTATTTTGGGTTTCTACTAGAACATGCTTACATGCTTTAATGTTCAAACAACACATTATTTTCCTCATACTGTCTGTCTGAATATACCTGTATTCACGCTCTACCAGAAACGCTCCGTTTTAACGCATTTCAACGGAATTGTGTTGCTAGGAAACAGTTTGGGTCCATGTTTATTTCCTGTCAGCTGATGTCATTCACATACACTGCAACAGGAAATAAATTGGGACACATTTAGAATGTTAACGTTTAAAACTGTGAAATGATCTAAATATTGTAGATTTATGACGTCACAAATGTACAGAAATCCTGACGGCTTGTTTCAAACGCACAGTTTCTGAATACGGACTGTGTATATTTCTCTGTACATATTGAGCATTTTGATACTTTCACAGCATTTAAACATCACTTAAAGCTGCAGTATGCGATATCGGCGCAAATATGATTTAAAAAAGTTATTTTTGGAAAACGGCTGCTATATGGTGACAGTAGTACATGAAACAGGTAACCTGAGTTAAATCCTGTTCCTCTGTGTCCTACTGTGTCCTCCGGTGCTCCTAACGGCATCTGAAGGATTTCACTTACCGGAGGAAAACAAGGTCCGCTGCCCAGCTGCAGTCTATGAGAGCCGGCTGTCAATCACTCTGAACTCCGACCAAACGGTCAAACTAGGCAGCGCTGATCAGATATGAATCAATATTCTGTTACTGTAATGACTATTTCTCTCCTCAGATGTTCTCAGAATCATCTTGTAGTTACTGTTTAGCTGTAAAATGAGAAAGTTTGTGAGTTGGCAGCCATTGTAAAATCTGTTGAAGGAAGCCGAGTTCTGGTCACATGACCGGAGCACAGCCAATAGGAACGCTCTCTCTCTCTGAAATGACCTGTGATTGGTCAAAATCTCCCGTCACGGGGCTAGATTTTTCTAAAGCCTGAAAACAGAGACATGAGGAGGAGCAGAAGTCTAGTTTTCTCTCAGAACACTTGAAATACAATATGATGAAAGGTTATTATGGGATTTTTGCCAAATTATGCCAAAAAATTGTTGCCTACTGCCGCTTTAACTTCTGCTTCATAATGTAAAAGACATGAAAATCTCACTTTTTACAATATGGGACCTTTAATGACTGGACATATTAAACCAATGTGTAACATTAAGTGTCTTTATTGAGAAAGTCACTGTCATCATGTAAAATAATAAACATCACATCACTAAAAAACAGACTTTGAACAGCAAGTCAGGACTCCTCTGGAACAGCAAGGAAACAGAACTGAACCTGTAATGTTATCTTAAAGAGTTTATTGTGAGCCAAAGTTCGCTGATGTTATGAGCCGAAGTTCGCTGAGGTTATGGGCCGAAGTTCGCTGATGTTATGAGCCGAAGTTCGCTGAGGTTATGGGCCGAAGTTCGCTGAGGTTACGAGCCGTAGTTCGCCTCGTCGAAAGCCTTCCTGGCTCTCTTCAGCTCCTCGTTCATGGTCAGCAGGTCTTTGACTCGGGCGAACTTCCGGGGGTCTTTCCGGATGAGGAAGACGATGTCCTCCACCTGGACGCGGCCCTGCCGGCCGATGGACATGGCTTTGTGGGTCATCTCCGTGATGAACTCGATCACCAGGTCCTCCAGGATGTCCACGGACTCGGTGTACGGGTTCTGGTCGTCTCCGAACCCGTACATCATGCAGCGGAGCTCCTTGGAGAAGAGCCTCTTCCTCTTCCCGTGGCCGACCTCTCCTCCTCCGGACCCGTCGTCCATATCCTCGTCGAAGCCCACCTCGTCCTCCTCGTCCGCCATTCTGCTGAGAAACACACCGCGTTAACACATCTGGTGAGAAACACACCGCGTTAACACATCCGGTGAGAAACACACCGCGTTAACACATCCGGTGAGAAACACACCGCGTTAACACATCCGGTGTGAAGACAACATCACATTACATCTGTTTTATTACACGGCTGTGTTGAATACTCGATTCTGATTGGTCAATCACGGCGTTTTGCGGTCTGTTATTTCTGTATAACAGACCGTTGCTACGTATAACAGACCGTTGCTACGTAGAGCAGACCGTTGCTACGTATAGCAGACCGTTGGTACGTATAACAGACCGTTGCTACGTATAACAGACCGTTGCTACGTATAGCAGACCGTTGCTACGTATAGCAGACCGTTGCTACGTATAACAGACCGTTGCTACGTATCACAGACCGTTGCTACGTATAACAGACCGTTGCTACGTATAACAGACCGTTGCTATGTATAGCAGACCGTTGCTAAGTATAGCAGACCGCTGCTACGTATAGCAGACCGTTGCTATGTATAGCAGACCGTTGCTAAGTATAGCAGACCGTTGCTATGTGTAGCAGACCGCTGCTACGTATAGCAAACCGTTGCTATGTGTAGCAGACCGTTGCTACGTATAGCAGACCGCTGCTACGTATAACAGACCGTCGCTATAGCAGACCGTTGCTACGTATAACAGACCGTTGCTACGTATAACAGACCGTTGCTACTTATAACAGACCGTTGCTACGTATCA
>CAKAOJ020000336.1:337500-457500 GCA_916701645.2 Sebastolobus alascanus | reverse complement strand
AGTTATACATCACCAACAGCAGACATCATTCCTGTCTTACTTTCATGGTCCTTTAATAACGTTTCAGCCAACGCAGTCATCGCTTCTATTACAATCCCTCCGTAGGTGAAGGGCTCTTTGTTTGGTTAGGATGTGCTCCACTAAACGAAGCCTCTGCTGCAGCGTTGGTCTTCTTCTTTCTCAGTCTGGTGAACAGAGACTGTCGTCTTTTAAGCCTTGTTTTCAGCTGCTTTACCTTCTCTGTTCATAAACTGCTACCAGTCCCGTGAAAAGTTGCCGTGGACTTTGGTGAAGTGGAGCTCGACGTTACATCTTTTACCGACTGACATGCTATTCAGACACACACATTAGTCATCATCCATATACTTTGGATTGGATTATTCATTTCCTGTTAAATATCTCATGCAGTTTTCTAGCTTAAAGCCTAAAGTTAGTAGGTTTCACTGTTATTCAGTTACATGTAAAAATTATGAACTATTACAGAGCATCTCTTTTCACCGTTGATAGACCTTAGACCTTAGACCTTAGACCTAGATCTTATCACAATTGGAAGTTGTAAAATAGTGATACCAGAACATCATTTATTAAAAGGTGTTTGTCTTCTCAAAGTCCTAAATCCTGTCCCTGTTCCCCAGCCTTGGCAACAGCACTGGACATTGGACTTTCCAACTGGAGCTTCCTCTTCATCACCATCAGCTTGTAAGTTTGTTGCTCAGGCTTTTTTAACAGAGGATACTGACAATAATAAGATGAACTGACAAATCAGTTTTGGGTTGTTCCGTCCTTTTGTGTGGTTCCAGGTACACCATGACCAAGTCTTCAGCAGTGCTCTTCATCCTCTTCTTCTCCCTGGTCTTTAAACTGGAGGAGCCGGTGAGTGACCCTGTTGACCAAACTAAACCAATCTTTACAGTGACATGAGATAATTCTGTCATCGCTGAATGATATCATTGTTTCCTACTGATTCATGTTCCCTTGTGACTAACAGATTCAGAGGATGAAGTGATTTTTTCTTTTAAAGTTATACAAAAAGAGGAACAGAAAGTTCAGTAACTTTCAGGAAATGCATGATGGGTGTAACAGAGGAAGTGATATATTTAATCAGGTACATTTGCTGCAGGCAGCAGTGACAGTGACAGTGGGGGGGGGGGCAGACAGGGTGCTAAAACCTTGGCTGTGTTCTCATGTGGTCAGTCAAATTTATTTTCCCTCCACTCATTAACTCTGAGCACAGCTCGGCCATTACCAAAAAGTGCCTCAGTTCATTTAGTCTTTTCCATCCTGTGACTGTGAGTAGAACACTTCTATATCAGGGTTTAATGTGGTATTTCAGCTGATGAACTTCACTTTAACAGCTGGTCTCCACACGTTCTGTAAAGTGCAAATACTGGATTTAAAATGAGCACGGATCATTTTGGAGCAGTTTGCTGCTGTGTGGACCCGCCAGTGGATCTAAATGGGACCACATGCTTTTCTGTTGTCTGTATATAGAATGTCTGAACAGCCACAGTGACTGTCATCATCATGGATTTCTTCCATATTTCAGTGCCGATCATTGAAACTGAAAGAAGTCAAACTTTTGTCACACTAACTAATGCCGGCATGTGTTTTCAGTGGAAGGAGCTGTTCTTTAAAGCTGCAGTAGGCAGAATGTTTTTGGCATCATTGGGAAAAACTTCCATAATAACCTTTCATCATATTCTAATTCAAGTGTTCTGAGAGAAAACTAGACTTCTGCTCCTCATCATGTCTCTGTTTTCAGGCTTTAGAACATCTAGTCTGTGACGGGAGACTTTGACCAATCACAGGTCATTTCAGAGAGAGAGAGCGTTCCTATTTGTTTACATTTGTTTCTATTATTTTCTATTATTTTCTGTTCCCCGTCGATCGTTTCTAATCTTCAGTTCTCGTCTCCTGCTGTTTCTCACCGTCTCACTCTTCTGTCCCTTTGGACCAGAACCCGTTCCTGATCCTGGTGGTCCTGCTGATCTCCGGCGGTCTGTTTATGTTTACGTTTGAGTCGACCCAGTTCAACCTGCAGGGCTTCATCATGGTGCTGATGGCTGCCTTCATAGGCGGGATCCGCTGGACCCTCACTCAGGTCCTCATGCAGAAAGCAGAGCTGGGTCAGTGTTGAGTCAAAGTGATGAATATATGATGAGCAGTTCTGTTACAGCTGCATTTTGAATGCATGTTGAGATGAACAAACCTCTTCCTTGGTGGCTGTTCTGAATACAAATGAAAATTGTTGCTCAATAATGTTCAGTTAACACCTTAATCCAACTATTACTCTGTTTCTACTCATTTTATGATACGCTCGGCGATCCTCTCACTTTGAATGAGTGGATAGATGAGTAGATAAGCTTCCTGTGAGCTCCACAGAATATTAAAAATGATTAATATGTGATTTATTATCCCCCCCGATGAAAACAGCGTATTCAACACGCAGCTAAGAGAAGACATCTTTGTTTTGCCCTGACTGTGAGAAATAGATTTTAAACAGTTTAAACTCATGCAAGCTTTTTAACCAGGTGTTCCTGCTGTTCTTCCCTCCAGGCCTTCAGAACCCGATAGATGCTATGTACCACCTACAACCTCTCATGTTCCTCGGCCTCCTTCCCCTCTTCCTGTATAATGAAGGTGAGTATAGTGTGGATAGTATAGTATAGTGTTGTCTCTCAAACTAACCCTATGGTATTTCAGGTGTTTTCAATGAAAGATTTCCTGATAAAACTGATGAAGTCTAAACACCCACACTAAGGTTATAAGCAGATAGTCAGGTTCCTTCCTGTGTGATGTACAGTACGGCCAGTAAAGAGCTTGTTCAGACTGCAGTGTGGAGGTTTTCAGAGCTCACTAGGACTCCCTCGACCAGTAAAGCTATACGGTGGCTCGTGCACATACATAACTCAGTCAAGCTCACTCTGCATATCAGAACTAACTCTGTATGAAAACATTTTTAACTCAGGAACAAATTTCTCAAAATCACTGATAAAAGAAGATATGTTATTTAATATTCATGTTGATAATGTCAGATATGCAGTTTTAGACTTAAACAGTCTCAACAAAAAAGCTAGGTTTTGGTTATTAAGTGATGGCTGTCTGTGGCTGTTGTGTCATTATTACTAATGTATTAGTAGAGCACCTTCTCAGCTCTGAGTAATGTCTGCAGGTATCAGGCTGAGTTCGGCCCCCCCACCCTTCACCAATAAGGTAGAACCGAGCAGATTCCTCCGGTGCTGAGAAGTGAAGCCAACGTGGTGAAAGTGCCAAAAACTGCAGTTGCTCAAAATGACCACTAGAGGCTCCAAAAGGGAGTCGATCCCCTCAGACCCCCCCCATGTTAAAACTGTACTTTAACTTTACAGCAGAAATAAACATGTTTACAGCCTGCTACAGAAAAACAGGTTTGGTCTCTAGAGCTAATTTCCCCGTTCATGACAACTGTACCGGGAGTGAATTTTTGTCACAGAGACTACGTCCTTGTTTTTTACAGTCTACGGGTAGGACAGCCTGTATTAAGCCTGAGAGGCAGACCTCGCCATGCTGCTTGTTTATGCTGGCTCACTGGGACGTCTCTATATTGTATTATTGTCGTTGAGGAACCTCTTGAAAATGAGATGGCACATCTCAAGAGGTTATTCCTAATAAAGGATTTCCATAATACCACAGGACAGAGCCGTTGTTAATGTTATCATCACTAACACCTGTGCTTTGCCTGCTGTGATAAAGGCAAGGCAAGGCAAGTTTATTTATATAGCACATTTCATACTCAAAGGTAATTCAAAGTGCTTTACATATATAAAAGCAAGATAAAAGAGCACAAAGTGCACAGGATAAAAACACATAAAGTAATATAAAAGTACAAGTTAAAAAAGAAAAAATTAAAAGGATAATAAAACAATCAAAAGACAGTAAAGTGCAGCATTTGATCAACTAAAAAAAGCATCTGAGAACAGTTTGGTCTTGAGTCTGGATTTGAAAGAGGCTACTGTTGGTGCATCTTTGACCTCATCTGGAAGTTTGTTCCACAGTTGAGCAGCGTAGCAGCCAAAAGATGCCTCACCATGTTTTGTTCTTGTGGTGGGTACTACTAATAGGTTTTTTCCAAGTGACCTTAGAGGTCATAAAGGACCTCACCACTCTGCAGCAGTAAGACAGTGTGCTTCACATGTGGGTGGGACACAGCTACCTACTGCTTGGCCTACTGAGACTGACCCATAGTTTCACTGAGCCTTAAATATCAGATATTCGTCCTGTTCATGTTGGATAGACGATGGAACAAGTAGCTGCAGATACAACATTTTCTCAGCTACGTTTTTTTGCACTCCAATAATCCTAATGTGATTCTTGGCAGTTCTGAGGGTGAGGTGGAGCCCGTGTAAACACTCATAGCCTGACTGTGTTGATGAGATTATGTTCATAGTCAGAGTGAGGACAGTTCCACTACGATATGTAGCGTAGCCTCATTATAGTCACACTACCAAAGGGGGATTTTAACCATATGAACACATGAATCCACTCTCTGTCAGAGTGTGACACACACAGCAGTCTAACTTTGGTGTGATGCTTCTCTCAGCTTCTGTCTTTTCCAGTGTAACGTCACCTACAGATGCCCCCATGTTTAGAGGTAAACCGTTGCTGTTTGAAGATGCACATGTAACCCCCCCCCCATGTGGACTCTGGTCTCTGTTGTTTCCAGGGCTGAGCCTCAGTGCCTCTGTACAGTTATTCCGGGTGACGAAGCTCTCTCCTCTCCTGTATTCACTCGCCACGCTGAGTATCGGCGGCTTACTGGCCTTCGGTTTAGGCTTCTCAGAGTTCCTGCTCGTCTCCCGGACCTCCAGCCTCACGTTGTCCATATCAGGGATCTTTAAGGTACTTTATAACTGTGTGTGGTATGACTTACTTTTTGAATCAGTCAGTCAAACGAAGTCAACGAAGCTGGAGCACCTGACACAGCTGAGTTTGATATGAGAGCTATGGGGGGGTTACTAAGCCAATACACACATATTTAAAGGTCTAATCATCTTTATTCTACTTGGACATGTTCTGAAAGGTTAGCAGCATTTTCCATCTATCCAACCAGCTTTGTGTTCGGCTGCATAGAGAGCACTAGATCTGGCTGCAGTGTTTCTAGTCTTGTTTAGACCTACATGTATGTAATACACCCTTTCTTTCTTTCTTTCTTTCATTCCGTGTATTGTCTTGCTTCCTGCAGGAGCTGTGTACTCTGCTTTTGGCAGCAGCTCTGATGGGAGACAAGATGAGCATGCTGAATTGGCTGGGATTCGCCATGTGTCTGTGTGGCATTTCACTGCATGTGGGACTCAAGACATATTATTCCAAAAGTAAGTGTTCATTTTGTTGTGATTGTTCATAAAACTGATTTCTAAAGACTTCTATTGGCAATAACATATCAAGAGTTAGATGAATATGAAAAAAAACCTAATGACATATAGAATATTCTTCTTGTGTCTGATATGATCTTTCAAAAACTTATATAAATGTACATCTATTTCTTCTCCCTCATTGAAGAATCCAGAATCTGAGAATGTACATTTCAGAAGTTTAACTAGTGGACTTTACGGAAAAGTCTATTCTCCACATCCCACTTGTGTAAGTTGCTCACTGGACCATGATTGGCTCAAACTAGTTTCTACTAGAACATATTTACATGCTGTAATGTTCAGAAAAAACCTTTATTTTCCTCATACTGTGCCTGAATATGCCTGTATTTACCCTCTGTCTGAAACGCTCCGTTTTAGCGCATCGATGGAATTGCGTTGCTAGGCAACAGCTTGGGTCCATGTTTACTTCCTGTCAGCTGATATCATTCACATCCACTGCAACCGAAAATACAAATTTAGAATGTTTACGTTTAAAACTGTGAAATTGTCCATACATTGTTGATTTATGACATCACAAATGTACAGAAATCCTGACGGCTTGTTTCAAAGGAACAGTTTCTGAATAAGGACTGTGTGTATTTCTCAGTGGATTGAGTGTTTAAATACTTTCACAGTATTTATATAGCATCGAGACCTGCTTTTTAATAAAAAAGACATGAAAATTTCACTTTTTACAATATGGGACCTTTAAGGTGAACGAATAATCTTTCCCTCTTCAGCAGATAAATGTTCTTCTATTGTCAGTGTGCATCACTCTGCACAGTTAAGCTCAGACATCCAAGTCAAGTCACAATAAGTAAAACTGTTCAGTGGACGGGGACTTAATGAAGAGATGATGACGATGTGTTGTTATGTGATGTCTTCCATCAGATAAGGGACCGTCTCTAAGGCAGCTCAGCAGTAAGAGCCCAGAGCTGGGGATGCCTTTACTGCGGCAGAACGGAGACGAAAGAGACAATTCTGCTGCTGAATACAACGACGAAGATGAGGAACAAGAAATCACTCTGCACTGACATCCCATAGACTGTCTTCACACCTCACTCACTCCTTCACAGCTGCTCCATCAGACGGTTTGAACAGTGACGTCAGAGCTTTAGAGCGTTGTGTTACGTCGTGGTAGTGTGTCCCAAAAATAACACAAGAAGCTCTGTCTCTGTTCATGTCTCCAGGCCAGGACAGGGCCTCTTTATGTAGCCGTACATTACTGTGGACTTGACACAAGTTATGATCTTCTGCCTTAGGGGAGCTTCAGATATGTAGCTAATACATCCAAGTGTCAACCAGGTATGATGTATGAGGAGAGAGACGGTGTTAGAGGGATACTTAGACACCTTGAATTGTAGTAGCTCATTATTCTCTGCTAGACACACAGTGGTAATATCTTCTTACTTTGTTATATATATATATATATATATATATATATATATATATATATATAAGGGATAATGTACAGCGAGCCGGTCATTGTTGTGAAAGAATCCCCGACAGGGCGATGCTGCTGGACCCCGACGCGAACAACTTTCACAACAATGACCAGCTGTACATTATCCAGCATATTACACAGCTAATTACTGAAGAAATCAATAATTTGACACAATTTTGAACAGAATCAGAACTGCGCCCATAGCAACGGTCTGTTATACATAGCAACGGTCTGCTGTACATAGCAACGGTCTGTTATACGTAGCAACGGTCTGCTATACATAGCAACGGTCTGTTATACGTAGCAACGGTCTGTTATACGTAGCAGCGGTCTGATATACGTAGCAACGGTCTGTTATACATAGCAACGGTCTGTGATACGTAGCAACGGTCTGTTATACGTAGCAACAGTCTGCTATACGTAGCAACGGTCTGTTATACGTAGCAACGGTCTGTTATACGTAGCAACGGTCTGTTATACGCAGCAACGGTCTGTTATACGTAGCAACGGTCTGCTACTTATAGCAACGGTCTGTTATACATAGCAACGGTCTGTTATACATAGCAACGGTCTGCTATATCGACGCTCTGTTATACATAGCAACGGTCTGCTATAGCAACGGCCTGCTATAAAGAAATTACAGACCGCAGAACGCTTTGATTGACCAATCAGAATCGAGTATTCAACACAGCCGTGCTATAAACACCCATATGTGTATTTATAGCACGGAGCACCCTACAGAATACGCTGTTAGGAAACTGAATGACAAATGTAGAAAGTGTTTAATGAGGTGTCTGGTCTGATTGAAAGTGTCCTGGTATCCCTGTAATGCAGAGTGGGAGCAGTGGTAGCCTAACTGCAGACTACATCATCTCTTTCCTCTAACTGTGTAGCCTGACATCCTTAAGCTTGTTTGATCAACAGTAGATATGTAGCCTAACATAGCTCCTTCCTCAGATTCCTATTTTTCCAGATGTGTTTGCTGCTCTTCTTTGTGGGCTGAGTTAACAAAGCTACCAATACCATTTAATACAGATAGATCAATGAGGTCTGTAGGGCAGCTATCAATTATCATCATCAATAAATCTGCAGGTTATTTTCTCGATTGATCGAATAATTAAAAATGCCCATTACTACATCGTTCACCCTGAGGTCACATCTTCAGATCACATGTATTGTCTGAAACCCAAAGATATTCAGGTACTATCACGTAAGACAAAGAAAGCAGCAAACCCTCACATTAGAGAAGTAAATAAATCAGGGAATGTTTTGGCCTTTGTGCTTGAAAAATAATTTAAATGATTAGTTGCTGATTCATTTTAAAGTCCAAAGAGTTCACTGATGTCAGGCGTGGTGGCAGAAAGGCCCTTTGTGTGTGATTTTATGGTGAATGAGCTGATATTGGATCATACACACACAATATGATCATTTTTAATCAGACTGACTTCAAAGGCTGAACATAGAGCAGTCCAAAGTACTGAGACTTTTCATTAAATCTTAATGTAATGGTCTCCAGCCATTCTATTCACTGTTTGAAAAGATGTGAAGTGACTATTATTATCATTATATAATATATATATAGACCTTAATGTGCCTTGTTAACGTCACAGCCGTGAAGAAGACCAATTTAAAGAGCTATTTTTAAAACCCATCAGACCTGAACCAGTGATTATGTAGCTGAAGAACTTGAGGTTAAAGCCATTTTTAAGAAGTTTGGGACTGTTTTTCTGTAAAATGCAGCATTGTTGCAACAAATTGAGAAATAAAGTGAAAAAAATTAAAGTTTTCACGTTTTATTTCAGAATAAATGTGGGATAACTAATATGTCTATAATTTACAGGTGGTATCGATGCTGTGATTAGACATGATGCTTCTGCTCGCTGTGATGGAGACAATACAGATAAGTTCTTCATTAGCCTACCGACCCGTTGACCTGCCAGCCTGGAGTCATGTAGTCGGGCCTCAGAACCTGCTCACGGTCCAACACAGCTGTTTGGAAACACACAAAGTGGATGATTTAATGTAACAAATAAAAATAAAGAAAACTTAAAAAAAAAAAAAAGGCAACAGAACTGGGCAAAGATCAATATCATGTGACTGTACAGTGTGTGTGCTTGAGAGAGGGGCGGGGGTGGCAGGCAGGCAGTCAGGGTGCAAATCAAATTAAGGCAAGATAAAAAATAAAAAAAATAGATAAGAAAAAGAATGATGGGTTAAAAGATGATGTTTTGAAAGAGAAAGATGGATAAAAAGGTGTTTAAATGAGAAAGATGGATAAAAAGATGATGTTGTATGTGATGTGTGGACTGTAAATGGAGTTAAAGCTGCAGTAGGCAGAATGTTTTTGGCATCATTGGGCAAAAGTTCCATAATAACCTTTCAGCATATTGTAATTCAAGTGTTCTGAGAGAAAACTAGACTTCTGCTCCTCCTCATGTCTCTGTTTTCAGGCTTTAGAAAAAATCTAATCCGTGACGGCAGATTTTGACCAATCACAGGTCATTTCAGAGAGAGAGAGTGTTCCTATTGGCTGTGCTCCGGTCATGTGACCGGTAGTTTGGCGTTCCTTCAACACTAACTTTCTCATTAAACAGCTAAACAGTACACTACAAGATGATTCTGATAGTTATGGTGACTTGTTTTGGAGGATTATGTAGAGAGGTGTTCTGGTGGATCCATTGTCCTTCATTAGTAGCTCTGTGCGCTCCGTAGAGGCTTTTATACCTTTCTCCTTGGAACAGCCACTCCCCCCTCTGGAACAGCCACCCCCCCCTCTGGAACAGCCACTCCCCCCCCCCCCTCTGGAGCAGCGGGAGGTTCCCTCTGGGACAGCCACTCCCCCCCGCCCCCCTCTGGAACAGCCACTCCCCCCCCCCCCCCCCCCCCCCCTCTGGAACAGCCACTCCCCCCTCTGGAACAGCCACTCCCCCCCCCCCCCTCTGGAGCAGCGGGAGGTTCCCTCTGGGACAGCCACTCCCCCCCTCCCCCCTCTGGAACAGCCACTCCCCCCCCTCTGGAACAGCCCCTCCCCCCCCCTCTGGAGCAGCGGGAGGTTCCTTGGTTCTCGGGTTTCAGCAGGAGGACTCTCAGATCCAGCCTGATGTGAAGGAGCTGCTTCACTGTTTAGCGGAACTGGCGCTTGTTGACATCCACCTCTGGAATGCTGTGAAGGACTAACGTGGACTCACCGAACCGCCAGGTAAGACTCACCTGGAGGACACCACTATAGGTGTCCTCCAGGTAAGACTCACCTGGAGGACACCTATAGTGGTGTCATAGCTGCTGGTTCCTGTGTTCTCAGGTAAACCTCTGAAACAGACTGATAACGCTGCATGGAGGAAGACTAGCTGTCGTCTAGTGTGAAACTATTGTAAAATAACCCAACGTTACCTGAGGAGGTTCACCTGATACCTCTTATACTCATTAATATGTGTATTTATACTACTCTATATATCTCTTAGTAGTATTAACATCCCTCTCATACTGTGTATTTATACTACTCTATATCTCCCTCAGTAGTATTAACATCCCTCTCATACTGTGTATTTATACTACTCTATATATCTCTCAGTAGTATTAACATGCCTCTCATACTGTGTAGGTATACTACTCTATATATCTCTTAGTAGTATTAACATCACTCTCATACTGTGTATTTATACTACTCTATATATCTCTCAGTAGTATTAACATCACTCTCATACTGTGTATTTATACTACTCTATATATCTCTCAGTAGTATTAACATCCCTCTCATACTGTGTATTTATACTACTCTATATATCTCTTAGTAGTATTAACATCCCTCTCCTACTGTGTAGGTATACTACTCTCTATGGTTACTCTCTATGGTACCTCTCTATGGTTACTCTCTATGGTTACTCTCTATGGTACCTCTCTATGGTACCTCTCTATGGTTACTCTCTATGGTTACTCTCTATGGTACCTCTCTATGGTACCTCTCTATGGTTACTCTCTATGGTTACTCTCTATGGTACCTCTCTATGGTACCTCTCTATGGTTACTCTCTATGGTTACTCTCTATGGTACCTCTCTATGGTTACCTCTCTATGGTTACTCTCTATGGTTACTCTCTATGGTTACTCTCTATGGTTACTCTCTATAGTTACTCTCTATGGTTACTCTCTATGGTACCTCTCTATGGTTACTCTCTATAGTTACTCTCTATGGTTACTCTCTATGGTTACTCTCTATGGTTACTCTCTGTGGTTACTCTCTATGGTTACTCTCTGTGGTTACTCTCTATGGTTACTCTCTATAGTTACTCTCTATGGTTACTCTCTATGGTCATCTACAGTCAGCTAAAGCCTCCTTATGTCATGTGATGTCATCATCCCTGAGCATCAGCATTAGGACTCATTTATCACATTATTGAGCTAAAAATAAAATCACTCATTTGTAAAGTCCAATCAATACTGCACATTTTTATTAGGCTATTATGTATTATTATTATTATTTATTATTTATTATGACTTTGATTCACAGTATATGTGAAATCAGATCAACGTCAGTGTTAAATAATGACATCTTTCACATTGGATATGTTAATTCCATAGAGGTGTTAGGAATAAAAGTTCAATATAAAGTTGTTGTTTTTCATTGCGTAGAGGAGAAACAGACCCGTTACTGTATAGATCAGTCAAAGTGAACTGCGTATCCTCCTCTAAAGGTCAGAGGCGGTAAAACTGAGTTAAGTCCTAAATGAAGTTGAAGCTGTCGTCCTGATTTTTATTGCTCATGTAACTCGACTGCTTGAAAGGGGGTTAAAAGAGGAGAGTCTACGATCCTCTGGGCAAGTAGATAAGTAGATCCATTGCATAACAATACCCAACATCTCTTCCTCTCCGTCTGACAGGCAGCGGAGATACAGGCACGCATGACATGCAGCTCACGAACAGTTTAAACTCACACTGGCAACATCCAGGCAAGCAGGTACATGTGAGACATGAGGAAACACACATGAAGAGGCACAGGCTGAGCTGCTGTCCGTCTGAGAAGCCTTCAGGCAGACGGGAAGTTTCTCCTCAACTCTCTGAAGGTCTGAAATATAAAAAAGGATCAGACTGGAGGAAGATAAATCAATCAAAGATGTGGAATGAAATCGATTTAACATAAAAAGGCATTTGATTGTTAGGACAGATTTAATGTCAAACCTGACTACCAGCATAGTGAGAGTTTGACATTCAGCTTCTTCAGGTCCGCTGAGCTTCCCACCGCTTAGTGTGGCTTTGTTCAGTCTGCATTCTGCTGAACAATGTTCTTATTCACAAAGAACAAATGTCAGAGTTCTTGCTCTTGTTTTCTAAAGAGCAGCTTGAGCTGCTGACACAGCTTTTAATCATCTTCCTGTAGTTTCACAATGATTCAGTACGTTTATATTTATCTTGTAGGAGTCAGTGAGCTGTGGTCATTTAACCTTTTCAAGATTCAAGATTCAAGATTCAAGATTCAAGATGTTTATTGTCACACCGGTTATACAAGTACAATCGTGTGAAATGCTTTTTGCTGGGAAGCTCCATTAAAAAAAAGGAAGTTATATACAACAGATAAAAGGAAATACTAAAGGCAAGACAAAGGCATATTAAGAACATATATATACATGTATAAAGAGGCAGTGAGATAAATATAGAAGCATATACTGTATATATATATATATATATATATATATATATATATATATATATTTATATATATGGGAGCAGTGAGGTTGGATACTATAAACATATTGCACAGGCAACTATTTATTTTTTTATATTGCACATATTGCATTGATTGAAGTATTGCACTTGTTTATTGCACTTTTTGTGAGAGAGAGAGAGAGTTGTATTATTGATCTGTTCAAGAGTCTTACTGCCTGGGATGTTGTCTCTATACAGATGTGTTGCAGCAGAGTGGAAACAATGACTCTAAACAGCTGTTGGTATAATATATATATAATCCCAATATTGCAAATAATCTTCCCTCATAAAAGAATAAGCATCGAATATTGTAATTATGTGGTATATGTGCATTAGTTGGAGGTGTTTAGTGTAAATGTTGGAGCTCTCAGCTGGAGGTGTGTTAGTTTTATGGCCCGTTAAAGTGCTGCGTCTTGCTCAACGTTACAGCCTTGTGTGTGTGTCATTAGCTGTGTGAAGTTAAGGTCTGTAATGGGGACCAGCACCGGAGCACCTGTAGTCTGAGTCAGACAGAAAACAGTTCCCATGGGAAAAAGGTCACAGGTTACATGTGTTGGTGCTGTGTTGGTAAAAACAACACAGATTATAATGGTTTGGTTTATAAGATATCAGTGAATTATGCTGCAGATTCCTCCTTGGTCTGACCAGCAGTCCAAAAACCCAAAGATATTATTATATTATACCAGTCAGACATCATGGAGGAGAAAGACAAGCAGCAAATCTTCATGTTTGAGAAGCTGTAACGTGTAATTTATTGTATTTTTGCTTTAAAAATGACTTCAGTATCCCACATGTACAAAAAGCTAATGTTAGAAACATCAGATGGGAACTAGAGTTGAAGACGATAGTGGACGTAATGCCTGGGGGGAGTCTTTATGTTGTAGAGGTCACAGAGGGATTGTGAGTCAGCTATATGGAAAGAATTTGACTGGAAGGTGAAGAAGAGGTTCTTTAGGACTCCGCTGGTAGCATGTGTTTATAAAAACAACTCTACTAACCTGTGTGCTGGAGAAACTGTGGCGTGGTCGGCGACCATACTCGTATATTTTGGGACTGCACGAAAATACAAACATTTTGGAAAAATGTCAAAGAAGAAATTGAGAAAATCCTGGAAATGAACCCCCCCCCCGGACCTGCTACTGGTCTTACTGGAGGTATCACCTGAACACCTGTTTACCACAGATCAGTGCTGTGTACTGCATATCTTACTGATGGCTGCAAGACAGATAATCACTATAAACTGGATGAACACTAACCCTCCTACAGACTAACCCTCCCACTATTACTCAATGGTTACAAACAGGTGTACATGATGGAATACATGACTATTTTTAAAAGGAGATGGATGTTAGTTATAGAATACGTTAGTCAGGAATCTTGTACTTAATAGTCTTTGGTGTATAGATTTTGTAGGTATATATTTGGGTGGAGGTTTGTCCACTCCATCCCTCTGCGGCGTTACTTTATTTGTGTGTACATGTATGTCAGGTGAGGCCCCGTCTCAAGGAGGTTTTGTTGTGTGGTGATTAATTGCCTGTTAATTTGTATTAATGGCAATAAAGTTCTAAATAATTAATCAATTATCAAAATATATTGTTGCCGTTGTCCAGGTTAGATAGCAGGTTTTCACATCGTGTCTCTGCTGCTCCACCTCGTTGGTTTTGTCGGGGTTTGTTTGAGCTATTTAACGCAGATAGTTTGACTCAGCTGAGTAAACTGACTACTGTATATATATACATAAATGAAGTATATGAAACATTCACAGCGTTGTTTTTCTTGTTTCTAGGCTCCACTCATGTCTCCTCGCCTCCGTGCTTCATCATCCTCATCATCATCTTTCTGGCTGATGCTGTGTTTCCTGCTCAGTGTCGTCCTGCTGCTGTCCTCGGGGGTCGATGGCCAAGGTAGAGTACCTTTACCTGTACCGGTCATCACCACTAGAACCAGGAGACTCCGTCCCATACACCGCTAGAGATCATGGTGTTGTGTTATGGTAGTTAGCCTGTGGTGCAACATCTTTAAGCTACTAGAGCTGCAAAGATTAATTGATTAGTCGTCAGCTATTAAATTAATTGCCAACAATTTGGCTAATCGATTAATCGGTTTGAGAAATTTTGAAGAAAAAAAGTCTAAATTCTCTGATTCCAGCTTCTTGAACATGAATATTTTCTGGTTTGTTTCCTCCTCTGTGACAGTAAACTGAATATCTTTGAGTTGTGGACAAAACAAGATATTTGAGGATGTCATCTTGGGCTTTGAGAAACACTGATCCACATTTTATAGACCAAACAACTAATCGATTAATACAGAAAATAATCAACACATTAATCATTAGTAGTAGCCCTGGAGGCCTGATATGCAAAGACTATTACAGTTGATTAGATATTAACAAACCACTGAAACACTCATACTGATATACTTTCCAAATATATATTTTACTGCTGGTTTATAACAACAGTCCATCACAGTTCAGTCTATATTTATTTCATGGTTACTTTATAGTACATTTCACAGGAGAAACGAGACTCAAAGGGCGTATTATTTCATTATTTCAGTGCTGAACTAAAGAATGAGGCCACGACCAGCTGCTCTTCTCCCCCATCACGGAGCACAGAACAGAACAGCTCTTCTATAGTCGGCATATCTGCCCGCCTGAGTGGAGGAGCTGTTGTTGTTAGAGGGTCTGTTAGACCTCGACCTCAGTCTCTCTAAACCCCCATCAGACCGTTTCTGATCTACTGCCAGGCTCCCGAGAGGATGAGGACCCTCCAGAGGCCCCCGACCCCCCCCCCCCCCCGACCCCCCCCCCCCCCCCCCCCCCCTGTTTAGTGCTGAGGGTCATATGTCCGCAGAAACGATGAAGACAAAGTTCTGTGATTCATGCTGTTCATGTCGACACTCGTCTGTCTTCTTTGCATCCGTCCCCCCCCCACATACTAAACCCTGACGACACACTGTAACTCTGTGCTGCTCCTCTGACATGACCTTTGACCCTCCAGTCCCCAACCAGCGTCCTGTTCCTGTTTCTGTAGCAGACGGGAGGACAGGGCAGGCTTTGATGGATGGATGGAGAGGCAGCTGGAGAGAGGGATGGATGGAGGGATGGAGGAGGGAAACATGAAAGGCACGTCTTGTTGGGAAGTCCCTGCTGGAAATTATGTAGATGAGGTCGAAACAAGAGGCGGATTTGATCTGAGGAGGAGGAAGCGAGACTTTAGGCCGACTTGGAGAACGGGAGTTTCACAGCTTGTTTCTTTGATCTTTGAACAGCTCTCCTCTCTCTCTCTGGACCCAAATCTGTGGCTAGACAACATGCACACACACACACACACACACACACACACACACACACACACACACACACACACACACACACACACACACATTATAAAACCTGACTTCTCTTTGTGTTTCCTTCCCTTTTTGTCTCTGTGTATTTCAAGGTCGTCTTAAGCTGACGGTCCTGTCTGAGGACAGACTGCAGATGAAATGGAAAGAGGCTGACGGACCCGTTCAGGGCTACAAGGTCCGAGTGAGACCCATCTCAGGTGAGACCTGCCCGGCCGTGTTGAAGTTAATATTATTTGGTTTGAGCCCCTAAATTCCAATTAATGGAAATGTTAATGCTACAGCATGCAGTGATGTTTTAGAACAAAAGCCCTGACCTCAAACCCATCCAACACCTCTGATGAACCATAAAGTCAGATGTTAGCCGGGCCTTATCACCCAGCATCACTGCACAACCTCTTGAATATTCTTGTGGCTGAGTGGGTATGGTTGGACTAGAGTTTTTCTTTATTCGGTACCGGGTCTGCACAGGTATGCTGAACTATATTGAGACCGCTTGGAGGCTTTGGGGCTCTACATACCGGAGTCAGACGGTAGACTCAGAGTTTGATGAGATCTGCTGCAGTAGTTTGGTCGATAGTTTCCTGTTGTCATAATATAACGTATATACTGTATATACTGAATATGTGTTGGTTGGTTCATTTTCTGGTAAACATGGAGGGAATTTGTTCAAATTTGGCACAAACGTCCACTTGGATTCATGGATGAACTGATAAGATTAGTTTGGTGGTCAAAGGCCAAACGTCAAAGGTCACCGTGACCTCACAAAACAGTTTTTTTGGCCATAACTCAAGAATTCATATGACAATTATTACAATTTCACACAAATGTCTAACAGGATGAAGTGCTGACATGTTGGACAGACATGGATGTAAACTGACACAAGGTGGTAATTCTAGTTAGAGATAAGAGATAAGTTGTGTAAGTCATTGAAATACTACATAAAACTTATAGAAGTATATCATGAAATGGATCGGCTATAAACTATTTATATATCATCATATTCCCTTGATTTCCTCTCCTCTCCTCTCCCCTCCTCTCCTCTCCTCTCCTCTCCTCTCCTCTCCTCTCCTCTCCTCTCCTCTCCTCTCCTCTCCTCTCCTCTCCTCTCCTCTCCTCTCCTCTCCTCTCCTCTCCTCTCCTCTCCTCTCCTCTCCTCTCCTCTCCTCTCCTCTCCTCTCCTCTCCTCTCCTCTCCTCCTCTCCTCTCCTCTCCTCCTCTCCTCTCCTCTCCTCTCCTCGCCTCTCCTCTCCTCTGCTCCTCTCCTCTCCTCTCCTCTCCTCCCCTCTTCTCCACTCCCCTCCTCTCCTCTCCTCTCCTCTCCTCTCCTCTCCTCTCCTCTCCTCTCCTCTCCTCTCCTCTCTTCTCCTCTCCTCACTTCCTCTCCTCTCCTCTCCTCTCCCTCTCCTCCTCCTCTCCTCTCTCCTCCTCTCCTCTCCTCTCCTCTCCTCTCCTCTCCTCTCCTCTCATCTCCTCTCCTCTCCTCTCCTCTCCTCTCCTCTCCTCTCCTCACCTCTCCTCTCCTCTCCTCTCTCCTCCTCTCCTCTCTTCTCCTCTCCTCACTTCCTCTCCTCTCCTCTCCTCTCCCTCTCCTCCTCCTCTCCTCTCTCCTCCTCTCCTCTCCCTCTCCTCTCCTCTCCTCTCCTCTCCTCTCCTCTCCTCTCCTCTCCTCTCCTCACCTCACCTCTCCTCTCCTCTCCTCTCCTCACCTCACCTCTCCTCTCCTCTCCTCTCCTCTCCTCTCCTCTCCTCACTTCCTCTCCTCTCCTCTCCTTAATAAATATAAATGCAAAATTAAAATGGAAATACAGTTTGCATTTAAGGCTCATTTTACTTTGGGTTGACCTTCAGGGATAGAAAGGATGCTCTCCATATTTCACTTTTAAGATTGATCAGGATTTCATTCAGTTTTATCAAACAAGATCATGATATATCGTCTATAACACTGTAAAAAACTTAAAATGAGTCCAACTCCAGTTAGAAATACAGCCTTTCTTCAGCATGACCCTACATTTAGACTTTATTGTTCACTTATTTATTGCTTACGTGTCGACTTTTGCAACTTAAATGGTTTGCGAGGGAGGGCCATCAGCACTTTATCACCTATCATGTGTCTGTCTTAAAAGAAAATATTATGTTACATTAAAATTACATTTACCTGAAGTTGACACAACATTTGAATATGAATTGTGACAAATTATATGAGAGCAAGACGACAGCTAAAGCCGTACTGTGTTTTTAAATTATTATAAGAACATTTGGAAATTCAGGGAACATGAATACAAACATTAAAATGGAACAAGTTAAAGAATAAATAATGTAAGTAATATGACTGGAAGCATGTGGTTAAACACTCATGGGGACCAGCAGGGTTGCTGCTTTGTTCCTCCTATCACTGATCTGCTTTATGCTGACTCAGCTGGAATCTTTAAATGTGCTGATGATACAACAGCGGTCGGGTTAGAGACAAGAATCAGAAGAATCAGCACAAAGGAGGGAGGTGTCTGATCTTGTAAGATGGTGCAGCGATGATAGCCTTCAGCTGAATATTGGAAAAACTAAAGAGAGAATCAGACGTAGACTTCAGGAGAGGGAAACGAGGGAATCTACCAGGAGACAGTATGAAAGAGTTTACATGTCCTCTGTCCACTATCACTTCTGATCATTTTACACACAGTTTACAAAACCTAAAAGTTGGATCATCAGACAAAATATGTTTTGTGGAAGTTTTTAACAATTCGAAGCTTCAATAGAAGCATTGGTCCAGTTTTACACATCAGTTGACTGCATCAAAAATGACGATGCCCCTCCATGTGTGTCTTTGGCATGGATGAATAAGAGAACTGGATCCAGCGTTGGAGGCTCTCGTTCATTCCTATGAAAGTATCTCAGTGGAGCATGAAGCCTAAATGGCTCGACTTCCGTCTGGTAAAGTACCCGGATCTCGGGCACACGGAACATGCGGAGTAGCGTCCGCTCGGTCACATGACTCGGTCACGGGGTCCCAACGTCACGCCGTCGTCACGGCTTGGCGCTCCAGCCTCGGTCTGGGTCTCATTCACATGAACGGAGGAAGGGAAATAACTCTGGATTCAGCTATTAGTGCGTTTTACAACTTTAAAACCTTAACGATTTAAATAAGGACTATTAGAGTGTTCATACTGGGGAGTTGATTCACCTCAAAATAAATGATCCTCTGAGTTACAGACGTCTCTTTCCCAATGGAAGTCTATGGGGAAAAGTCTTTCTGGGCCCAATGGCATCACGTGACTCTCACGGAAGTTGTAGTACCGCCGTTTGGACACTATGTATAATTTGCTTCAAAGCCCGGCGCTCTTCCTGGAGGCTTGGTGTCCGGTCTCTGTAGCTCCATATCACGCTACACTCTAAGCCCGTCCACTTTTTAGTGGTCCAATCAAATGTGAAGGATTTGATTTAAATCCCTCTTGTGACTGTACACCACTTAAATATTTACTGGGGAATACTCAACAGTACAGAAGCTCAAGACGCTCTAACGTCCGTTTCACTGGGACTTTAAGGGTTTTTAGTCTATCTTTAAAGTTCATGGTTTACATTATGTTTTATGTATGTGATGGTTTTATATGTGTCGATTGTTGTCTTGTCTGTTCTGCATTATGAGCTCATCAATGTTTGTAGTAATAATGTTAAATCAACTAAACTCAGCAATAACATACTCTCTTCTGCTTATACTCAATACTTTTGCAGTAAAAAAATTTTGCAGTAGTATTTTCCCTTTAGACTTAATCCTTTATAGTAGTAGTCGTTTCACAACCGAAATGCTGGTCTCTTCCAGAGGTTCCGCAGCCGGAGCTGATGCTGACCACCACACGGGGCCGGGCCACGGTGGCAGGACTGGACTCCAGTCAGGAATACGCTCTCCAGGTCCTCGTGCTCAACGGGACGACAGAGAAACTCCTGGCGAAGCGACGATTCACCAGTAAGACACATAGCGAGGTGGATGGGAGAGGACGGGGGGGGGGGTGACCTTCAACAACTTAGAGAGGTCAAGGTCAGAGAGTCAAAAGATAATGTTTCATCATCAAGATGAAGCAGAAACAGAAATCTAGTGTTACTGTAGACGATGATGGTCAGTGTTCTTTACTTAAAGGTTCAACTGTCCGTTACTTGCCAATAATTAAATGTCTTCTCACATCATTGTGACACATTACAGTATTGGTAAACTATATGAATATAATGTTTTGTTTAGTAGTGATGGCGAGATGAAGCTTCATGAAGCACTGAAGCTCTCCAGCTAATTGGTTCGCAAAAAGTGTTCATCTCACGAGGCTTCATCTGCTCACGAAACCACCTGTCGGTCAAATAGAGTAAAACAGGTACATACAGTATATTCCAGATGTGTGACAGTGGTTTAACCGGGCACAGGGCAGTGAATGTGTTTGTGTAACTAAAGGAAAATGATAGATGGGAGACATTATTCGTTTTTATTCAGGAATAATAAGTTCTCAACTGTGTTTCGGCTTCGGAGGTCTTCACTGACGTCACTGGTCTAAAACGATACGCGCTTCACAGAAAACCTCCTGGATTACTGGACACACGCTCCGAAGCCTCGGCACAGCATGTAACATCATTAGTGTTTAGATCTATGGATGAAAACTTACTCTCAAACAGATTTATTTTATTTTCCTGTAAAATACATAAACCAATGCAGTAAAAAATAAGAAGAATACTGCATAAATGATGTAGTATTTTTACTATAGCATTTGGCGTAATACTTAAAATAACAGTTGGGTTGTTAATTTACAGATAATGTCTGTAACCAAGTTTACATACAATTTGAAAAAATAGAAAACTACTGTAAAGATTTAGAGTAATTTTCCTCAGCAGTATGGTTTTGTGCAGTGAGCAGAGATATAGACAGACAGGAGAAACATGAAGTATAGGACAGAAATGAGGAAGGTTGTTTGTGTGTATGAGCGAGTGTCAACATGCATATCTATATAGGCCATCTTATATGATATAACGTAGGATTTTTGTCATCTGCATTTTAATTCTGATTAACTGGAGTTCACAAAACAAGCTCCAGTTGGTTGAACAGGAACATGATGTGATGGACGGACGACACTGACCAGAGATAGAAAAGAACTGCTGTGAGATAACAAAGTCCTGTTAGAGGAAGGGAAGGGGGGCATTTTTCACATTCTGTAGTGTCCCCACCCATCACACACACACACACACACACACACACACACACACACACACACACACACACACACACACACACACACACACACACACACACACACACACACACTGAGTGGGTATAAATACTACTCTAGCTGGATTACAGGCTGAAAGTGGGTGATGTTTGAAGTTGCTGTGTGTACTTACATGAGTTCAGTGTATTATTCCTGGGTTGTAAATCTGCCCACCAACTCTTACAAAAGGTAACCTTACTAACATAATAACACAGTCAGTAATGGCCTTCTACCCTCACTGTGGACCAGCAGTTTACAGAGAGCAGACTCAGTTTACTGGTCATTTCTAAGGAGACAAAGGAGGATGAGGGTCTGAGTGGGAATTACCATCAAATTTATCTCCCTTACTGTCCCTCAGGTTATTTCAGACATCTGGCTCCGACGATGTTATTTCCTACAGCAGTGACCATGATCTGCTCTCACGTTGGGCATTTTCTTGTTAGCCTCTGATTGATACTAGTATGATATGTGGATGCAGCCTGTGGTTGCTTGCGAACCGTGCCGGTGATAGTAGGTTACTGTGTCGACTCGAGCGTGTCTGGGCAGGTTTGTAAAAACATGCTAACTTGGAAATTTGTAACACCGGCTGTCTCTCTGGAATGATGGCAGTCTGGGAATTCCTTCCTGATGCGTCGCATTTCCCATTTGCTTTAACCCCCTCTGGGCCCAGTACTTATTTCCTCCCACCCTTACCTCGCTGCTGTTGCTGTTGACCTTGTACTTTAAATCCAGGCAAGGATTCAGCAACAGGACCTGGTGAAGAAGTTAAAGCTGCAGTCGGAGCAAATATGCTAAAAAAATTATGTTTATAAAGCTGTCACTATATCCTGACAGAAGTGCATGAGACAGATAATCATGTTCCTCTGTGTCCTCCTGTGCTCATAACGGCATTTGCAAGTTTCACAGCGCCGAAGGAAACCAACCAATCAGAGCCGAGGAGTCTCTACAGCAGCTGTCAATCTCTGCTCACGAACCTCGTGAACCTCAAACTGTCAAATTAGGCAGCGCTGATCAATCTGTCTCGTGCACTGCTGTCAGGATATAGTGACAGTTTTATAAAGTAATTTTTTATCATATACAGCATGTATGTAGACTCACTAGTAAATGTTTTATTTCACCCTGATTGAGGCCTCTTTAATATGGTCTGTTATCAGTGAGATATCCGAATCCTTGTGTGATACCGGTGAGAACTAAGGTTACGATATTGTAACCCTAGTTCTAGAAGCACAGGCGGAGCCCTCCTCTGGACTTAATGGGTAATACTGTCCTCCAATCACACGCAAGCATTCACCTACTTGCTTAAACGGAGCCGCCCAATCAGGACATACCTACCTGAGACACCCTGCACACCACATTCCCCGGGTCATCAAGGTTCGCTGAAGAGAAAGGAATGACTGACAGCGGTGGACGCTGCCTTATATACTGTGGGGTCCGCAAGTATTTGGGTAGGCACGTCCTGATTGGCCGGCTACGTTTATGCAAAGTTCAGTGGGCGAATGCGTGCTCGTGAGTTAGAACAGTTTCATGTAATAAGTCTATGAGGTGGGTTACAGGTGCAGTGGAGACACCGTGTTTGATAATCATTTATCTGTATCTATAAAACCGTTGATGTTTGTTCCATCTCGCCACAGCTTCGGTGCAGGTCCTGGCCTGTGCACTAGCCCAGCTTTAACCTATTTAACCTATAACAGATGTAGAGGGACTGGTTTGCTCTGCAGCGTGGTGATCATTAGATGGTAGAGGTGTTTCATATTGGTGTCTACAGTTGATTTTGAAATATTTTGATGTAGCTTCTTTTTATAAGATTTAACTGGGAGGTATCAGTAATGTTATCGACTATATAACTCATACGTGATTCATATTCTCTTTTCCAGTGGAGGGTCTGCGAGAGGAGGAAATGATCCGCAGCGGTAGTCGAGAGCAGAAGAAGAAGATGTTGCCAGGCGGGTCAGGGTCAGGAGACCTGGACGATGTGACGGAGGCTCTGATGGACCCGCCAACAGTTCTGTATCCGGATCCCCCCCCCACCACCACCACCACCACCACCATCGCAGCTGCTGCTGCTGCTGCTACAGGTAGTGCAAGCTAGTAGATAATAACACTAAACACACACACACACATCTTGGTATTATTACAGTATGATGACTCAGTCACAATTACACAGCCAGAAGGAACATGATACAATCACTATCTAGAGCCAGACTGGAGTTCAGGGGGTGGGGGGGGTCATGTGCTATGTGTGTAATGGCAGCGTCCACGAGGGCTCGGAGGTGGGGAGAACAGAGACCAATGATGCTAGAGGCATTGTGTGTGATTTTGAGGAGTTTGTGACAGCAGTTATTTAAATCTGGCACCTGAACAAAACAAGAGGGAAAATAAAATCTGTGAATCTTTGAACAAATAAGTCTCGTGCTCAGACAAGGCGAGTCTATGCAAAAGCTGAGACAGTGCCAGCAGACTGAAAGCAGAAGCTGGATCACGCCTTGACTTGAACCCATGTTTTGTGTCCGTGTGACTAATGGAAACAACCATCTGTGAAGTTGGTCCAGTATTGAGGGAGAACGCTGTAACTGGCAGCCACTAAACAAGCTGCGAGGGCAGTGAGCAGCGCCAATGTGACGTTATGTCCACTAAAAGTGCTTGTCGTTGCCACTGACAGGCTCAGATTGTTATTAGAAGTGTCTGACAACATTAAGGAAAGGACCCTAGACCCTCAGACACTTAGTTCAAGTTAAGGCCATTGTCAAAAATAGACCCAAGCACTTATCAATCAATGTAAAGAAGTGCTCAGGGCCGATGATTAGGATGTTTTGAGTTCAACTGCAGACATTTAGTTCTATCCCGTCTCTCACATCAGCTCCTCTGTAGTGTGACTGTTGAACATAGAAGGTTTGACGAGTTGACCGTTATACTACATGTTATCTTTATAGTTGAAGAAGTGAATGAAAACTTTTTCTGTTTGACCGATAGGATGAGTGTTATGGCTGTATGTGTTTTCTGTGCTGTCCCTTTTCCCTCTCCAGTAGCTCTGCCCAGGTGTGCTGCACTGCTCAATGAGGTTGGGAAGGAAGTGCTTAAAAGCTCCTGCACCAGCAGCAGAAGGGAGAGGCTTCTTGTGTTGGACTGCTGGTTCTGCTGCCTCTCAGCTTTATATTGTCTTTTCATATTTCTTTGTTAATAAATCCTATGGATTTGAGAGTTTTAAAGGTGTCTTTCGTGTTTGGTTTGGGTCAGTGTTGAAGTATTGTTCGCCCCAATAGGGCTGCCCAAGGGTGGGGCGTAACAAATTGGGGGCTCGTCCGGGAAGCTTTGTTACCAAACACAGAAGACACCTTTAAAACTCTCAAATCCATAGGATTTATTAACAAAGAAATATGAAAAAGACAGTATATCAAGTCCTAAGCTGAGAGGCAGCAGAACCAGCAGTCCCCACACCAGAAGCCTCTCCCTTCTGCTGCTGGTGCAGGAGCTTTTAAGCACTTCCTTCCCAACCTCGTTGAGCAAATGCAGCACACCTGGGCAGAGCTACTGGAGAGGGAAAAGGGACAACAGCACAGAAAACACATACAGCAGTAACAACGAGGTGCCCAGGTGTTCTGCATTTGCATAGAACCAGAAATCCCCCCCCCCCCCCCCCCACACACACACACACACACACACACACACTGTTTAGTCTGTTTGGTACATAAAACCCTCCAAGAGAAGTTGATCTTCATGGCCTCTGTCATTATAACGCTATTTGAGCGAGAGGGGGGGCGTGGCACGGAAATGTTGCCAACACACATACAAGCGAGCCAGTACACACATGTACAGTAAGTACAGTATACTGTATTTACACAGAGCTTTGAGACAGATACACACACAGTAATGACAGACCAGCAGCAGTAGGTGTAACACAGGAAACAAACGCTGGAACAAGATGGAGGGTGGAGGTTTGTTGGCTTCATGTTGTATCTATGAATCATGTTTATGTGTTAATCATGTTTAATTCTCACGTTTCATTTCATCCTCTTGAAGTCAGTTGGATCTCATGTCAACAGTAGATATCCCGTCACATACAGCCTCAACTGGTGCCTAAACAATCTTTGCTTATCTTACTGTAACCCCACCCATGTGCTCTCTCTCCTCCAGAGCCCCCAGCATCAGAACCCCCCTCTCAGCCCCCCGACGAGGCTCCAGAGAAAACCACCAAAGAGAAGAGGAAGAGGAAGAAAGAGCGGGATCGTTCTAAGGCGGAGAATAAGGAGGAGCAGGGGACGACACAGGGCAAAGCAGCCGAGGAGAAACCCCGGAAGACCCCCTTCCCCACCCAACCGGTTACAGGTAACCTCTGCCCCCCCCCAGTGTTTGGAAACATGATAGAAAACTCTGATCCACAATGAACCAAGACATGGTGGAAGTGATTAGGACGACTCCCTTTAAGCAGGTTGTCTTAAAGAGCGTCAGTTCACCATCATGTGATGAGTTCAGGAACATGAGGCAGGAGAGCAGTAAGTGTTGGTTGGAGATGTGATGACAGTGTTTACAGGAGGGAGGGACAGGTGAAGGATAATGACAGAGCATCTCCTTCAGCTGCAGGCCGTATGTGTCCTCTCTCTCCCTCGTAATCCAGAGGAACACATTCACATACATGGACACGCACTCATGTTCATCCATGCACCATGTTGACACATGTGCACATAGTATTTACCACCTACATTTAACACATACACCCACCTTTTGCCTGCATAGAGCCATCTGTTTCCTGGTTTAAGAGCATGCTTTTACCCATGTACTCACTGATATACAGATGGGTGACAAATGAAAGGAAGTTCAAATACGATAAAGCGTTTAAGTCCGTTTCACACATGCAGTTTATCCTGCATGGGCTCATGTGTGAATGGAAGCAGGGATCAATGATCAGGGAAATCTCCACCTCAAGACCTCGTCACATTTCAGGGAAAGTGCCGGTACGCCTGAGTTATGAATGAAATCCGTAACATTACAGGGAAAAGCACGTAAAGGATTAAAGACGCTTTCACGTGGAGCGAGCCAGCCAATCACAACACTCCGTGACTTGTTTATGGTTTAGCATTTAGGCTAATGCTTTAGTGATTTGACTTGTCTCACAGTGTTGGGCAAGTTACTTTCAAAGTGTAATCTATTACATATTACTAGCTACTTTCATTTGAAAGTAATAAACATTACTGTCTGTGCAGAGTAACGTGTTACTGATTACACTACTTTTAAGTTACTTTCACCAAATTAATTGCAATAATACGAACTAGGCGTTTTAAAATGGAAGAGAGCTCCAGTTTATTGTAAATAGTGGTGGACATCCTTGTATAGCCGAAGGACTCGTGACCATATAGTGCTGGGGAGCGCTCCATCCCAGTGCTGCACGTGGGTTTTGTTTCTGTAACAACAACATCTTGACAATATATCAGCACTCCAGCCACTGTTGTATGATAGACTAGCATCGCCCCTTTGCTTTTATTATCTTTTTGGGCTACAAATCTATTGGTTTAACATTGTTTTCTCACTATGAGCACCAACCGGAGGAGGCGTGGCCTCACAGTAGCTGGTCACCACTCAGTCTGCCAGCCGTAGAGCGAGGAGGAGGATGTGGGTGCGTGACACCATCCGTCATCCATCATTGGATCGTCCCAGAGCTGCTGTCAGACGGACCCATTCATGCATTCACTTTGTATTAAAATCACCCGATTATAACTTTTGTAATGCTGCAAACTTGTTGAATATTAAATACATTACAAGAACTTCAGCACTGGACAGAAATGTTCCTGTTCCTCCACCATGTTCCTGAACATACTAAGAGACGTCTTCTGCCGTGTACACATACTGTACATCCAGCCGGGCCCCATCTTCTTCTTCTTCTGTTGGGTTTTATGGTGTTTGGCATCATAAGTGTTACGTTGCCGCCATCTGCTGGACCGTCCCTTCCCCCATGTATTCCAGCATCACCATGGCATATGTGAAAAGGCTGAAGACAGAGCTGTTCCTGAATGTAGTGCATGTGTGAATAGTGAAAGGTCTTCCCAGTGACTTACTATGAACTCTCTTTAGTAAAGTGTCTGTCCACCAGGAGCCTCCAGAACAGCTTCAGAGCTCTTCAGCACAGATGAACAGGTCTCCAGAACTCTTATCATGCTTCCTCACTTTCAGGTTCGTCTCCAAGGAAACCGTTTGAGTGTGACAGCGATGCGGCGGCGGACATCATGTTGCTGGTGGACGGCTCCTGGAGCATCGGACGCACCAACTTCAGACGGGTCAGAGACTTCTTGGAGGGCCTGATGACGCCCTTCCACATCGGGCCGGACTTCATTCAGATCGGTGAGGATCACAGTGTCTCTCTTCCCTCCTGTGGGTCGTATTCATGTCCACATGGTGCCACACAGTGGACGTCTGCTGTCTCAGTCACGTCACCATTCATACTGCAGGTTTCAGGATGCAGACTGTTTAAGTCAGGGGTCAGGGGTCAGGGGTCAGCAACCTTTACTATCAAAAGAGCCATTTTAGGCAAAAAAAAAATCTGTCTGGAGCCGCAAAACATTTGATCATTGTGATGAAGGTAACACAGTTTATAGTCTAAGTATATAGTATATAAGTCTAATGCAGTGAGGGTCAAAGTGCAAATGTACTACAGAGTATTAGGGTCACATTGAGGGAAAAAACATCTGAGATTTACAGAATAAAGTCATAATATTACGAGAAAGAATGTCGTAATATTACGAGAATAAAGTCATAACTTTACGAGAAAAAAAGCCGTAATATTACGAGAAAAAAGTCGTAATATTACGAGAAAAAAGTCATAACTTAACGAGAAAAAAAGTTGTAATATTACGAGAATAAAGTCATAACTTTACGAGAAAAAAAGCCGTAATATTACGAGAAAAAAGTCGTAATATTACGAGAAAAAAGTCATAACTTAACGAGAAAAAAAGTCGTAATATTACGAGAATAAAGTCGTAACTTTACGAGAAAAAAAGTCGTAATATTACGAGAATAAAGTCGTAACTTTACGAGAAAAAAAGTCGTAATATTACGAGAATAAAGTCATAACTTTACGAGAAAAAAGTCGTAATATTACGAGAATAAAGTCATAACTTTATGAGAAAAAAATTCGGATTATTACGAGAATAAAGTCATAACTTAACGAGAAAAAAAGTCGTAATATTACGAGAATAAAGTCGTAACTTTACGAGAAAAAAAGTAGTAATATTACGAGAATAAAGTCATAACTTTACGAGAAAAAAAGTCGTAATATTACGAGAATAAAGTCAGAGCTTTACGAGAAAAAAAGTCGTAATATTACGAGAATAAAGTCAGAACTTTACGAGAAAAAAAGTCGTAATATTACGAGAATAAAGTCATAACTTTATGAGAAAAAAAGTCGGAATATTACGAGAATAAAGTCATAACTTAACGAGAAAAAAAGTCTTAATATTACGAGAATAAAGTCGTAACTTTACGAGAAAAAAAGTCGTAATATTACGAGAATAAAGTCATAACTTTACGAGAAAAAAAGTCGGAATATTACGAGAATAAAGTTATAACTTTAAGAGAAAAAAAGTCGTAATATTACGAGAATAAACTCATAACTTTACGAGAAAAAAAGAAATTAACACGTAAAATTACTACTTTATAATATTACAACTTTTTTTCTCGTAAACCTATGACTTAATTCTTGTAATATTATGACTTTATTTTCATAATATTATAACTTTTTTTTGTGCATTGCAACAGTGATTATTATGACATTTATGTTGCTTAGCTACAGCTGAATTTATTAACAAAGTATTTAATCTCTGCTGATTGGTCCTCCTGTCTTGAGTTATTGGTGACCACATGCCTGCTTATGCTCACATGCACTCAGACACACACCTTCATTCACAGCTTTTACATCCTTGCATTTCAGCAATTACGCCACATTTTCTATAAAAGGACGTACGCTCGTCTCACTACATTGGTTCTCATTCCTGGTTGTGGTTGTATATGTTGTAATAGAGCGTCGTTCATCTTTAAAGAAAATCTTTTGCATTGTTTACTTGTAAATAAGAAGGTGATGTAATACAATGAATTTACAGATACAGTCTGCAAGCTTTGGTTTTAAACAGCTCTGTAGTAGCAACTAAAGACAAAAAAGGATTTTAAATTTAGCCACTTACAGTATAACAGATTTATCTTTCCCGATGGCCTGTCCCAGTATCTTGTTAATGCTGTGTTTTGGTCCCAGGTCTGACCCAGTACAGCGGAGACCCCCGCACAGAGTGGCAGCTCAACAACTTCACCACTAAAGACCAGCTGCTGGAGGCCGTAAGGAATTTCAGATATAAGGGAGGAAACACATTTACAGGTAAACACACACATCACCTTGGATACCGTTATACTGTTCACGTGTTTGAGCCCTAACGCCTGTCTTTATGTGCACGTGATCAGAGTAGAGTACATGCACCGTATGTCTGTCAGTGTGTAACCATCCGTCTCCCAGGTCAAGCGCTGCTCCACGTCATGGAGGAGAACATGAGGGCCGAGGCGGGCGCCAGGTCGGACACGCCGTTCTTCCTGGTCTTGTTGACCGACGGCAAATCTCAGGACGACGCCATCGCTGCGGCAAACCGGCTGAAGAACGCTGGCGTGGAGATCATCGCTGTAGGTGAGGAGGTGTAGACACTGAATACGTTTCTGTGCACCACGGGACCGTCAGCATCTGATGATGTGGTCACATGATCGCTTTGTTATGGTCTCATAGGCGCTCAGAGGCGTTTTGTTCTGTGGGTTGAACCGTTTTATAACTTTGTATTATTCAGGAGTAAAGAACGCTGATGAGGCCGAGTTGAGACAGGTGGCGTCGGAGCCGGTGGATCTGAACGTCTACAACGTCAACGACTTCCCTCTGCTCAGCAAACTGGTGTCACGACTGGTCCACATCCTGTGTGGGAGGATAGAGGACCGCGGCATCTCTAAACGTAAACCTGCCTCTCTCTCTGTTGTACCTGAATGCATCGCAGACATCGAGCTTTTCAAACAGTGCAGATCTTGTTGAGGTCTAATGTGCTGATTCCTGGTGTCTCCAGGCATGGAGCCCGGACCCACAGCAGACCCGGCCCTCTCCTACCCGAGTCCTACTGACCTCCGCTTCTCTGAGCTGGGCTCCAGAGAAGTGAAGCTTCACTGGACCAATCCTGCTAAAGCGGTCCAACAGTACCGAGTGGTGTACCACAGCGCCGAGGGTCAGAGTCCACAGGAGGTCAGAACGCAACGCTTATTGATAATTACCACATTAGGTTTGAGACATGAGCACAGTTATATACTGTAAGCAATGTGAGATCGACCACCGTGGAAGATTCCAGCAGCCTCCACAGTGTGTTTTACATCCTCCTCTAATTCTGGGAGAAATGTGAAAAAACCTGTTCTAGAACTAAACATTTGTGTTACTATTGAAACATTGTGCGTGATGGGAAATTAGTGTTTTCATATTAAAAGTAATACATATTTATATCTACAGAGTGTTATAATGTGGTGTCTGTGTGTGACTGTCTCCAGGTGGTGTTGGCCGGCTCAGAGTCCACGGTGCTGCTGGAAGGTCTCTCCTCTCAGACTCTCTACCACGTGTCCATCTTCCCTGTGTATGAACACAGCGTCGGCCTGGCGCTCAGAGGAACCGTCACCACACGTAAGACTGACCGCTTCCTGCTCAATATTATATTCTAAACCAGGGGTCTCCAACCTTTGTTCCTCTGAGAGCTAATTTGACAGAATGATATCCAACTATATCTTTTCCTCTGTGTCATAGACATAACTATTAAAACACATCAGTGTCATCACCGTCAACACACACGCTGTAGTTTATATTGACCTTAAACTCTCACAAGAGCATCAAAACCTGCAGCTGAAAATAGTCCCCAACAAACGCATCATTTCCTCTGAAAATGAAAGTATAATTCATGACCTGTTTTTAAAGATGTGTATCTTCAGTAGGAACACTTACAGACAGGCTGGGTACACATCGTTGGTTTTGGTCTTTTCATGGGATTTGTTGATGATAACAACAATATAAAATATTGCCAAACTCATCGTTTAACCTGTTTTGTTTTTAACATTTGCATTTGTATAGTGCGTTTTGTCTCTTGGTCAGACTCAGTAACCAACATCACTCTGGGCTCTGTTGACTAATTTCGGGTATTCAACAGTATATTTCACATTTAATCCTATCTGAACAAAACACAAATCACATTTTATGCAATATTGGCTTTAGTGTGTTAAGTTTTCCTCTTTCTATTGGCAGAGTTGTAACTATATTTTTAGAGGAATGTGTTTTAGATGACAGGTGATCGGGGGAGGTGAGTAGAGACTAGAAAGCTTGTACAGTAACAGTCTGTATTGTGCCTTTGAATAGATTTATATTTATTGTTTAGCACGATATATTGATGAGAGCTCGACATTGAATCCCTGCTTCCATCAAGCCCTCACTGGGACTAAGTCCAATATCACCAATATTAGTTTCAATTTAAAACTTCTCCAACACCAAGAGAAATAATGCATCTCACTCTGTTCTTAGCATTTCCAAAATTAGACCCAAGGAAGGCCCAACAAGTACAGGTCAAAATAAGGAGGAATATTTTCTCATAATGGAGTTCAATCACTGCTGTTGGTGAATAAACTACCAGAAAACTGAATCCACAAGGCGTCTAAAGAGTCACCGGTAAATGACAGAATGTAGTCAACATGTTTACAGGCTCTCTCTCTCCTCTCCTCTCCTCTCCTCTCCTCTCCTCCTCCTCTCCTCTCCTCTCTCTCTCCTCCTCTCCTCCTCTCCTCTCCTCTCCTCTCCTCTCCTCCTCCTCTCCTCCTCCTCCTCTCCACCTCCTCTCTCAGTCTCTCTGGCCATGCCGGCCCACCTGGAGGTGTCTCCCTCCTCTTTCAGCTCCCTGAGGGTGAGTTGGGGTTCGGCTCCCGGAGCAACACAGTACATGACCCTTTACTCGGCTCTGAACCACGGAGAGCCTGATGACGCCAAGGAGGTGAGAACTGGACCTCTCTGTGTGTGTGTGTGTGTGTGTGTGTGTGTGTGTGTGTGTGTGTGTGTGTGTGTGTGTGTGTGTGTGTGTGTGTGTGTGTGTGTGTGTGTGTGTGTGTGTTTGTGTGGAGGAGAATGAAAGGGGCACATATGGAGGTTTATACATAGATTACACAAATGGAATTTATAATAATAAGCACATAAATACAAGGCAGCAATAAGATAAAGGGGCATCAGCAAGAAGTAAGCAGGTAGATGACCTCATAAAGCACGAGGTTCAGTAGAGCAGCCATGGTCTGATCATGTAACTATATATTTTCAGGACAGTGTGTTAACTGTAATGTTATCAGCAGCTGTACATCACTTTAGAGATGATGTAGCCTGATGTCAGCTGTCTCTGAATTACAGATGTTATGCAGATATCAAACATATAAACACCTGAAAGCAGGCAGACCGTAGCCTGGATATGTTATTCAATTCAATTCAGTTCAATTCAAACAACTTTATTAATCCCTTCAGGAGCAGTTGGTTTGGAGCAGCTTGTACATAAAAACATAAAAACATAGATAAAACACAGTGACACACAACAACAACAATATATGTAAGATAAAAATATAAAACAGGACCTAAAACGATTACTGATGTAAGTTAGACTGGATAATAAATAAACAGACTGAATAAGAACAACAGAAGGATCCGTCTAATAAGGGATAAAAGGATAAAAGTCCGTAAGAAATCCAAAATCTAAGGAGCATTCAATAATCTGATTGCAGAGGGGATAAACGATTTAGAACAGCGGTTAGTTTTACAAACCGGATGATCAAACAAATTGATCATCTCATAGAGGTGAAAACCAGAACACACCTGTATTTATACATTTATGATGAATCATCTTCTCCAATTAGATCATTAGTTAAATACTGTATGTACAAGGACGATCCGTTTGTCCAATCTTTATCTGTTAAGGGGGACAACATCATTCCTCTCTTGAAAATATCATAAAACATCATGTGAAATGTAGATTAAAATGAGCTGTTAAATATCTTACTTCTTTAATTCTGTTCCTCTGCTGTTACTCATTGTGATCTCATGTTACAATAAGGACTGGTAGCAGACTGATGATTGTTATTGTTATTTATTAATGTGGGCAGAGAGAATCCTAATATTAACAGACTGATAACTCCATGTTTGCATTTTGTTTGTGTATTTCTGCAGGAGAAGTTCAGTGCCGAGCAGACGGTGGTGGAGCTGGGAGGTTTACTGCCGGCTACAGATTACTCTGTGACCGTCTACGCTCTGTACGACGAGGATCCCAGCGACCCGGTCACTGCTGTCGCCACCACATGTAAGTATGTTCTCTATTATTAACATCTCCGGCACAGTAACTTCAGATCAGATAAATCCTCACTTGTGTTTCATCCTCAAACTGTACAACACCTCTGTGGGGAGGAGGGGAAAGGAGGACGGTCTGCAGGACAGTTAATGCACACAGTGCACTTTAATAGACTGAGCCACTTTATCTTTAATTCTGCACACTACAAAACTTCTCTACCTCAGTTCTTATCCTGCATTATATTCCATATCTGACATTTCTTAATATCTGTTTCTCCCATATTTTATTATCCAGCACTATATCACTTTCTGCACTACATTCACTTTTTCTTTAAATAGTCCTGTATCTCAGTTGTTTACCCTGCACTATATTCATTTTTAACAGTTCTTCTGCACATTGCATATTTTGTTTTAAACTCTGTATTACTTACATGTGTCTTGTTACTACTTGTGTCGTTTTACTAATATGTGTACTACTTACCTGTGACGTTTTTTACTAACATGTTTGCACTATGGAACTGTGATGCTGGAAACTTGAATTTCCCTCGGGATCAATAAAGTTACTATCTATCTATCTATCTATCTATCTATCTATCTATCTATCTATCTATCTATCTACCGATCTATCGATCTATCTATCTATCTATCTATCTATCTATCTATCTATCTATCTATCTATCTCTTCCCTCCCTTGTTGTTTCCCAGTTCCTCTCCCACCGCCGCTGAGTGTTCAGTTCCCGATGCTCACCCACAGCATGCTGAGGGTGAGCTGGGCGCCCGGAGCCGTGGACGTGCCCGGCCACAGGATCACCTACAGCACCAACCACGGCAGTGACGTCAAGCAGGTAACGTCTCAAACTACCAGCCTTCTGTCTCCAGAACCGTCCCCACAACTGAGATCACATCTGCATCTTCAAAGACAGACATTTATACTAAATTATCATTAAGTGGCTTAAATGATTACCGTCAGGCTTCAGTAGTCGGATATCAGCCAGTCGGAGTGCAGCGAATCACAGACTCTCCATAATAATTAGCTAGATTTCTTTTTCATGTTTATTTTCATGAGTATTAGGGCCACATTGAGGAAAAAAAAAAAATCTGATATTACGAGAATAAAGTCATAAATTCACGAGAAAAAAGGTTGTAATATTATGAGAATAACGTCATAGTATTATAAAGTAGTAATTGTACGTGTTATTTTAGAGGGGAAATAGAGTGAAAATGAGGAACGTGGAGCATCTTGTGAAGTTATACTTTAGTTTAGGTTTCACAAATAACCAAATACTTCATCTTTTGGCTCATCAGCACCACATTATCATCAGTATCAGGACCTGGAAAAGATTGTGAAAGAAACTGAGTTTATTCTGAAGAAAGAACCACACGGACCTGATGGAGGAAACTGACTCTTTTGTGGAGGAGGAGATGACTTTTTTCATCCTAAAGTTATGACTTTATTCTCGAAATCTCAGATTTTTTTTTTCCCTCAATGTGGCCCTAATACTCCGTTGTACTTTTCAAACTGCTAGGTATAATAATAATAATAAATAATAAAAGAGTAGAAATGAAAAGGAAACACGTATTACAGAGAACTAGATAAAAATGCATTTTTGGTTTATCTTTAAATAAATCATTACACAGACACATTTTAAATTCAAAGCTTACATGCATCTATAAGGACCTGCTCACAAAGTATGTCTGGTTTACGAATATGAAAACTTTATTGTCCATTTGCCTTCGGTTTCACCATAAAACATAGAGTCTTTTTTAGTTTATTTTGGGCAAACAAACGAACGCGTTTCAGCTATAAGCCGTCACGGCTTCATTTGTTTGCCAAAAATAAACTAAAAAAGACCCTTTATCTGTGAGTGCCGGTGATTTGTTTCTCCTGTTCTCACCACTACCTGGCACCCGATACTGTTCAAGATTTGGAGACGTGCTCGCTGCTATTTTCTATTTTGTCACCATAAGACATGCCATAAAACATGCAAACATAAAAACATACATTCACATTAAAACATGCCTTAAAAACATACATGTAACGATACATACTGTAGGCCTACATCAGATGCAACCAGGAGGAACGACTCAGCAGTACACGTTCAGGAAAAATACAACTCTCAATACACAAGACTGCAATATACACAATATACCAGTTCAGCAAAGTGTGAGGAGCCTCTCCCTGTGTAATCATAGCCTCATTTATTACCTTAACAGCGCTAGTTGGAACAAAGGATCTTTTGTAGATATTTCTATTTACCGTCTGTGATCTATAACGTCTCCCTGAGGGTCAGAGTTCATATTCAGTGTGTCATTAATAATTCTATTTGCTCTAGTTTTACATTCAACTTTTCATAGTTTTAATTTTTTTTTAATTATGACGAGTCAAATAAAGCTTTTTAAAGCTGTGTTTTTGAGAAGGAGGAAACAAAGAGGACATGAGAGCAGTGAGACTCCATTCAGTCCATGTTTGTCTCTCAGTGGGTTCAGTACAACTGGAGATCAGTTTACACGTACATTAGTATTCAAATCTTCATGGTTTAATAGAGATCTGTATTCATTTGATGAAGATGGTGATTTCACATCAACACCTTTGCATGGAGCCTTTTATATCACTACTAATCTGAATAAGAGCTTTATTACAATATAATGTAAGGACTGTATGGTGGAGATGGCAGAAAAGCTGTTGGTATGAAAATGAATGAACTGTGTGGCTGCTGTGATAAATGTTAAAATGTATTATTGCTTCACCAGCAGCTGAGAGCACCGACTGATGACTGGTGCCACAAAAACAATGAAAATGTGATCATAAGATATCACATATAATGTTGTTGATAGACTGAAAACCAGCGAGTCACAGCGTGTTCGCCTTTGTTCAGTTCCTCCGTGATTCCTAAAGTATAAACACTTCCTCTGTACTTCAACACAGAAGTTATGCATCAACAATCGACCAGTGTCTCATTGATACACAGCTCTGATACTCTACTGAATGTTCAGCATACAGGAGAGGACACGTCTACTTTTCTGACAGTGAATCTGTTCTTTCATTCAGTGGGTATAAATATACCTTAACATTGTTTAACCTCCACTCCTTACATTACAGAAGTCTTATTGTTCCTGAAGGATCACACATGAATGTAACCAACCTGTTAAAAGCTGTTCACCTGAACAGACCCACAACCAGTAAACCGAAGCTGGTCCCGAGTGCTGGACCATCTTTTATATATTTAATAATAAGACTTATTACGTTTGAAGGGAAAAAATGTCCCCCGTTACTGCAGCCATCATCTCTATAAACAGATGTCTGCATATGAATGTAGGATCTGGAGCAACGGAACCAGATGTTGGTACCAGAAGCGTTCCGGTTTCCGTGTGTAGTCTGAGTAGTATCGACCAATCACGTGTGAGCAGGTTCTGGTTGAATGAAGGTAAACAGTGTGTGTGGAGAGTAACAGAGGCTGGAATAAAACCTCTGAACCAGCAGCTATCTTCTGATGATGATTTAGCTTTTTATTTGTTTAAAATGAGCTTGTAAACCGGCTACTGGTGAAATAATCCGGTCGTACACGTCGTCTCTCAGCTCCAGTCTCACGTTGCTAATCGGACTGTAAACAGTGAGCAGTGCACGGAGGAGGAAGTGTTGGTTCAGAGATCGTTGCAGCCTCAGTCGGTGTCAGTTATTCATATTAAATGTGTCTCCAGGTGGAGGTGACGGGACTGAACTCAGTGCTGGTGCAGAACCTCTCCTCTCTGTCCAGATACCTGGTTTCAGTCCAGTCTCATTACCCACAAGGCCTTTCTGCAGCGCTCACCAGCAACGTCACCACACGTAAGACACACACACACACACACACACACACACACACACACACACACACACACACACACACACACACACACACAGTCAACATCATCTTATATCTGCTTTGAGTTGTGTTGTGTAACAGCAGAGAGAAGAAACACTGGATTAAATGTGAAATAAAAGAAGTGTCTGTGTTTCCTGCTCTGCCAGTGAAGGTGCCGTCTCCATCGGACCTCAGAGTGACGAACTTCTCAGGAAGTGACATCACGGTGCGCTGGGAGGCTGCAGCCGATGATGTCGTCTCTTACCTCATCAAGTGGATCTCCCTCAGTGGGGGAGACCTGAGACAGGTGGGGGGGGACTAAAGGATGAATGGAGTGTATATAATAGTGTTATAATGATTAATATGTGAGCTGTGTGTCTGTTCCAGCTGAGAGTGAGCGGTGAGAGTGAGGGAGCCGTCCTGGAGGGGGTGGAGGACGATAAGGAATACCAGATCTCTTTGTCTGCTCTCTATGGAGACGGAGCTCAGAGTGAAGCTGTGGCCATACGCTACAGCACCTGTGAGTCGCACACACACACACATACACACACACACACACACACTAATAGATAAAATACTATCAGCAGCACTCAGTATGAACTCTCTATGTTGGGGGGTCTTTTCCTGAAGGAGGATCCTCCGGTGAACAGGAGAAGATGAATTGAACACGTCCAGCTTGTTTGGAGTTTATAGAAAGAGAACTGGTCTGATCTCTGATAAAAGAGAGAGCACCACCTACAGAACACTTTAAGAGAAACTCCTGCTACTGAATACACGGTCCAGTCCTGTGTTGGATACTACAGTTCAAGATTCAAGATTCAAGATTCAAGATGTTTATTGTCACGCCGGTTATACAGTATACATATATACATGTATATACTGCTTATTACACGGCTGTGTTGAATACTACAGTATACATATATACATGTATATACTGCTTATTACACAGCTGTGTTGGATACTACAGTATACATATATACATGTATATACTGCTTATATAAACGTCCACCTTGTCAGACCATTAAAGGACAAGAAGTATAAACGGTGGAGAGTTACAGTGGGTCCAGACTACGATGGAAATGAGCCCCGCTCGGAGCCCAGCTCATTGTCCTGCTGCTCCTCTCAGTATCTCCCTGAGTTTGGCTCCATCCATTCATCCTTCAATTCTAACAAGATGCCCATTAAGGGCCGGGTCCATCCATCCATTTTCTTCCTCTTATCCGGGGCCGGGTCGCGGGGCAGCAGGCTAAGCAGGGAATTCCAGACGTCTCTCTCCTCAGCAACGTTTTCCAGCTCTTCCTGGGGGACCCCGAGGCGTTCCCAGGCCAGACCAGATATATAATCTCTCCAGCGTGTTCTGGGTCTGCCCGAGGCCTCTTACCAGTTGGACGTGCCCGGAAAACCTCCAAAGGGAGGCGTCCAGGAGGATCCTGATCAGATCCCCGAACCACCAAGGGCTGGGTATCGTTTAAAAAAGGACGATACCAATACCAATACCAGAACCCTTAAAGTGATACCATCAGAGTTCTTCATTCAATACCCATCATGTTAACAGAAGCTGCATTAAATGTCATCACCACCGTCTGTATTTCTATCAGACGGAAGGCGTTGTAGTATAGCCATACTTTCTAACCTTCTGTACCAATGTTCTGGCTGTTCAGCGTGCCGAGATGCACGCTGAATCAGATACACGGCGCTGGACTTCACCACAGGCTGTATGGGTTGTAGCTGCTGCAGTAGAGGACCAATCACACGTCGCATTAGGTCGAAGAACGCTTGTGGTGATTGGCTGCGAGACTGGAGAAGTTTAGATACTACTCGGTACTGAGTTATTAGTACCGATACCCAGCCCTGGTATCATTCACCTTTTCATTGCCAGTCTGTTGCTAGGGCAACAGCTTTGGTCCAAGTTTACTTCCTGTCAGCTGCTGCAATAACAACCACTGGAACAGGAAGTATAAAGGAGCCCATTTAGTTTAAAAAGTTCTATAGATCCATATTATTTTGTGCCTTCTCTAACTTCAGTCGAAGGCTCTGTGGTCTTCATTTCCTTCAGATTCACAGTCAGTCTTTAATGTTTCACGGGTGGAGGCCATCTCTCTCCTCATTATTCCTCATCTCTCATCAGTAAACGTTTCCTCTTGGTGAGTCTGAATGTCTCTGCTTGCTGTATGTCGTCCCTGCAGTATCTGGTGGAGGTCCATCCAGCATATCGGTCTCTGAGGAGACGGCGGTCAGCTTGGTGGTCAGCTGGGTTCCCCCCAACGCTCACGTCCTCCAGTACCGTGTGTCTTACACTGCACTGACTGCAGCTGAGTCCCAGGACAGCACTGTGAGTCATCACCTCTTCATCCTGCAGTAGATTATAGAGCTTCACACACGGACGCTTGACTTTGAAAGGTGTGTTTGTTGTCTGCAGGTGTTGGTCCCAGGTGGTGAGAAGCGAGTGATGCTGGAGTCATTACAGCCAGATACACGTTACAGCATCCTGGTCACCGCCGAGTACCGAAACAGAGAAGGAGGCAGCGGTTCAGCTCAGGGAAAAACCAGTGAGTCAAACTGAGAGAATACACACAGCTTCTTAAAAACACATTTAATGGTAACACACTGGCAGGTTTACTGTATGGAGAGGAGGATCATAGTTAAGGCAGGTAAAGGTAAAGGAACATCTAAAGTATCACAGATCATCTACTGTATATACACATCATATGTGACAAATATAACTAAATATCTAGATTGCCTCAACACATACTGTATGCTGCTACCAGTTTATTTATTTATTTATATATGTGAGTCGTTGGGTCTATCTATTTTATCTTTTTATCTTGCTTTTATTCTTTTTTTGTACCACTGAGAGGAGTTGCTCTAGAATTTCGTTGTACAGCTGTGCAATGACAATAAATTCATTCATTCATAGATGTGTTTAGTTGACTAAAATAAAAAACAAAAAATAAAAACACTAGAATTGTGTTAATATTTAATTATTAATATTGATTATGCTACAGTCCAGGAGTAGAAGGCTGCATCACATGCACAGAGTTCACACACTCTCTAACAAAGAAAAGATATTTAGGAAAACTGTATGATAATAACGTGATAACAAAGATCCCAATCTCAACATATACATCAACAACAAGTTGAAATCATCGGGTTTATAACACGATGGATTCAGTATGAATACATTAAAATGGTGAAAAGTGCATTAACAGTTCTGCTGGCTCTGGACTGTACAACAATAAATCAGAAAACATAGAAATGACAAATTATTCTAAATATTTAAACTTTCAAGTAAACGTTTTTATGGTGATTTTATGCTTCATTTTTACGTGTGTTCAGAAAACCAGAAACTATCAATAGATGATGTTTATCAAGTATTAGATAATCATATACAACCATTGTTTTTGGGCCTATAGCCTCCACAGATAGTTAACACTTAAATGGTTGATGTATGCTTCTTTAACTTCTTTAAGACGGTAATGAATAATATCACAAATGGCATACTATATTGATATTGATATTGTCAACATAACTGAAGGTGAAATATCTTACGTTAGCTTTCCTCTGGTGTGTTTGGATCTATTGAAGCACATTAATGATGATGGTTAATCTAAAGAAGGAACTCCACCAGCTCAGTTTAAAGGTGTTGAGGAGGACGACTGTTGTAAAGCTGTATGAAGATAATATGTTTCTACCTGTCTGTCTCTCTGTCTCTCTCTCTGCCTGTCTGTCCCTCCAGCCAGTCTGCGGGTCAGCAGTGTGAGTGTGGTCCGGTCAGATCACTCCAGTATCTGTGTGTCTTGGAGACCCGTGTCTGCTGTGGATGGATATCGTATCGTCATCCAGTCTGTTAAAGGTAACCTGCTGTTCAGTCACTGAGTGGACACGAGGAGGTGATGAGGCTTATCTTCAGGATATGATGTTCAGGATATGAGGATGAACACACGCAGCCTCTTTCATTACCACAAGACAAAACTCTGTTTCTTCCAGAAGTGAGATGCTCAATAAGCGGGATAAAATGTTTACATGCTACAATCTAATAATAATAATAATAATAGTAATACCCAGTTTCCTTCAGAGTACTCCAGCTAGCATATTCAGGTAAATCAAGCTATGGTGTTTACGTGCTCAAACACGGATACTTCAGAAAGCTGATCATAATCATAATACACGTGTCCATGTAAACGCACTCAGACAACACTTTATATTTTATACTGATACCTGCTCTGCTTGCTATGTTCATACTGTATATATCTTAGTGTATTCATACACACTGTTGATATTGCTCATACTGCTCATACTAGTGTATTAATACCCCTTTCTATATATAGTATTATGTATATACTCTGGACAGTACTCTGCACTGAGTACCTGTAGTCTGCAACGACAGTAAAGTTGAATGTAACTCACATGAATCTGTCTCAGTAACACATACTAACCACTGTTCATCTGCCCGTTGGTGTGTCCTGTGTGTGTGTGTGTGTGTGTGTGTGTGTGTGTGTGTGTGTGTGTGTGTGTGTGTGTGTGTGTGTGTGTGTGTGTGTGTGTGTGTGAGCAGAGAAGCAGACAAAGGAGGAGACTGTGGATGAGTCCAGCAGCAGTCACTGTTTCACTGATCTGGAAGCAGAGACTCTGTATCGCATCAGCGTGCACTCTCTCCTCGGCTCAGCAGAGGGCGCCGCCGTCTCCATCCTCCATCCAACAGGTGCGACCTCATCACTGTCACACTGACACCGCGTTAGATTATTTCTGGGATCTTTCTCTGCTGAATGTCATTAAATCAGTCAGTAGTTATAAAGTATAGATTGATACAAACAGAACATGATCCTGTAAAAGTCTGAACACTCTTGCTGTTTGTTAAATGTGTTGTGATTTACTCTCCTTTTACAGCCACAGCTCCGGCCAGAATCCCCATCCATCCCCGGCTGTACCCGATCCACAACGAAGGTGACTCACCATCATATCACACATCTGTTCCTCCGTAGAGATCAGTCTGAATTTATTTTAGTTATCTCCGTTCAAACTGAGCAGACTTGTTAAAGATGACTCCAGCAGGTCCTGATGACGACATCAGTTTCTAGATTTCTTTCATCCTCTCAACATTATCACAATGAGAGGGTAACAACTGGTTCTGGTGATGTGGGTCAAATTAATTTCATATATTCATGAGGACTGTTTCATGAAGACTGGTGTCAGACTGTTTCATGTTTCATTTGTCAGTTTAAATGAAATTTGCTTTATTTTAGACCCAACAAATGTGAATGAGACCATCAGAATACCTTATTATATACAGTATACCATAATACCTTTTACTATTATACCTCCGCGACAACGTAGTCGGTCCGTCTGTCCGTCTTTCTGTCCATCCTTCCGTCTGTCCATCCGTCCGTCCTTCCGTCTGTCCATCTTTCTGTCCGTCCCTCCGTCTGTCCGTCCTTCCGTCCGTCTGTCCGTCTTTCTGTCCATCCTTCCGTCTGTCCGTCCTTCCGTCCTTCTGTCCGTCTTTCTGTCCATCCTTCCGTCTGTCCGTCCTTCCGTCCTTCTGTCCGTCTTTCTGTCCATCCTTCCGTCTGTCTGTCCCTCCATCCTTCTGTCCGTCCGTCCTTCTGTAACTTCACATTAGGTCTGATGGTTGACAGTGTGGTCTAGTTGTGCCTTTTGGGGGTTAGAAGTCCAGGGTGCCCAAATTTTTTTTAATTTTGGCCAAAAACTGTGATTTTTCTTCGACTTCTATTTCGTTTCCAGAGTAGAACTCAAACTCTTGTCTTCTACAGACTTTATCCTGAGGAAGGTGAGCTAATAACAAGCTAGATTGTGCTCAATAGAATAATTCCATTAGTTCCTAAAGGGGGAAACCTTTGGACCTACTATAGTAGGGGTCAAGCAGTGAGCGGGGGGGATGTGAGCCATGCTCACTTTACAGTACGATTCCACTGAGAGGTGATTAATATGCAATAATACATTCCATCAGTTTCTCCTTCTTGTTTCCTCTTCAGCTACATGTTGTCCTTTCCTCAATCATATCAACTTCCTTTAGACGTTATCTTAAATGGTCGTTGCATTGAAATCAGAAGTTAGTTTTAGAGTACCTATTATATATTATTATATTATATTATTATTATTATTATTACCTGGAGCCCATCGTGATGTTTTCTGTTGTTCATAACGTCTCAACACGTCTCTGTTGTGTCCCAGTTTGTCCTGAAGTCACCATCAGAAACAGCATCGTTAAAGGTGAGTCGTCCTCACACAGAACTGTCAAACTAAAAGGTTCATTTTGAAGGATTGAGACATCAGATTCAGAACAGAGAGAGACCGTCCCCACTGTCCTGTGGTTGGTGTTTCAGGGTTTGACATGATGGAAGCGTTTGGACTGACGAAGACGGCTCACTCGTCCGTGGACGGCGTGGCGGCCGAGCCCTTTGTGTTCAACAGCGTCCCGTCCTACACGCTGTTCAGAGACGTCCAGCTGACGCAGAGCACCAAGTGAGACTCTTTCACTTTACTTACTGTGTTTCTAAAAGACAGAGAAACCTTTACGTCCCTCTCTCTCCTCCCAGGTTCATCCACCCTGCAGGTTTCTCTCCAGAACACACCATCAGCATCTCCTTCCGCGTGCTGCAGGAAACGCCTCGGGAACCCTTCGCCATCTGGCAGCTCACCGACAACGACTTCCAGCCTCAGATGGGAGTGGTGCTCGACCGTGAGTTACATCCCATAATCCCTCTAGTGTCCCGTACTGACCTCCATACTGGACCAGCTCTCATCACGAGTTCAGACATCTCAACATATCCTTAGAGACCTGCCTGAGTACAGTTCATGGTTTTATTTAGAGCTGAAGACATTAATCCATCAATCCATTAGTAATCAACAGAAAAAGAATCAGAGATTAATATGATATTAATGGTTTACAATGTTTTTCAAGGAACATTACCAACTGTTGTCTATGAATCAAGCTCTTAGTCTGATGTAATAATAAGCTGAGTATCTGTTGGACTGTTGGACAAAACAAAGGGTTTGAAGATCTCGGGTGTTAGGACATTTGGGTGAGCATCTTTCTGTAATTCTCAACTTTTATGGACCAAACAATTAGTTATTAATCAATAATGAAAGTAATCATTAGTTTCATCTAGTTTCATTTAAAGTAATTTTAACCTCAGATTCAAGAGAAACACGTACAAAAAAAGCAAGTCGTTTTTTTCCTTTTCTGTCTTCAGCTTTTACAATCAAGTTATCGTACAACAAGTTAGATCATTTCACTGTGAAGAAACATGAAATTAGTTAATATGAATTTTAAACAGCCAAAAAAAATAGATGAAAATTAATTAAATAATTAATTAATTAATTCACCAGAGGGATTTCCCCCCCAGGTTAACACTGTTAGCTCTGTCAGCAGTGTTGCTGTTGTTTTCACTGTTAGCTGTTAGCTGTTAGCTGCTAGCCGCCGGCTCAGCTGTCGCCATGTTGAGAGCCGTGCGGAGGCAACCACTCAATCAGAGATATGCTCTTAATTTGGAGTTTAGCAACTTTAAACAGCTGATCACTGTAGTTATTAAGTAAGAGAGTCACAAAATGCCATCAGCGATGAAAAGCACCCTGACAGTGTTTCACCCCACTAGAGGATCTATCTTCTCCTCACACCCAGACCGGGCCTTCTTTAGAGCCCCGTGGATGTTTGCAGGACACAATGTGAGTTAGAAGTTGATCGTTGAACATCTCCCCCCCCCCACAGCTACCACCAAGCAGCTGGTGTACTTCAGTCTGGACTACAGAGGAGAGGTGCAGGAGCTGACCTTTGACCAGCGCCAGGTCCACAGACTGTTCTACGGCAGTTTTCACAAGGTGAAAACAAAAAGTAATACTAGGAGTTCCAGGGTGTTTGGGCCTCGTAAATCTGACTACCTGGTCTAATATGAATATATGTGATTGGCAGATTCACCTGTCCGTCAGCCAGGTGGGCGTGTCCCTGTCTGTGGACTGCCAGCGTGTGGGCGAGAGGCCGGCCCGCCCTCTGGGAAACCTACCGACCGACGGCTTCGAGATGCTGGGCAAACTGGTGAAGACCAGAGGGCCCAACAGTGGATCAGCACCGGTACTCTTTATTCTATTCATCTGATTTAAAGGTCCCATATTGTGAAAAGTGAGATTTTCATGTCTTTTATGTTATGAAGCAGGTTTAAGAGATATATAAATTCTGTTAAAGTATCAAAACACTCAATCCATGGAGAAATACACACAGCCCGTATTCAGAAACTGTGCATTTGAAACAAGCCGTTAGGATTTCTGTCCATTTGTGATGTCACAAATCTACAATATTTATACCATTTCACAGTTTTAAACGTAAACATACTAAATGTGTCCCAGTTTATTTCCTGTTGCAGTCTACGTGAATGACATCAGCTGACAGGATTTAAACATGGACCCAAGCTGTTGCCTAGCAACGCAATTCCGTTGCCATTCTGTTGAAATGCGCTAAAACGGAGTGTTTCAGACAGAGCATGGATACAGGTATATTCAGACAGACAGTATGAGGAAAATAATGTGTTTTTTTTATCATTAAAGTATGTAAACATGTTCTAGTAGAAACCCAAAATACAAACATGAACCTGAAAATGAGCATGATATGGGACCTTTAATAATCCACAGACACACTCTGAAGATATATTATGAACCCCTGGTTGTGTCCCGTGTTCTTCACTGTGTCCAGTTCCAGCTGCAGTCCTTTGAGATCGTGTGTAACACCACGTGGGCTCTAGAGGACACCTGCTGTGACCTACCTGGACAGGTCAGTCTGCTACCGTTTATATCTACGTTTATTCAGCTCTGTCTGGGTAGAGGCATGTGGTGAGCTGAACCAACATGTCTTTATTTCATATCTGTAGCATAAACCACACACAAGATGTGCTGCGAACACCACAGCACCTTTAGGTGGACTTTTAATATACATTAAACACAACAACAAATACACAAGAGACAAAACTCAGAACTCCACAAGAAACGAAAGACAGAAGAATACAAACTATAATATAATAAAACACCATAAAACAAGAAGCAGCAGATCATTCATGACTACACGACTGATCCCAGATCCTCACAAACTGATCCCAGTCAGGATCCAGTTAGAGTTTAACATGATGAGGGTTTAGTTGAGGATCCTTCCATCTCCTGTTAGATGCTCTATGGAACCACAAAGGGAGCCTGGTTATGGAGGCATTTATAGATGAGTTTAACATTTGATTCATTTGATAAAATGATCAAAACTTAACGTATTTAATGTCGAACATCTTATCGTCTTCCTGTGCTGGACTGTAATCATCATAAGAGGCTCGGTTACCGTAGATGCTGCTTGTGACACAATAACTTAGATGTGAAAAGATCACAGAGAGCATGAAATGGTCGTCAGTCTCTAGTAATAAGTCTACATGTATCCCTGCTCACCATGTTAACGTGCTTCTCAAACGTTATGAAATTTGGCCGAGATGTTTGACCTCTGATGACCTCTGATGACCTGTTCAATACGTTGCTCATTAATATCTAGATTTAAGTCTCTTGAGGGTTGAGTTCAGACATGAGTTCTCTCACATCATGCTGCTATGGACTGTAAATGATGACATGAAGTACAATGAGCTGGTCTCCATCCTTCAGCTCTGTCTGATATTCATCCGTCGATATTTTTAAACTAATTATATCTCAGAGAACTGTAACTCATAGCTAAGATATTAGGCTTTATCCCGTGGTCCCTCTCACACAATCAGCACTTTTTTCCCAGTGATAGAGATACTTTAAGAGAGCTTACTACACTGCTCCATTCTGATTGGTCAATCACAGAGTTCTGCGGTCTGTAATTTCTGGATAACAGACCGTTGCTATGTATAACAGACCGTTGCTATGTATAGCAGACCGTTGCTATGTATAACAGACCGTTGCTATGTATAACAGACCGTTGCTATGTATAGCAGACCGTTGCTATGGATAACAGACCGTTGCTATGGGCGCAGTTCTGATGTCGGACTCTGAAGGACCATGTTTGTGTCAAAATATTGATTTCTTCAGTAAGTAGCGGTGTAATAAGCAGGATAATGTACATGCATCACCCTGAAGGGGATTCTTTCACAACAACGACCCGCTAGCTGTACATTATCCCTGTCATAGTAAATGTACTTGTGGCTTCAACAGCTGTCTTAATGTCTTTATTGTGTGTCTCAGAGAGATGAGGAGAGCTGTCCCGCCCCGGCCTACACCTGTACCTGTTCCTCTGACGTCCCCGGAGCTTCTGGTTCCTCTGGACCGACCGTACGTCACCACGAGAGCTCAGTTTAGAATATTAATGTTTGATCCAACTTTAATTCTTTTTCTGTTTTTCCAGGGAAAGCCAGGTCCTCGTGGTGAGAAAGGCGAGAAGGGAGAGCAAGGTCACAAGGTGAGATGAAAACATTTCTTACATTCAGAAACTAGAGCGTTGCAGGTTGTTTATTGGTCGGGGCTCTTTCTTCCTTCAGATGCAAAGCCAGTGATAGGCGAGGGCAAACACACTTTATGCAGTTTTCTTAAAGCACAATTTGCTGGTTTTACCAGCTTCTCTACTGATAGAAGGAACTTTAAACTGAAGCCATTTATGTGACCTTAGATTATAACTGTTTTGGAGAATTACAAACTTCCGTCTTATGTAAGTCAGAGGTTTTCCAGAGATGATCTTATAGACTAAAATGTACCAGTGTTGTAACCTCCATCCTACCATGTTGTGTGAGGGACAATGATGGGTCCTAAAGCCAGAATTAAAGTGATACAGGAGGTCCAGTTTGGACAAGGTGGACGGTGATGCAAACCTGTAAATAGTATCATCATAGTCAGTCTGAGTCAAGAGAAGGCAACGAAGAGTTTTCTTGATGCCATGAAAAACAGAACTTTAGCCTGAACAGAAAACCCCGAAAATTTCTCTGCTAGATATATGTCAATATGACATTTCAAATTTAGACTTTTTTCCATCCAAATTCCCAAGTATTTGTAACTGTCAACAGACTGAATACAGACACCATCAGGAGAGTTAATAGAACGGGTCAGAACTACAGTCTCTGAGTAGAGAGAGGCTGTGATGTAGTAACGTAACACAGGGACGGCACAGCAGCAACTACATTTATTATTTCACTCTATCAACGCGGCTACATAACGGGTCAGGATCTAACGGGTCAGGATCTAACGGGTCAGGATCTAACGGGTCAGGAGGATCTAACGGGTCAGGATCTAACGGGTCAGGATCTAACGGGTCAGGAGGATCTAACGGGTCAGGATCTAACGGGTCAGGATCTAACGGGTCAGGATCTAACGGGTCAGGATCTAACGGGTCAGGAGGATCTAGTGGGTCATCAGACTGGAAAGCTGCCTCCATATCGATGTCTTGAAGTCCGTTTGTGTGTGTTTCAGGGGGAGGTGGGTCCTCCAGGAAAGTCTGGATCAGAGGGAGGTCTCGGACCTCTGGGCAGCACCGGACCTCGAGGCATCGTGGTGCAGGGTAAATCGGTGGGTGAACTCGTACTTGTGTATTGTGGTTTTAACTCTGGTTCATATCTGACTAAAGATTTATACCTGTTTAGGGTCCACCTGGTGTGAGAGGGGAGAAGGGAGAACCTGGGAGACCAGGAGTCCAGGTGAGTCTGACCTGAGATACAGAAACACTTTAAATCTTCTCCCCCGGGTTGTTGTCTATGAAAACATTCACCTTCCTCTCCTCTGCAGGGTTCACCAGGACCTCTGGGTCCAGCAGGGGAAGAGGGGGCTCCGGGCCCTCAGGTGAGCTGCTTGATCCCAGATCAGTAAATGTCATCAGTTCTTCACACAGCAGAGACCCCCCCCCCCCCTCTCTCTCCTTCTCATCTCTCTGCTCTGTGTCTCACAGGGCATCCGGGGGCTGGAGGGGAACATCGGGGGACCCGGTCTCACTGGACCCCGGGTAAGACTGGGTCTCATTTCAGAACCACTATGTGTAGAATTTGGTGCCACCGTGACCAACATTGTGGTCCAAAAACTAACATGTTAATGGACGTGACTCCATCTACTGTGGATATGTGGATGAATCCTCATGTTTCTGGTGACCTTTAGTCTTAATTTACTCCGACACACACAATAATAATATTAAAATCTAATGAGCTGATCCACAAACACCCTCTCTCCCACTATGTACAAATAAATAAGTACAATTAAAAAGTGCAATACTCAATACATACCTCTGTGCAATATAAACACAAAAATGCCTGTGCAATACTTGTATATATTTACCATACACCATATTTCCTTTATTATTATACTGTATATTATTGTAAATACACTTATTTTATTTTATTTTTACTTTATTTTATTATGTTATTCTTTGCTACTTAACTTACTGTTTCTTTCTTAATGGAGCTTCCCAGCAAAAAGTATTTCACACGATTGTACCTGTACAACCGGCGTGACAATAAACATCTTGAATCTTGAATCTTGAAAAACATTTACTGAGAACGAACCCAGTCCATCGTGGACACATATTGAGCGTTCCTCTAGCCCCCCCATCAGGCCAAAACCCGACATTACTGGACCCAGTGTGAGTTCCCAAGATTTCCAGATTGGTTTGTAATAAACCCGTTTGAAGTGATGTTACTGTGGATCCAGTCAGCACCAGCGCTGCTGCTGAGGCTCTAAGAATGGAGGATATGTCCTTCATCACTTCAGTAATGACCCACTAGTGGTTCTGACCTGTGAAGTGTGTATTCTGACCCAGTTGTAATAGTGTTAATATCTCCATGTACCTGTACTGTGTGCATCACCACTGAATTCATTATGTCCTGCCTGACACACCGGAACATCACCGTAACGTCATGTCAACCAAACAAAGTCACAATATTGAACTTGAGTATTTCTCAGTGGTGATCCTGGATGTTTAGGTGACAAAGGGGAACTCTAAAACTTGTCTTAAAAACGTGTGTGTCAAGTTATTGTGTGTTTATTAGAGCCAATCAGGTCACACATGCTTTATATCTCAGGATGAAACCTCAGAGTGGTCCGGACCTAACGGGCACTGTCAGTTTAATACAGGAATGAACTTTTCCTCCTTCCTTGTTTGTCTGCTGGTCCACATCCATCCTTCTATTTGTATTTTACAGGGTTTCCAAGGAATGCCAGGACACCCAGGGCCGATCGGGGAGAGGGGCTTCTCCGGATCTGTGGGACCGACGGTAAGACCAGAGAGACGGATTTATTATTCCTTTATTTAACAGATCAAAGATCTCTTTTACAAGGGAGACCTGGCCAAGATAGCAGCAACACAGTTATAGTAAAAGTAACACACAACACATAAATTAACATTAAAACTCGCTCATAAAAAACACTTACACAACCTGGACTGCAGCGATTTCACCAGAGCTTTAAACTCATTCAAGGTAACTAAGTTTTGAAGTTGAAGATCAGATTGTAAATTATTCCAAGCTTTAGGTGCCGAAAACCTAAAAGCTTTCTTTCCCAATTCAGTTTGTACTTTGGGAACAACAAATTGCAAAATGTCCACAGAACGAAGACATTGACTTCCATTTTTCCTTTTTAAAAGAGAAGACAAGTAAGAAGGAATAATACCCAGAATGCTTTTTTTAGATAAACACATACCAGTGACTGAGGCGACGAGCACATAACAATGACCAGTTCACTTTAGAGTAGAGTACACAATGGTGAGTAAAAGAACTGACTGATAGTGTCATTAGCCATTTCTGTAGTATCCACAGTGACAAGGGGTCAGAAATATATACTGTACACTATATTACCAGACACTAAGTTGCTCTTTTAGTTCTTGAGAACTTCAATAAAAAGCTTTACTGGTTCGGTGAAGACGGTTCTACTCCAGTTCTTCAGTTCAGGTTGAAAGGAAACCTCCTTTAACAGATGTTTCCATACTCACATTTGGACGTCATGTAAGTCGTACCTAATATATATTTAAGAGTAAACTGTTATTATTTGTACTGTTACTGTAAATGACGTCTAATACGGATGAAATGGAAGTTATACTGACTGTTGTGATAAATGTCATTTAAACTCCAGACCATAGTGTAAAATAAGCACCTGCAGAGCTTCAAATATGAATCCAGATTAATCTTTAACTCACGTTTCTGCCTGAACATGATGAAGATCTGACCTTCTCCATGTCTTCTGTGTGTAATAGTGAACAATTTTATTTGTCATCTCCATCCATACCATAACCTCCTGCAGGTAAACTCCACCATTCTGCCATAACATGGAATTTAAAATGCATGTTGTATTTTTTTTATTTCAGAAATTATTTTTAAAGTTTAATTCAGTTTTATTTGACTGTTTTATTGCTGACAGTCTGGGAACGAAATCGTTTCCTCTTTAACCTTCGTATTGTAACATAAACAAAATAAATTAGTATTTTTAATATAACATCTGTACATCACTACACAATGTAACCTGAACAATCTCTATCACATCACGTTGCTCATCACGGAGCTTTTAATTGATTTACTGAAACTGTAGAATAATGAATCAAAATGACACGTCTGATGTGCACGTGAGCAGAGAGGTTCTGAGGTTATGTTTCAGCAGTCTGATGCGTATATACAGTATATACAGTATATACAGTATATACTGTATATACTGTATATCTGATAACTGTTCTGGAGAATCACTCGTTCATCTTCCTGCAGTCTGGCTGACATTGATGCCATAATCACAATCTGTGTGTTCAGCTTGTTGGAAAACTTAGAATGAAAGAACCAAACATGACTGAAGGAGGTTGAGTGATGTTAGAGAGGTTTATACAGAGCACCAAATAAAGCCACCAAAATATAACGGAACCAAAGTGCACGGAGCTCTCCAGCTGCAGACTGCTGGCCGCTCACGCCCGGCACCAGAACTGTAATGTGTTGCAGGATCCTCAAACCACAGCCATCTTCTGTGCCTCTCCTCCCACCGGGGCACACGGCAGGTCACCATGGAAACCAGACCGGTGCAGTTGAGGAAAAAAACATCAGTGCACCCGCCAGGAAAATACCAGTTCAACACCGCGTTCCACGCCGAGTGCTGACACCAGAACAGGCCCGTTGGAGCCTCTGGTACTGGGTTTCATGGCCTGGAACCAAGGAGAGCTGTTAAAGCTGGACTCAGATGTTGTCCTCTTTCACACACACCAGTATCCTGTGGGGGGGGAGAGGTTAGAGAGATGTTATTAATCTTTATGCTGGTGTATCTGTTGCTTCACAGGGTCTGTCCGGAGGTAAAGGGGAGCGAGGAGAGAAGGTAGGTTTATATATAATACTGACATCATTCTAAAAGAAGTCTTCTCGTTGCAGCGGGTCACATTTAGCTGCTGCTTATTATTGTATGTATAAAAGAGAAGTTTCATAATAATACGTTGGTTCTGGTTGGTGAATGTGCTGATGTTTAACAGGGGGAACCTCAGTCTATGGCCATGATCTACCAACTGGTCACACAGGCCTGTGAGCAGCTAGTGCACAGTGAGTACTCTGTTAGCATCTGTAAGCATCTGCATATATATATATATATATATACATATATATATATATAATATATAATATATGTTTCACTCACTCATCAGATGCAAACATAATCTCCTGCTCATACTTCATCCAGAGTCCTGCGTGTTTTTCAGAGGAGGTGTTGAAGCTCGACATGTTCATTAACGAGATAAGTCGTAAGCCAGCTCCTATCGAGGAGCCGGTGGGCCCCCCCGGGGAACCTGGTATACCCGGGCCCAAAGGCCCGCCGGGCTCCAGGGGCACCCAGGGGCGGGTCGGCACGAGGGGGAGACCTGGCAGGTCTGGATATCCAGGAGAACAGGGTGAGACTCCGTCACACCGGATAGCTGATGTTTGTTTATTGAAAGTCTGAGCATTTATTAATGATGACACCTTTGTCTGATTTTTAAGGTCCAGTGTGATATTATTATCATTATTCTAAGTGTTTGACTCTCTTCCTTCTCTACAGGAAGACGAGGTCTGCTAGGGGGGAAAGGTGATGCAGGGACCAACGTCCACGGGCCCGATGGGGTCAAAGGGTTTGCAGGTACCTCTCTATGAGTCATGAACTAGTTCACAGCCCGGTACTGATGTGTGGTTATGATGCATGTGCATTGTGTGTTACGTGCGTCTGCAGGTCCTCCGGGTGAGTCCAAGCTGGGAAGCGCAGGTTCCAAAGGAGATGATGGTAAGCCCGGTCCCCCGGGGATCAGCGGACCTCCTGGACAGCCAGGCGAGATCGGACCGCCGGGTCTGTGTGACAGCAGTGGAGGCTGCCACAGAACTCCCCAGCAAACAGGTCAGCTACCAGGAGAGGAACACGCAACCTGATGTTATCATATGATGGTGATGATGATGATCCAGGTCTACCGGACGCAACTCACACTGAGTCAGACTAATGAAGTCTTCTATGAGGAAACTGGATGCATTATGTAAGGGATAATGTACAGCTAGCGGGTCATTGTAGTGAAAGAATCCCCTTCAGGGCGATGCAGCATCGCCCTGAAGGGGATTCTTTCACAACAATGACCCGCTAGCTGTACATTATCCCGCTTATTACACGGCTACTTACTGAAGAAATCAATATTTTGACGCAAAAACGGTCCGCCAGAGTCCGACAGCAGAGCTGCGCCCATAGCAACGGTCTGTTATACATAGCAACGGTCTGCTCTACATAGCAACGGTCTGCTCTACATAGCAACGGTCTGCTATACAGAAATAACAGACTGCAGAACGCCGTGATTGACCAATCAGAATCGAGTATTCAACACAGCCGTGTAATAAAGTTCTGTAACAGTAAAGAGTTTCTTGTTATTTCTCTATCAGGGTAAATTACTCAACATCTACCGAAGGCGTCCTTCTTCTATAACAAACCATTTAACTTTACATTTACTATCCATTTTTTCTACCTTACAGGCAGCCAATTGATTTTTTTTTTACCACTTTGGGGCAAAGCAACAAGCTTTAAATGCAACATTGACCTTATAAACTGTTATAATGTTAATAACGTGTTAGCAAACCGTCGTCTAATTACAAATCCAGCAGACACAGAGCAACGTTAGCATTCACTGGAGTAATGTTTGAGTCCACCTGATGAATGTTTTTGGCTCTGTCTGGCTCTTTAGCTGCTGAATGCTCCAGTGTGACAGTGATCTTACGTCCTGACTCTTTGTGTGTGTGTGTGTGTGTGTGTGTGTGTGTGTGTGTGTGTGTGTGTGCGCTCTCTTCCCCCAGATGACCCGTATTATGGCTACCAGCCTTGAATGGAGTTTAACAAGCAGGCAGCAACGGGGAGGTGACTGACGTCTGTTTGAAAAGGACTGTGGTTCCTTTGGAGCTGAATGCCAGACTGGGAGTGGAGCTAAAAAAGCACCACTGAAGAGGTTTGGTGTGTTGAAACTTGCCACTGACTGATGAAGAAGCTTCAAGAGCTTCATCATGTGTGAGAAAAGGAAACGAGAGAGGAAGGACGTCTCTCGGTCTTCTGGTTACGATGTTCTTTGACATTAAAAAACATGTCTGAGGAATGAACTCTGACTGAGTAAGTAGGAAGCTTTCTAATATAGAATAGATGAACAGATAGCATCATAAAGGATCACTGGGATCAGTCAAGTGCTGTTTTATACACCATATTCGCACTGAAACATTCTATTATTATGTTTATGTATTCATGCACTGTATCGATGCCGACTAGTTTAGCCGTCTGTGTTACATTTCTACATATTTCATTTACCATTCTAACCTTAACTGCCTCAAGGATAATGAAAAAGCATAATCCATGGTGTAAAAGCTTCTTTTTGTTCCATGGTATAAGTGATACTGTGAGAATGTCTGTTTATCATGTGTATGATAATATGTATATTGTTTATTATATTTACTGTACACAGTTATTCATGTATGATATTTTATACTGCAAATATTCGTATCGAAAATTCATGTTTACATTTTCTGGTTTCAACGGGGTCGTTTGGGTGATAATTACACAATGTGAGTGAGAGAGAGAGTGAGAGAGTGAGAGAGTGAGAGAGAGAGAGAGTGATGTTTTTATCTTGTTAATAAAATTCCATTAATATGTGTCTAATGAAGTGTTTTTTTTCCAAAATGCCTTGACTACCCTGAGGGACAGGACAGTTCAGTGTAGTGAATGATATTCCTGCAGGAGGACAATATGACAGAATCACAGCAAAGATACCAAATTTGACCGTTTTCTTTGTCAATGGAAGAGAACTCTGCTCCTCATTCCAGAAAAACTGATTCACAATGAAAAATCACAGGTTCCAAACTTTTAATTTCACTTTCAGCCAGCAGGAATCTCTATAACGACAATAAAGTCATCTTCTCCTTTTGTCGGAACCTCGGTGAAGGCAGAATTGTTTCCAGTGGGGTCTATTTTGAAGAGCACAATGGAAGTTCCAACCGGAAGCCAGCGGCTTCTTCAAGTTTCCGGTTTTGTCAGAAATGTAAATTTATTTTTCAAAATAAAGGCAACCTACCCTAAAATGAATGGAGCATATTTACTAAAATAACATTCAGTTAACATTAACAGTACTATGAGTTAGAATTACATTAGAATGTAATGCTAATACTTGAAAGGAGCAAACAGGCCAACTGTTATGAAGGACCACAAGAGTCACGTTAATAGTTTGTAGAAATTTACAAAAACAACATAAAACAGTCATTCAATACATCATTTAAAAATACATTAATGAATTCATAAATAAATGATGGAATTTAAAAATGTATATTTGAAAATGCAGTTTACAAAGAGAAATAAATAACTGCATTCACAAATTATATTAAGAATACAGGTTTTAATCAGGCATTTAAAAGGGCAACTTCTTTTTCCATGAGCAATTGCATTGCAAATTTGCATTGGCATACATTAATGTGTTTTTAAAATGATGTACTGAATGACTGTTTTATGGTGTTTTTTGTAAATCCTTTTTAAATTTGAACTATTTATTTATGGATTAATATTTAATTTGTAAATTATTTTTATAATTCTTCTTTTTATTGCCCATTAAAATGTCAAATAATGAATTACTTCATCCATTTATTCATAGTTCAATAAATAAATTTGCAAATAAGTTTATTAATGCTTATTTATATTGTACAACTAGTTATTAATCAATTAAATGCTTTATTACTATTTCTGTGACTCTTGTGGTCCTCCATAAACTATGTAAGGGATAATGTACAGCTAGCGGGTCATTGTAGTGAAAGAATCCCCTTCAGGGCGATGCAGCATCGCCCTGAAGGGGATTCTTTCACTACAATGACCCGCTAGCTGTACATTATCTCGCTTATTACACGGCTACTTACTGAAGAAATCACTTTTTGACGCAAAAACGGTCCGCCAGAGTCCGACATCAGAGCTAAGCCCATAGCAACGGTCTGTTATACATAGCAACGGTCTGCTATACATAGCAACGGTCTGTTCTACATAGCAACGGTCTGTTATACATAGCAACGGTCTGTTATACAGCAATAACAGACCGCAGAACGCCATGATTGACCAATCAGAATCGAGTATTCAACACAGCCCTGTAATAAGCTATGTTTATGAACTCCGTAATGTTTCAGTACAGATGATGTAAACAGACCGAATATGGCTAAAAAAAAATGTAATTAAGTATAACATCCACTGTAGTTTCATTACAAAATAGTTACACCAATACTGAATTTATTTTGAAAACACCAAACCGGATGTTGTGGGGCGGTAGCTCTTCCTTTACGCAGTGAGTTAGCTCAGCTTTACGTCGCCATGGCGAGCAGAAAGACTTCACCTCCTAACCGGGAGAGTGAAGATAAATACTCCATACTGCTGCCCACCTACAACGAGAGGGAGAACCTGCCGCTGATAGTCTGGCTGCTGGTGAAGAGCTTCGGGGAAAGGTGAGAACCGGGCTAATGTTAGCTGCTAATGTTAGCTTTAGAGCTAACGCCTGTCAGTGATGAGCTGTCACTAAACCAGAGTTAGAAAGTTACAGTGTGTGTGTGTTAGGGTTGGAGATGGAACCAATTTATAACCTTCAGTTTAAAGCTGCAGTAGGCAACAATTCTTTGGCATAATTTGGCATAAATCCCATAATAACCTTTCAGCATATTGTAATTCAAGTGTTCTGAGAGAAAACTAGACTTCTGCTCCTCCTCATGTCTCTGTTTTCAGGCTTTAGAGAAATCTAGCCCGTGATGGAAGACTTTGACCAATCACAGGTCATTTCAGAGAGAGAGAGTGTTCCTATTGGCTGTGCTCCGGTCATGTGACCAGAACTTGGCTTCCTTCAACAGATTTTACAATGGCGGCCGCGTCACAAACTTTCTCATTTTACAGCTAAACAGTAACTACAAGATGATTCTGAGAACATCTGAGGAGAGAAATAGTCATTACAGTAACAGAATATTGATTCATATCTGATCAGCGCTGCCTAGTTTGACCGTTTGGTCGGAGTTCAGAGTGATTGACAGCCGGCTCTCATAGACTGCAGCTGGCAGCGGACCTTGTTTTCCTCCGGTAAGTGAAATCCTTCAGATGCCGTTAGGAGCACCGGAGTACACAGTAGGACACAGAGGAACAGGATTTAACTCAGGTTACCTGTTTCATGTACTACTGTCACCATATAGCGGCCGTTTTCTAAAAATAACTTTTTTAAATCATATTTGCGCCAATATCGCATACTGCAGCTTTAATGTGTTGTTGTTGTTTTTTTACAGTGGATATAACTACGAGATAATAGTGATTGACGACGGAAGCCCGGATGGGACACTGGAGGTGGGGAAGCAGCTGCAGAAAATATACGGAGAGGACAAGATAGTAAGTTATGAATCCACAGTGATGGATCCGGCTGCGTCCAAAGTCCTTCTTATGTAAAAGTATTAACATCAACATATACTTAAAGTATCACAAGTAAAAGTACTCATTATGCAGAATGGTATATATTATATTATTGAATTATGATTAGTGATGCATTTGTACATCACCTTAATGTTGCAGCTGGTAAAGGTGGAGCTCATTGTAAGCACTTTATGTGCTGCTGGGTTACTCATCCTGTGATAATACATCATATTTTTTTCTTTTCTATAAATAATCTGAATATGCAAAGAAACTAGTAACTAAAGCTGTCAAATAAATGTAGTGGAGTAAAAAGTACAATATTTGATTTCAAAATGGAGTAAAAGCATAAAGTAACATAAAATGTAAATACTCAAGTTAAGTACAAGTACTTCATAACTGTACTAACGTACAGTACTTGAGTAAATGTACTTATAAGTTACATTCCACCACTGCTTAGCAGACACCTCCTTTGAGAAGAACCAAACAATGTAAAGTATTAGAACTGATTAACATGCTATAACATCTTCATAGAGACCCCTGATTGTTTAAGTATCTTTATTATACGGCTGTGTTGAATACTCGATTCTGATTGGTCAATCACGGCGTTCTGCGGTCTGTAATTTCTGTATTACAGACCGTTGCTATGTATAACAGACCGTTGCTATGTATAGCAGACCGTTGCTACGTATAGCAGACCGTTGCTACGTATAGCAGACCGTTGCTATGTATAACAGACCGTTGCTACGTATAACAGACCGTTGCTACGTATAACAGACCGTTGCTATGGGCGCAGCTCTGATGTCGGACTCTGGAGGACCGTTTTTGTGTCAAAATATTGATTTCTTCAGTAAGTAGTCGTGTAATAAGAGAGATAATGTTCAGCTAGCGGGTCATTGTTGTGAAAGAATCCCCTTCAGGGGGATGAGATTAGAGGTCGACCGATATGGGTTTTTTATGGCCGATGCCGATGCCGATTTTTTACAGAATCAGGACAGCCGATGGCCGATATATGATGCCGATTTTTTTTTTGCCGATATGTTTGGCTGGTTTTCTTTTTTTCCTCCATCTGATAAAATATAACAGCTTAATAATAACAAATAATACACAAAATGTCTTAACTTAAGTAAACATTTATTGAACAACACTTATGGTCTGTCTCTCCAATTTGCACTTTGTGTCTGCACTGCAGTGCATATTTTATTTTGTGCATGATGGTTAATAGTAGTAATAGTGCAGGGCTCAAAACCTTTTAAGCACCTTTCCAAAACTGTCCTAAAGCATGTTTTTTATTTATGTTTGTTGACAGACACTGTTACAAGCTATATGGCCATAATCTAAGTGATCAAAACATAATAATAACTTTGTTCACTCGTATTACACAGCCTGCTGCTCATATCTGCTGCGGACTACAAACAGGCCAGTGACGTCATAGACGCTATGAAGGACCCATAGACCGTAGACACGTTTAATGAGGAAGTGAACTTTTTGCTAAATGTTTCGACAAATTGGTCGTGTTTACGCGCTCACACGCAAACTTGCACTTATGACAAGCATTGTCAGCATCAACTCTAGTAAAGTGTAATCACGCTTTATAAGTTTAGTTTTCTCCGCCATAGTTACTAAGAGCAGAAGCTCTGTGTGTGTGTCTGTGAGAGCTGCTCCGCCCCGCACACAGCTAACGTCACCTACGGAGAGAAATTCTCCGTTACCAAAAACAGAATTGATAACGTCGGAGCATTTCATATCTAACCAATTAAATATATAGGGCTTTGAAAGAGAAGAATTTAAGCCTACCGGTTTCTCCCGGCAGAATGGCAATTTGAGTGACACACAAGGGGCGCTGTCACACGTGTTCCACAGCAACAACAACACTGGCTGCCCGCAGATGTGCCTGCTTGATAATCGGCTTAATATGCTCAGGCATCGGCCGATGCCGATTATGAAAAAATGTCAAATAATCGGCCCGATTAATCGGCCGACCGATAAATCGGTCGACCTCTAGATGAGATACCTCTCATGGGATCTTTATGCAGACTCTAATTTCTCTTTTTCTGTGGTTCAGCTTCTACGACCAAGAGCGACAAAATTGGGCCTTGGTAAGTTCATCACAGTGTAAACAACTGGTGTCTTTGTTCTAGTAACCTTTGCCAACTACTGATGAGTTCCTGTTTCCTGTCACAGGCACCGCCTACATCCACGGCTTAAAGCACGCTACGGGGAACTTCATCATCATCATGGACGCAGATCTTTCCCATCATGTGAGCGGAGCTTGTTTCATTATGTGTTTACATGAACACGTGAAGCTGATTCTAGGTCTAACAGTTACTTTCATTATTGATTATTATCTGCCAGTTACTTTTCCAATTAATCGTTTAGTCCATAGAATGTCACAATATAGTGAAAAATCTACAATTTCCTAAAGCCCAACATGCCGTCTTCAAATTGCTTGTTTTGTCTGAACAACAGTCTAAAACCTAAATATACTGACATGTTACATGAATGTTTGATTCAAAATTTACGATAAATGATAATCAAAGTGGTTGCCGACTTATTCAAACGACTAATTGATTAATCAACTGATCATTTCAGCCCTAGTTAATTCTATAACTGATTCCTGAATTTGAGGTAGTATTTGGATCGGAGACGTGAGTTTACCTGATCTATTTTCTTTGTCAACTCTCTCCTCTCTACCATCGCTAAAGCTTCAATTAGTCTTTTATGTAAATGAAATATTATGTGACATACAACAGGTTCTGTGAGTGATTTAATTTTGGACACAACGTTATTTGATCATTCTCTGTCATCTTTTGATTTCAGCCCAAATTCATCCCAGAATTTATTGAGTAAGTGTTACTAAATTTACATTTCATGTGACTATATTTTAATTTGTACACACAAAATGACTTTCTGAATACGTAAACAATAATATGTTGGAACAGTTGGAAGAGAACTTGTGCCGTTTGGTGTTGTTTGTCAGAAAGCAGAAGGAAGGTAACTACGACCTGGTGTCTGGTACTCGTTACCAAGGGAACGGGGGCGTCTACGGCTGGGATCTGCGCAGGAAACTCATCAGGTAGCTTCAAGTCAACAGCCGAGAACTGTCTTCAGTTTCCACTCACCCGTCTGTCACTGACCCGGATTACAACAGACAAGAGGCTGAGGTTTGATTTTCTTTTCTGTCTTCTGTCTCCGTCTCTCGTCCACAGTCGGGGGGCCAACTTCTTGAGTCAAGTGTTGCTCAGACCTGGTGCTTCAGACCTCACGGGCAGCTTCAGGTACGCGGTGCGAGTGTTGTGAAATAAGAGCCACTGACTTTCCAACGTGTCCCGGTGATGCGTTTCCTCACGTTCCTGCTGTTTCTTCTCACTGACGTCAGGCTGTATAAGAGGGATGTGTTGGAGAGTCTGGTTGAGCGGTGCGTTTCCAAAGGCTACGTCTTTCAGATGGAGATGATCGTCCGCGCCAGACAGCTCAACTACACAGTCGGAGAAGTGAGGAGGCCCTAATTCATTCATTCATTCATTCATTCATTCATTCATTCATTCATTCATTCATTCATTCATTCATTCATGTATTTATGTGGTTTTTTTCGGAAGAATATTTCCTCAGTTTTTTAGTTATACTTATTTTTTCCATAATGTGGACCCTGTAATGACTCTGAAGTTGGCCTCTGATTTGGAGGAAACTTAAATGATGATACATCTCTAGGGTCTCCTTTTTACCCCACTTATAGATGTGAAAAAGTGTCACAGTGAATCACAGTAAAAGTGTGTAAACCCTCTTTCAGATTTGTGAAACAAAAAAGGCCTATTTCTCTGCTTTTCTGCATCCAGACGATATTAGTCCATTTTAAAAACCACTATACTTAGACTTATCAAATCTGGATGATATTAATACATAGACTGACAGTTTCAGAGCTCAGAAAGAGCTGCTCTCATGGTGTCTGGATGAATAAAATCTTCTTTTCTTGTTTTCATTAATAAGATAAAGGTTTCACAACTCTGAACCTGGGTTTGAAACTGTGTTGAGGCTTTCAATATGATTTTTAGCACAACTATAAGTAGTGCAAAAACAGAGAATCTGCCCAGAAACATCATTAAGTTTTAACTTAACTTTCCCCTTAACCCCTTGTGACCTTGCATCCATGATCTGGGAAGTGATCTGAAAACCAATTTTCTTCTTCTTCTTCTTCTTCCTCCTCTTCCTCCTCTTCCTCCCAACAACAGGTGCCCATTTCCTTTGTGGATCGAGTTTATGGAGAATCCAAACTTGGAGGGAACGAGATCGTGTCATTCGTGAAAGGACTGCTCACACTCTTCGCCACGACATGATCAGTGATGTCATCAGTTTGGACGTCATATAGTTCCTTTAAGTCTCTGTCTTTAATACAGTAGTTGTATCAGGATGTTAATGGGAGAAAAAGCAGACAGTGACATAACGGCAACACGACAGCGGAGACATCTCTCTCTCTCCCCCGTTAGCAGACTATATAAAGTAATTCCCTGTCAGGAGTCGTCCAGAATACTGAAGGAACTTAGTGCTCATCGTGTCTCATCATTCCCGGTCCAGACAGCTGACTGAACTCTACTCTAACACGCTGTCAGATGGCTTTAAGTCCACCTGCAACGGCTAAACCTGTGATTGTTTCTAGAACATTAAACCATTTGTATTATTGCCTCTGATTGTTTTCTTTATTTCACAATGAGTCAAAACCTCCGATGGGTTACAGAGAGCGACCAGCTGCTCTTATTGATACTCACTGATCAAACCTGAAACAAGTGCAAAGGACCAACAGAACCAACCTCCAGAGACTCTGACCTGCAGCCGGGTTCAGGGAAAACCACCTGGAACATCCTGGAGGATTCTGATCATGTCTATCACTACCATGAAGGCTTACACAACCACAAAGGAAGAGTTCATTCTTTACCTTGGAAACAGTAGTTTGACATAAAAAAACAAAATGTGACTCAATGTCCACTTACTAGCTTCTTTGTGAGCTTTCAACCACACCTCTTGACCAGCACATGGTGTAGTACACAGTACCAGCTTGTACTTGTCTCTCACATGCACTAATAGAAATATCGGTAAAGACATTTAACATCCTACTTTTCTCCTTTCACTGATGAAAGTGTGCAAGGCTGGATCACCAAGTGGGCCCCAGACCTCCAGGCATATTGTGTTTTGTACTGGTTTGTGTCTATTTATGTGAAGGTTTATTTTTTTATTTTTTTTATTGGAATAACATTGCCAGGCATATATATTACAGAGCAAATAAGTAGTCTTCTATTTTTCATCCATTTTTCCCTCCCATCCCCAACAATAAAGGAAATAAGCAATATAACATTAATTTTAATAAGTTACAAGACTTAAGGCAGTAATGACACCAACATTAGAAACACTAAACACATGAATTAATAAAAAAAAACATACAATATTCACATATACACACAAAACAAAAAAAATAAAATAAATAACAACGCTAATCCAACAAAAGAAATAAGGAGGCTCAGTCGTCACAACCAGGCAAGGAGGTCAGAGATTCAATATGGTTTAGAAGAAGTCTTTTCAAAAGAATTAAGGGAACCCTTAAGGGAAAATCTAAGTTTCTCCAAACCAATGGATAGTAACATATCTTTCACCCACCTGTTGTGAATCGGCGGTAGAACATGTTTCCATTTAAAAAGAATAAGTCGCCTTGCCAATAAGGTGGTAAAGGCGAGAACATGTTGCATGTCTTTAGAAATATTGGCCACTATGTGAAGGTTTTATCAGGACATAAACACCTTGAGAGCATCAACTGACGCCTTAAATTGGGTCAAAATGACATTATATGTTACGTATTCTTAAATGAACATGTTTAGTCAAATAAACCCAGATGGGGGGGGGGGGGGGGGGGGGGGGGGTAACCCAGTTTATACCATGACTTTAACCATTTCCATGCAGTGTCACACTGGATGAGGTGCAGCACTGTTCCTGGGTCTGCCCTTCACCAGGCAGCCTGCAGGTCCCTGTGGTGGAGTTGGTCCCTGTGGTGGAGTTGGTCCCTGTGGTGGAGTTGGTCCCTGTGGTGGAGTTGGGCAGTTACTGGTGGTGGTGTAGCACAGCGCCACCTAGCGTTGGTCCAGTCGGTGATACTCCAGCTGAGTGCTGAGGCACTGTGTACATCCGGGCCTCCATGGGGGGGGGGAGAGGAGAGAGAGAGGGAGAGGGAGAGAGAGAGGGAGAGAGACAGAGAGAGGGGGGGGGGAGAGAAAGAGAGAGGGGAGGGAGGGAGAGAGACAGAGAGAGGGGGGGGGGGGAGAGAGAGAGAGAGAGAGGGGAGGGAGGGAGAGAGACAGAGAGAGGGGGGGGGAGAGAGAGAGAGAGGGGAGGGAGGGAGAGAGACAGAGAGAGAGGGGAGGGGAGAGAGAGAAATAGAGAGAGGGGGGGAGAGAGAGAGAGGCGAGGGAGGGAGAGAGACAGAGGGAGAGGGGAGGGGAGAGAGAGAGATAGAGAGAGGGGGGAGAGAGAGAGAGGTGAGGGAAGGAGAGAGACAGAGAGAGAGGGGAGGGGAGAGAGAGAGAGACAGAGAGAGAGAGAGAGAGAGAGGGGAGGGGAGAGAGAGAGAGAGAGAGAGAGAGAGAGAGAGGGGAGGGAGGTGGGGGGGGCGCCAGATGTATCCAAACTGCGCATGCGCGTAAATGGGAGCAGCCCCCTCCAGCAGTGCGCCCGCTGCCGGCCGGACTCCGCCACTACTGGGTTCGGGTTGTTTACCTCACAGACAGCAGCACCGGAACCAGAGAACTCGCTGCTGGTTCACACGGAACCAGGTCGGTGTTTCTTTATTAAACTGACGGTTTTCTTTAATTGACCAAATTGATTGACAGACCAATCAGGGAGTTCTTTAATGAGCCGGGCTCGCGATGGATCTCACAATGAGATTATTTATGCTAATGAGGTAGACGTCACTTCCGCCCCCCTTTTATTTGCGCCATTTTGGATCGGGCAGTTTCTGAGGCTGGAGGAGTATTGTCTGTCTGTCAGAGAGAAGAGGAAGAATGGACCGGACCGTGTCGGCTGCCAGGCGGACCCAGGCGGACCCAGGCGGACTATAGGAGGCTGTGTGACGGACCGGTGGTTTCCCCCCCCCCCCCCCAGGTGTCCGGCCCCCCCCGTGAGGAGGCTCCGGGGCTGAGAGGGGAGAGAGAGAGAGGAGAGAGCCGCTAACGGAGAGGGAGAGGCGGGTTCGGAGGGTACACCGACCCCCCCCCCCCACACCGAGTCCCGGTCCTCCCGGTGGGGGGGCTCACTGCAGTCAGACGGGAGCTGAAAGCAGGTAAAGTAATCTGTTCTCCGGTAACGGGGCTACCTGCGGTAACGGGACCGGTACAGCTGTTGTTACGGTACCGGGAGGGGGGGGGGGGGGGGTTATAACCTCTCAGGTAAAACATTAAGCAGAGAAACGGCAGCGTTAGTTGTGTTGTTGATGCTAGCTTAGCATGCTAACTCAGCGCGGCGGTGCCCCCCCCCCCCTCCCCACCTTTGTCCCTCATCGATCCGGATCAGGATCCAGATGTTGATCAGATCAGCTGCTCTGACTCTAACGGTACCAACACACATCCGGTTATTAGGCTCTTCTGTTAGTCTGACTGAGTGAGGCTCCACTGCTGTACAGACTATCAGAGTAATAATAATAATAATAATAATAATAACACAGACTGTGGTGGAGAATTAATAATAATCTTGTGTTAAATGATGTCCTTTGAATAACTAAACCAGAGATGATGAGAGTTCAGCCAGGTGACACAGGGGGGGGGGGGCAGCTGTCACTCAGGACAAGTGTAATATTATGGTTACTACCATACTACCATCTTTATTACTGAGACAGACAGGCAGACAGGCAGACAGACAGACAGACAGGCAGACAGGCAGACAGGCAGACAGGTGTTGATCAGACTGACTCAACTAACCCAGTTTAAGCCTCCCAAACTTTTCTGGTATCGGTGTGCATATACTGTAGATGTGTCCAGAAGCTCCTCAGTAAACATCTGTACGTTGAAGGAGAGGTGTGAACGAGGACACAGGTAGTCCCGTCCCCCCGCGGAGGACTGAGGACTGGGGGAGGAGGACTGGGGGAGGAGGGAGGACTGAGGGAGGAGGACTGGGGGAGGAGGGAGGAGGACTGAGGGAGGAGGACTGGGGGAGGAGGGAGGAGGACTGGGGGAGGAGGACTGGGGGAGGAGGGAGGAGGACTGGGGGAGGAGGACTGAGGGAGGAGGGAGGAGGACTGGGGGAGGACTGAGGACTGGGGGAGGACTGAGGACTGGGGGAGGAGGGAGGAGGACTGGGGGAGGAGGGAGGAGGACTGGGGGAGGAGGACTGGGGGAGGAGGGAGGAGGTGTGTGGCTGAAGGTTTGTAGGCCTCTCCGTGGAAGGAAAGCTGTTTTTGTTCCAGCAGCCCTCAGCAGAGCAGAGCAGCCTCCTATCTCCTCTCCTCCCTCTCTCCTCTTCCTTCTCTCCCTCCCTTCCCTCCTACTCAGCCTCTCCTTGGATTTTTTTTTCTCTCCCTTTCTTCCTCCCACCCCCCCTCCCCTCCCTGCCTATCCATCGCCCCCTCTTTCTCTCACCCTCTTCCATTTTCTCTCTCTCCCCCCCAGCCTCTTCCCCTCCCTCCCTCCCTCTCCTCTAAGCCTGTCTGTCCGACCGACCTCCCTCCCTCCCTCCCTCTCCTCTGAGCCTCCCTCCCTCTCCTCTGAGCCTGTCTGTCCTCCCTCCCTCCCTCCCTCCCTCCCTCTCCTCTAAGCCTGTCTGTCCGACCTCCCTCCCTCCCTCCCTGCCTCCCTCCCTCCCTCCCTCCCTCTCCTCTAAGCCTGTCTGTCCTCCCTCCCTCCCTCCCTCCCTCTCCTCTGAGCCTGTCTGTCTGTCCGACCTCCCTCCCTCCCCATCCTCTCCCTCCCTCCCTGCCTCCCCATCCTTTCCCTCCCTCCCTCCCTCCCTCCACTTCCGTAGCTCCCTCTCTGTCCTCTCTCCTTTCCTCTCATCTCTCCCCTCACACTCCCTCGACCCTCCCCTCTCTCTCTCCCCCCCCTTCCTCCCAGCTCCCTCACCCCCCCTCACCTCATCCTCTCTCACACTCCCCCTCCCCCTTCACTGATCTCTCTCTAGCTCCTTCTGTCCCTCCCCTTCCTCCCTTCCAACATCCCTCCCTCCCTCCCCCCCTCCCCTCCCTCCCCCCCTCCCCTCCCCTCCCCCTCCACTGCAGACATATTGTAGAGGCTGCTGCTGACTCAATAGGAGGCGCCATTCTGTGATGGTATTGCGAGGCAGGGAGAGAAAGGGGGAAGGCAGAGGAGAGGGAGGCTTACATAATGGAGCTCCTCTCTAGCGCCATCTGCAAGTAATGGGAGGAAGCAGGAAAGAGAGACAGAGAGGGGAAGTGGACGAGGGTACGTGTCTCTTTCACTCCCTCTAGCACTTGCACATTTCTGAAAGGCAGACAGACAGACAGGCAGACAGACAGACAGACAGGCAGTAATGTCTCCGGTTGTCTCTCCACCAGTCCAACAGTTGGTGGAACCACACTCTCAAACTCCCACGGTTCCCCCTCTCTGCTCTGTGTTTTCTAGAAGGGAAATGAGCTGAGGTGTTTGTTTGGGCCGTTTGTTGTCACTGAGCTGCCTTTATGTCATCGGTGCATCGGTGACCTTTGACCTCACTACATGGAGCTCTGACTTGAATAGAGACACTTTGGACGGAGAGTTAAACATTCCTCATGACTTCCTCTGGCAGGAGGTGCCTGAACTTAGTGACAAACTCATAATGAAGGAGTGGATGGTGGTTTAGCTGTATTTTGTATGGAACCAGTGGGTCCGGTCTTATGGAACCAGTGGGTCTGGTTTTATGGAACCAGTGGGTCCAGGCGTATGGAACCAGTGGGTCCGGTCGTATAGAACCAGTGGGTCCGGTCGTATGGAACCAGTGGGTCCGGTCGTATGGAACCAGTGGGTCCGGTCTTATGGAACCAGTGGGTCCGGTCTTATGGAACCAGTGTGTCCGGTCTTATGGAACCAGTGTGTCCGGTCTTATGGAACCAGTGGGTCCGGTCTTATGGAACCAGTGTGTCCGGTCTTATGGTACCAGTGGGTCCGGTCTTATGGAACCAGTGGGTCCGGTCTTATGGAACCAGTGGGTTCGGTCGTATGGAACCAGTGGGTCCGGTCGTATGGAACCAGTTGGTCCGGTCTTATGGAACCAGTGGGTCCGGTCATATGGAACCACTGGGTCCGGGCGTATGGAACCAGTGGGTTCGGTCGTATGGAACCAGTGGGTCCGGTCGTATGGAACAAGTGGGTTCGGTCGTATGGAACCAGTGGGTCCGGTCGTATGGAACAAGTGGCGGTCGTATGGAACCAGTGGGTCCGGTCGTATGGAACCAGTGGGTTCGGTCGTATGGAACCAGTGGGTCCGGTCGTATGGAACCAGTGGGTCCGGTCGTATAGAACCAGTGGGTCCGGTCTTATGGAACCAGTGGGTCCGGTCGTATGGAACCAGTGGGTCCGGTCGTATGGAACCAGTGGGTCCGGTCGTATAGAACCAGTGGGTCCGGTCTTATGGAACCAGTGGGTCCGGTCGTATGGAACCAGTGGGTCTGGTCGTATGGAACCAGTGGGTCTGGTCTTATGGAACCAGTGGGTCCGATCGTATGGAACCAGTGGGTCTGGTCTTATGGAACCAGTGGGTCCGGTCGTATGGAACCAGTGGGTCCGGTCTTATGGAACCAGTGGGTCCGGTCGTATGGAACCAGTGGGTCCGGTCGTATGGAACCAGTGGGTCCGGTCTTATGGAACCAGTGGGTCTGAACCAGACAGCTAATTGAGGTTTGGTCAAATGAAAGCTTAAACATGCTGTCCCAAACGATTTTTCAGCTTTAGTGCAGGCAACCAAAAGAAACTAAACTGTAGTTCTTCTAAATAATCCACTGAGCACTGGTTTGTGACTTGGTAGAGTTTTCTTTTAAAGGAGCAGTGTGTAGGATTTGGTTGTATCTAGCGGTAAAGTTGCAGATTTCAACCAATGAAACTCCTCCCGTGTGCCGAGCGTGTTGGAGAGCTACGGTGGCCGACGTGAGTGTTTGGTTTGTCCCTTCTGGGCTACTGTAGAAACATGGCTGCCGGCTCCGTGGAGAGAGGACTCGCTCCCTACGTAGATATAAACCACTCATTCTAAGGTAACGAAAACACAAGGACTCCTATTATCAGGTGATTAAACACTAAAGAAACCTGCATTGTTTACATCCATGTTTACCAGCCTGCAGTCTTCTTCTAGCCTGCGTCTGCTGGAGCGTTGCTGTGTGTCTTGGTGCGTTACCGACGCGTGTCAATCAGTGAAATAGTGTAAAACCATTGGTAGGAATGTGCATCACGTCACCCGCGTGCATGTGTGTCCTTGTGCACACATGCATGAATAGTTGCCTCTGTGATAACAAAACCGTTGTGCAGTGTTTTGCCATCTGATGAGCCTTTAAACTCCTTTGTCTGTTACTCAAACTGGACTTCCTGGATCGTTTTTCATTGTGTCATCGGTACCATAAAAACACGCCCCCCCCCCCCACCAACGCGGCCTTGCACTAAACAGCTAAGAGGTGGCACTTTGGCAACGAAGATTTACGAAACAGACAACTATTTTTTTCATGTCTGAAAGGGGTTTTTCCTTTTTAAGCGTTCTACTGGGCAGGTTAAGTCAAGTAAAAGGTCCTTTTCAGTGAACTGTTCTTTTCCTGGCTTGGGGGGTCAGTTAACAGACACCTGTCTAAACTGTACTCTCCACTTGTTGGTAACATGCTGTTGTATGTGTCTTTCTATTCAGGTGGGCAGAATGTTCCAGCTCCCCGTCAATAACCTGGGCAGTCTGCGGAAAGCGAGGAAAAATGTCAAGAGGGTCCTGGGAGACATCGGCTTGGAGTTCTGCAGAGATCACCTAGAGGTGAGCGTGACCACACTTTGGTGTTTTTATAATGATGATTGACTACCCATTCATATTCCCACCATCATTTTCATCTCTTGCTGAGGTTTGAGAATGGTTTGGTGTATTGGTAATGTAATTGGTGTACATCTGGGAAAATAGTTTTGGTTTAATAACTGAGAGTTGAGATTGCTCAGTACAGGAAGTATAAATGTTTGATGATAGGAATCTGTGACCTGGACTGATTCTGTTTAATATCTCACTTAATGTACATCACGTCAACGAATCTGTTGCCTACGGTTACCCAAAAAAAACCTTCTTTTTTTGTCCCTACGTAAACATGCATCATTAGTGAAGCATCATGAGTTTGTCATCACCCAAAAGAAGAAATGATTCCACCATTTATTCATGTATCTCATGCATCCATAGAGGCAGCCTATGATGTATATTTCCCTTGTTGAGTATTAATCTAAAATTTCCTTGTTGTTTAGGACTATAAAGACTTTACTCCTCCAGACGTGTACATAAAGCACACTACCTGGGACGATGTGTGCATGTGGGAACCATCACATACCAAAGTCCAGGTGTGTAACAAACTCTCACATAAATGTCCTGTTTTCTGCAACACTGGTATTTGAATCTATTCTTTTGAATTCTTGTTATTGTTTTGTTCACACCACAAAACCAGAGAAAATGTCTAAAGGTACAAGTGTAATCTGTTCCCACCTGTGTGTCTCCAGGACTACAGATCCAAGCCCTTCTGCTGCACCGGCTGCCTCTTCTCATCCAAGTACTTCTCTGCATACAAGAGCCATTTCCGCAACGTCCACAGCGAGGACTTTGAGAACAACATTCTGCTCAACTGCCCGTACTGCACTTACAATGGTAACAAGAAGACTCTGGAAACGCACATCAAACTGTTCCACATGCCTAACAGCACCGTGCGGCAGGGCCCCGGTGGAATGGTGGTGGGAGCCGGTGGGATCATGATGAAGGACGGGGTGCTGAAAAGGACCGGGGACAGTGTGGAACAGGCGGTGTACTACTGCAAGAAGTGCACCTACAGGGACCCTTTGTACAATGTAGTGCGAAAGCACATCTACAGGGAACACTTCCAGCAAGTGGCCCAGCCCTATATAGTGAAACCAGGAGACAAGACTAACGCTCAGAACGGTTCCACGGAGAGTCAAAACACAAACACTGTTAACAGCAACCAGATTCACTGCAAGAAGTGTCTGTTTGTTCCAAGGACCTACGAGGCACTCGTCCAACACGTCATCGAGGACCACGAGAGGATTGGCTACCAGGTGACTGCCATGATTGGGCACACCAGTGTGATCGTCCCCCGTCCCAAACCCATCATCATGATCCCCCCCAAAACCCTGGGAGACAAGACCATCATTGGGATGGGCCCTAAAGGTGCGGTGATGGCCACGACCAGATCTCCTGGCTCCCAGCAGCTGGGAAGAGTTATCATCGCATCAAAGACGGGCTTCAGCGCTCAGAGTCTTCTATCTGGGATGAAACATGATGGAGTGAGGTTAAAGGCTGGGGCCACCCAGTCCTTCTCTATTGGCAGCCAGCAGGTGAGGGTCACTCTGCCAGGGAACGCCCAGGTTTCTGTCCCGCAGCAGTCACATGCAGCAAAGCAGCTTATTTCTGGCGGCAGCCTGCGGAGTCCAATTGTGGTCAGTGCCTCTTCTTCACTCAAATCCAACCCTCTGGGTTCACGTGTCCAGGCGGCGGCTACTACTGTAGCCTCCGTCACGGCCAAGAAAGGTGGCTCCTCGGTCCTCGGCACATCCTACACCCAGAAGTGGAAAATCTGCACCATCTGCAACGAGCTCTTCCCAGAGAACGTGTACAGTTCTCATTTTGAGAAGGAGCACAAAGCGGAGAAGGTGCCCGCTGTCGCCAACTACATCATGAAGATCCACAACTTCACCAGCAAGTGTCTCTACTGCAACCGCTATCTCCCCAGCGACACGTTGTTGAACCACATGTTGATCCACGGTCTGTCGTGCCCACACTGCCGCGCAACCTTCAATGACGTCGAGAAGATGGTGGCCCACATGCGGCTGTCGCACCCCGATGAGAGCGTCGGCCCACGCACGGATTCTCCCTTGACCTTTGACCTCACTTTGCAGCAGGGCAATCCCAAGAATGTTCAGTTGATTGTCACTACTTATAACATGAGAGACGCCCCTGAGGAGTCGGTGGCGTTTCACGCTCAGAACAACAACACCTCTGTGGCATCAGCCTTGTCTGCCTCCCTAATATCAGGCAAGAGGCTATTGCCTCAGCACCCGCCCAAAACACCGCCAGGTGCTGACGGTGCACCAGCCAAGAGTGCTCCACAGGCATCTGTGCCCTACAAGAAGGATGTGGGCAAGACCCTGTGTCCTCTTTGCTTCTCTATCCTCAAGGGCCCAATCTCAGACTCGCTGGCCCACCACCTGAGAGAGCGGCACCAGGTGATCCAGACTGTCCACCCCGTAGAAAAGAAACTGACCTACAAGTGTATTCACTGCTTGGGGGTTTACACTAGTAACATGACTGCCTCCACCATCACTCTACACTTGGTGCACTGTCGAGGTGTAGGGAAATCACAAAATGGGCAGGACAGCCGGGCAGCTCAGTCTCGGGTCAGCCAGGCGCCGAGCAGCGCTCTCAAACGGACCAGCTTTGACAGCTCTGACACTAGTGCGCCAAAACGAAGGAGGCCCCCCGGGGAAAGGGCCCACCCGAGGGACATCAACGGTCCATCTGCATTTGTAGAAAATCCCGATGAACCTGTAGTTCTGGCTCTCGACCCCAAAGGACACGAAAACGAGTCGTACGAATCCAGGAAGGCATTTCTAACGCAGTATTTTAATCAAGCGCCGTATCCCAGCCGCCGGGAGGTGGAGAAGCTGGCAGCCAGTCTGTGGCTGTGGAAGTCGGACATCTCCAGCCACTTTGGCAACAAAAGGAGGAAATGCGTACAGGATTGCGAAGCCCAGAATGCCAGCGTGTTGCTCGGGTTCAGTATGCACGAGCTCAGCAAAGTGAGTCACGAGCTGGCGTTCGCCCAGGACGGCGTGTACGAGGGCAGACACAGCAAGAGGCGGACATCTAGGACACGTATAGGGATGTCAGAGCAGGCTCTCCGGAAACATAGAGAGCTAGCTGCTAATGGTGCTGTGGCTCCGCCACGGAAGGGAAAGACAACTGCGACTGTGGAAGCTACTAAAGCAACGCCATCTGCCCTCAAACCCAACAGTGCCAGCAGAGACCAAACCAAGACAATCAACAGCACCTTACCACAGAAAATACCTCTGGACCTCTCGGAGCCCATCGCCATCGACTCTGACAGTGATGAGGAGGAAGAGCAGCAGAAGGACAACGAGGAGCGCGAGGGAGAGGGACGTCTCCATGGTAACAAACTGCTTAGTGGAGCTATGGAGAGAACAGAGCCGGGGACAGAGACCAAGATAGTTTCAGATCTAGATGACATGTCGGACGAAGACGATGATGAGGATGACGAGGACGACGAGGACGACGATGATGATGATGACGATGAAGACGAAGAGGCACATGTAGAGAATGGCTTCGGGCCCACAGAGGGTTCAGGAAGACCTGCTGCTAAAGGGAGAGACCCTCTGCCCATCATTATTCCCAAGTTTGTACCATCGTCTGCCAGAACCAGGAGAGACGGGGCCCAGCTGGGCCAGCAGCAGGTCTGACTGATGGACACACTTTAGATTTGATCCACGCCAACAAATCTGCCTCGTCTGGACTGAAGGACACCGCCCAGGTCCTCTGGGTATCTGTGAAGGAGGGAACTCTACTAAAACAAGCCATCCAATGACTTTTAAAGGCAGGACTCAACGAGCAGCTAGGACTGATGTAAAGATTTGTGAACAAAGTTTTAATGTTTCTTCCCCGATTGGGAGGGGAGGAGCAAAGACGACAGAGAAGTCACACCAAACAAATAGAAAGTTTTTTGCCTTCTATATACTTTATTACATTGAGATAAGGAGTTCTTAACGTTGCTTTAGCCACTGAACTTTAAGTGTGGCTTAAAATACTGAGTTGTTGTGAGGTAAAGCTTTTAAGCTGACGAGATAATCCATCATTTTTCACGTAGTTCTACTGAGATGGGTAGTGTACATTTGTACAGTCTTTTAGACATGTTTGGACACATGTTGCCGTACATGTTCCCCTAAATATTTGCTATTACCTGTGTGTAAGGTAGCCTCATATGTTCTACATTGGTATGCTTAATGATAGTTGTCGCTTTGGTGGCTGGTATTTTCTCGTACGTTTAAGTTTATTTTTTAACAAAAACCTAGTTTTTTTGCAAAATAATATATCTATATATAAATGAAATAACAGAACTGATTTGTTTTTTGCTTTAAACTCGATTAGATTTTATTTTTTTAATTTCCTTCTTTTGTATGATTTCTGTTCTCATTCTCTCTCAGTTTAACGGAGCATTTCATCGACCTTCTGCAGCCTTATGCTCATTAGCCTTGACTGTACTCTACTTTCTATTTTCACTATTTTAACTTGATGATGTTTCTTTGACCCCACAAGACTGGACAGTAACCACCGTACTGACTTCCACAATCGTGAAAGCAATTTTTTGTTTCCCAAAAAAGAGAGTTGTGTTCGATTTGTGTTCTTTGAAATGTGTGTATTTGTTTTATGTTTTCATTTTTCACTTAAGCATTTATGAACAATAAAGTGCTGTAATTGTGCTTCTCACAGAACTAATGGCCATGCCGGTTTCTTTGTTCAATGGAAAGAACACAAATGAGCACTAGTTGGGAAAAAAGCTCTGAAAGTCTTTATTAGTATTACGAATCAGCTGTCGTCTAAATTTATACTTTCTCATTAAACTTGCTTCTTAAAACTGCAATATGTACTTCATGCCAGGGTTATGGTGATGTGATGTGAAGCAACAAACATTCTTGGGTATCGTAAATAGTGTGACGATCCCCCTCCTCCTCCCCAGAGATGGACTCGTTACCACTGAGTGACTGAGTGTACCGGCTACAGCAGATGCTTCACATCTAAAAACCTAATGAAACCATACAAATACATGTGCAACTCTCAACAGAGGAGAGAAGGAAGCGAGATGACTCACTCCTTTGCTACTTCCATCTTCATGTGAGCTAAAGAGTGAGTTACTAGCTCTACTAGCCCGTTGTGGCCCGTTGAACTTCCCCAGGTAATCAGGCAGTCTTATGGTTGAGCCCTGCATGCTAAAACTGTCCCATTAAAACTCTAGGGACCATAGCAAAACGTCGTATACGCAAGTGGTTCAACATCCTGTTGCCAAGTGTTCGTACTAGTTAACCAGTACCGCAGTAACTCTAGTGCCCTCTTTACGGTTGAAAAGGGGCTTTAGAGTACTTGTCAGTGGAGACTAATGGTGCAAAATGCGCTCCATGGTGCAACGATGGCTGGAATCTTTCACCACTTCAGGTCTCTAAATGTCCTTAAAACCAAGTCCAAGAAAGAATAAAATCCTTGCTCACAGCCCATCACCACCCTAATAACCATAACCTGTGATGAGCGGTCACAAGTAGATTCATTTATAAGGGTCACAAGAGTTTTTATATCCAAAACAACCAGATGTTAATGAATGTCTCTATTGCAGAACACTGTTGAAATATAATGCTCAACTTGAAAAACACTGCAAATCAGTGTTTTTGCATTGAATAGACAGTGGTGCTCAGAGGTGGATCATTCAACAGTGTAAACCAGAGGGACAGTTTTGTTCCTCACAGAGTGACCTTCTGGTACACAATGACAACGTTCAGCTTCACCAAGTAAAGTAAAGCAAGATTTTGGCCCTAAAAACACAAGAATATGATGCTTTTTGTTTGTTTTTTAAGTACGTGTCTACACTGAGCTACCAAGGTGAATATAGGCAAGTTAAAGTATGATTAGAAGAGCTACTGTATATTACAGGAAATGGATCTCATGGTTACATACAGCCTGTCTGTTGGTCTAAATCTGTGAATGTAAAGTCTTTGTAGGTTACAGTCCTGTGTTGACATCACAGTGGGATGGTATCCACATTTGTTGTGCAAGAAAGTTAATTGAATCGTATGTAATGAAAAGTTCAAATTAACCAATTGAATAATTAATCTACTAATTGTGTCTGACGTATCTTGACCACCTCCACATCAATCAGGATTAATTGTATTTCCAGTTCTTTAACCTATATACAGTATTGTCCGTCCATCCCAACACAAAGGATGCTGATCTCAGTCAAGATATGAAGTTTAAGACTTGTTAGGCAGCAGTTGTGTCTTTGAGAGGCCAAAAATAGTTGTACAGGAATGTCCAGCATCCCACCAGTGTAGCCTCACAGGATCAGAGCAGTGTTGTGGTGCGATGGAGGAGGACGGAGAGCTGCCTTTAGATAGAGATGACAGGAGAAGGAGTCAATGACATCATCACCATAACTTTAAATATCTGTGAAATAATTGAAAAAGATGATACAGTATGTGTAAGACTTCATCCACTGCTCAGCCTCATACCAGAACACGTCTGCGATGAGCTCCACGTCTGAAGTAAACCTGGTTTCTATGAGCACAATGAAACAGAATATATGATGCATGTGTCAGAGAGCCTGTCTGCATGTTCCAATGATGAGATTACAGATACATTATTAACCCTTTGCTGAGGTGCACCATTGGATGAATGGCAGCCTCCCAGAGAAGGGATCAATCACATCCTACCAGCCCGGGTAAAGTGGAGGAGGTCAGATACGTACATTCACTTAATATATTTCTATACCTCTGAGTATTTAATTAAAGTGCCATCCTCTGCCGCCCTGGGATGAGGAATCTAAAATGGAGGGAAATTACCCCGGTGCAAGAGGGAGAGAGGCAAGACTCTCCTTGGCTGGCTAGTCAGTGTTGCTATGCTGTTGTAAGGAGCGAGAGAGAGGGAGGGAGGGAGGGAGGGAGGGAGGGAGGGAGTGGTGGGGGAGGCTGAAGGAGAGAGAGAGAGTGAGAGGCCTGGCAGACTGTGGGGGAGGCGGAGGCCTCATCTGCAGTGCTGTGTGCAGAAGGAGCGTTTAACAGCCTTTCAACGGGGGGGAAGGGGAGGGAAGAGGAGGAGAGGGAGGAAAGGGAGACGAAGGGAAGGGGTGGGGAGAGGAGCTGGGGGGAGGGAAGGAGAGGAGAGGGAGACGAAGGGACGGGGTGGGGAGAGGAGCTGGGGGGGAGGGAAGGAGAGGAGAGGGAGGGAAGGGGTGGGGAGAGGAGCTGGTGGGGAGGGAAGGAGAGGAGAGGGAGGGAAGGGGTGGGGAGAGGAGCTGGGGGGAGGGAAGGAGAGGAGAGGGAGGAGAGGGAGACGAAGGGAAGGGGTGGGGAGAGGAGCTGGGGGGAGGGAAGGAGAGGAGAGGGAGACGAAGGGAAGGGGTGGGGAGAGGAGCTGGGGGGAGGGAAGGAGAGGAGAGGGAGACGAAGGGAAGGGGTGGGGAGAGGAGCTGGGGGGAGGGAAGGAGAGGAAAGGGGGAGTCAGAGAGGGATGGGAGGAGAAGGAAAGAGGAGGGGAGAAGGGGGGAGGAAGTGCTAGGGGCAGATGGAGGAGGGGTGTAGGGGGGGGGAGGGAAAAGAAGGAGGAGAGATGGAAAGAAGGGAGAGGAGGAGTGGGGGGGGGAGGGGAGTTAATGGTGTAGAGACTGGCGCCCCCTGTAGCCGGAGGAGAGACACAGCGAGGCCCTGGTGTGTGTGCGTGTGCGTGTGCGTGCGTGTGCGTGCGTGTGCGTGCGTGTGCGTGCTGTCAGACACAAAGAGGTGAAGGCAGCCGAGACAATACAGGAAGCTGATTGGTTGAACTGGTCACAGGTCAGTTCAGCATTTGCCCACCTGAGCTGTGATCACATGAGGATCAGGGAGGAGGAGAGGAGGAGAGGAGAGAACAGGGGGAGAGAGAGGGAGTCAGAGAGGAGGAGAGGAGGAGAGGAGAGAACAGGGGGAGAGAGAGAGAGTCAGAGAGGAGGAGAGGAGAGAACAGGGGGAGAGAGAGGGAGTCAGAGAGGAGGAGAGGAGGAGAGAAGGAGTCAAAGAGGAGGAGAGGAGTGAACAGGGGGAGAGAGAGAGAGTCAGAGAGGAGGAGAGGAGAGAGAGGGAGTCAAAGAGGAGGAGAGGAGTGAACAGGGGGAGAGAGAGGGAGTCAGAGAGGAGGTGAGGAGAGAACAGGGGGAGAGAGAGGGAGTCAGAGAGGAGGAGAGGAGAGAACAGGGGGAGAGAGAGGGAGTCAGAGAGGAGAGAACGGGGAGAGAGAGGGAGTCAGAGAGGAGGAGAGGAGAGAACAGGGGGAGAGAGAGGGAGTCAGAGAGGAGGAGAGGAGAGAACAGGGGGAGAGAGAGAGGAGGTGAGGAGAGAACGGGGGGAGAGAGAGGGAGTCAGAGAGGAGGAGAGGAGAGAACAGGGGGAGAGAGAGAGGAGGAGAGGAGAGAACAGGGGGAGTCAGAGAGGAGGAGAGGATGGAGGACATGCAGATGGGGTCGTGAGCAGGTCTTGAGCAGGTTGTAATGGAGTAACGGCTGCAGCAGAGTCGCTGATGGTGCCCCCCCGTAGGAAACTGGCAGGAACCACCATGGGGGGGGGGGGGGTAAATGATTATAATAATAACAAATGTGCACGTGTGTGTGTGTGTGTGTGTGTGTGTGTGTGTGTGTGCTAGTGGAGGTGACACTTGTCTTGTTAAGGGTACAACATGTTCATCATGTACTTCACATCCTCTGAATATAACATGTCGCTGGAGGTCATCTGGATCGGGGGGGGGGGGGGGCACAGACCAGGACAATGAGACCAGCACAGAGACCGAGGGAGGGAGGGAGGGGAGGGGGGGAGGGAGGGAGGGAGAGGGGGGGAGGCTAAAGAAAGGCCTTGCAGACTGCGAGGGAGACAAGAGGCCTCTTCTGCAGTGCTGGCTGGTGATGGAGGGGGGGGGGGGGGGGGGGGAGGCACAGACCAAGCGGAGGGTCATGTTTGAGAGGGGGGTGGACTGAAGAGAGAGGGGGGGGGGGCAACAGAGAGAGATGGTTGCACACCGATCCTACTACTAGCTCCTCCTGCAGGTAGAACGGCCTCACTACACACACACACACACACACACACACACACACACACACACACAGTCCACATGATTGATAGAAAATGATTCAGTAGGCAGAGAAAAGAAAGAGAGAGACCTGAGGCCAGTTGTGAGACTGTACAGAGGAGGAGATGCACCAGAATAAGGACGGGACATAAAGGAGGAGAGGAACCAGGGGGAGAAAGAGGTGATGAGGAAGCAGACTTCTGGTGGACATAGAGGGTCAGGGTTGGACAGGGTCAGACCTGGACAGGGTCAGACCTGGACAGGGTCAGGGTTGGACAGGGTCAGGGTTGAGGGCCAGTACAGAGAAGAACAGTCAGGTTCTGTGAGGCGACACCGTACGTCTGTAACTCAGAGGATCATTTATTTTGAGGTGAATCAACTTCCCAGTACGAACACTCTAATAGTCCTTATTTACATCATTAGGTTTTAAAGTTATAAAACACACTAATAGCTGAATCCAGAATTATTTCCCTTCCTCTGTTCATGTGAATGAGACCCAGACCGAGGCTGGAGCGCCAAGCCGTGATGACGGCGTGACGTTGGGACCCCGTGACCGAGTCACGTGACCGAGCGGACGCTACTGCGCCAAGATCCGGGTACTTTTCCAGACAGAAGTCGAGCCATTTAGGCTTCATGCTCCACTGAGACACTTTCATAGGAATGAACGAGGCCCCGCCTCCAACGCTGGATCCAGTTCTCTTCATACATCCATGTTCACCACATCTTAGGGCTTAGTGTGGTCCAGCTAAGCTAAAATATTTGTAAAAACTATGCATTTTGCGATAAAAGCAACAAACTGGGCACAGATGTCGGTTTATATGTTCTGACATCTGATCTAATCAGCTTGAACACACTTTGGAAATCATCAAGACTCATAAAATCAGTTTTCTGCAACATTTTGGAATATTTAACACCTATTTGGCGGCCATTTTGGAAAATGGCTATCACGGCCCTCAGGGGCCAAATTGGCGGCGCCGCGATATCAATATCTATTCATGACATATAAACCTACATCCGTGCCAAATGTGTTGCTTTTAGCGCAAAATGCCCAGTTGTAATGCTTAACTGCCCCGCTGTTAGTGTGGTCCAATACATGTTATATATAATATACTGAATATATGGAGGCCTGAAGATGTGGAATTATCACTTATATTCATTTCACTTATTTTAAAAGAATAATTTGGCATTTCGGAACATGTACTTATTTACTTTACTGGATAATCAAACTTTGATGCTGATGCCATGTTTACATTGAAAACTAGAATAACCAACTCATGCTTGTATTCCCCCCCAAAAAAAAAATCAAAAAATAGGGAGACTAGGGAGACCAGGGAGACTAGGGAGAATAGGGACACTAGGGGGAGTGATGCGTCCGTCATTTGTCTGGGAATTTTCTGGTTAAATGTAAAGGTCACATTAATATCTTGGCTTGTCTCATAGGTCAGAGGTCATGTGTTGAAACAAGGCGCAGAGGCAGACAGATGTTTTTGCCAACACCTGAACCAGATGTGTCCAGCTGAAGGACGGTTTCCTTCGTCACCATGTGATCCTGCTGCTGCTGTGAGAATATATTTATAGTGTTCTTTGTCCTTGGAGTTGTTTTCTGAGCTCTTTCAGAAGAGTCACTTGAGTTCTGCATCACAGCCTCAAACCCCTGAACAGCCTCTACTTCTGATTTTTATACATTCGCTGATTTAGAATCAAAACACCTGCAAAGTACTGAATTATTCCAGAATGAACTGAGCTCCAGAACTAAGCAGACAGTGTTTTCTGTGTTGGATCCAAGATTCAAGTCTTAAAGCTGCAGTAGGCAACAATTTTTTTGGCATAATTTGGCAAAAATCCCATAATAACCTTTCAGCATACTGTAATTCAAGTGTTCTGAGAGAAAACTAGACTTCTGCTCCTCCTCATGTCTCTGTTTTCAGGCTTTAGAAAAAATCTAGCCCGTGAAGGCAGATTTTGACCAATCACAGGTCATTTCAGAGAGAGAGAGCGTTCCTATTGGCTGTGCTCCGGTCATGTGACCAGAACTTGGCTTCCTTCAACAGATTTTACAATGGCTGCCGCCTCACAAACTTTCTCATTTTACAGCTAAACAGTAACTACAAGATGATTCTGAGAACATCTGAGGAGAGAAATAGGCATTACAGCAACAGAATATTGATTCATATCTGATCAGCGCTGCCTAGTTTGACCGTTTGGTCGGAGTTCAGAGTGATTGACAGCCGGCTCTCATAGACTGCAGCTGGGCAGCGGACCTTGTTTTCCTCCGGTAAGTGAAATCCTTCAGATGCCGTTAGGAGCACCGGAGGACACAGTAGGACACAGAGGAACAGGATTTAACTCAGGTTACCTGTTTCATGTACTACTGTCACCATATAGCAGCCGTTTACTAAAAATAACTTTTTTAAATCATATTTGCGCCAATATCGCATACTGCAGCTTTAAGAGGATTCACATATTTAAGGAACCCAATGGCTGACTGGTTGGGGAGAAAAATCTAATTCAGGATTCAAAAATACAAACAAAATACTGTATGCTGTTTATAAAGTGGGTGGTAGTGATCTAATGCAGTGAGTACATGGTTAATATGGTGGTGATGGATTTGAAACAGGGGCTGTTCTAGGGGGGGGGGGGGGTGTGCCGTAATATTAAGCCTGGCCCCACATTTCTCCCCAGGAAGGGGAAATTATAATTACTCATAGGAGAAGTGATGAAATGTACGTTAGCACTGAATGAGTGTTATTGTGTTTATCGTACCTACCAAACCTGTAGAGCTGGTAAACGGACTGCATTTATACAGAGCTTTTCTAGTCTTAGGGCGCGTTCACACCAGCCTTGTTTAGTCCGGTTGAACCCGTTTACCCCCTCGGTGCGGTTCGTTTAGGTTGGTGTGAACGCAGGAATCGAACCCTGGTGCAGATCAAACAACCGCTCCGAGGTCCGCCTCGAAGGGGGGGGCTCGGTCCGCTGTCAAGTGAACTCTGGAGCGGTTTGTTTCTGGTGTGAAGAACCACTCTCCTCACTTCTCCTCAGTTCTCCTCAGCTCTCCTCAGTTTTCTCTTCAGCTCTCCTCAGCTCTCCTCAGTTCTCTTCAGCTCTCCTCAGCTCTCCTCAGCTCTCCTAAGTTCTCCTCAGCTCTCCTCAGTTCTCCTCAGCTCTCCTCAGTTCTCCTCAGTTCTCCTCAGCTCTCCTCAGTTTTCTCCTCAGCTCTCCTCAGCTCTCCTCAGCTCTCCTCAGTTCTCCTCAGCTCTCCTCAGTTCTCCTCAGCTCTCCTCAGCTCTCCTCAGTTCTCCTCAGCTCTCCTCAGTTCTCCTCAGCTCTCCTCAGCTCTCCTCAGCTCTCCTCAGCTCTCCTCAGTTCTCCTCAGCTCTCCTCAGTTTTCTCTTCAGCTCTCCTCAGCTCTCCTCAGTTCTCTTCAGCTCTCCTCAGCTCTCCTCAGCTCTCCTAAGTTCTCCTCAGCTCTCCTCAGTTCTCCTCAGCTCTCCTCAGTTCTCCTCAGTTCTCCTCAGCTCTCCTCAGTTTTCTCCTCAGCTCTCCTCAGCTCTCCTCAGTTCTCCTCAGCTCTCCTCAGTTCTCCTCAGCTCTCCTCAGTTTTCTCCTCAGCTCTCCTCAGCTCTCCTCAGTTCTCCTCAGTTTTCTCCTCAGCTCTCCTCAGTTCTCCTCAGCTCTCCTCAGTTCTCCTCAGCTCTCCTCAGTTTTCTCCTCAGCTCTCCTCAGCTCTCCTCAGCTCTCCTCAGTTTTCTCTTCAGCTCTCCTCAGCTCTCCTCAGTTCTCTTCAGCTCTCCTCAGCTTTCCTCAGCTCGCCTCAGCTCTCCTAAGTTCTCCTCAGCTCTCCTCAGCTCTCCTCAGCTCTCCTCAGCTCTCCTCAGTTCTCTCCTCAGCTCTCCTCAGTTTTCTCTTCAGCTCTCCTCAGCTCTCCTCAGTTCTCTTCAGCTCTCCTCAGCTTTCCTCAGCTCGCCTCAGCTCTCCTAAGTTCTCCTCAGCTCTCCTCAGTTCTCCTCAGCTCTCCTCAGTTCTCCTCAGCTCTCCTCAGTTCTCCTCAGTTCTCCTCAGCTCTCCTCAGTTTTCTCCTCAGCTCTCCTCAGTTTTCTCCTCAGCTCTCCTCAGCTCTCCTCAGCTCTCCTGAGCTCTCCTCAGTTCTCCTCAGCTCTCCTAAGTTCTCCTCAGCTCTCCTCAGTTCTCCTCAGCTCTCCTCAGTTTTCTCCTCAGCTCTCCTCAGCTCTCCTCAGTTCTCCTCAGCTCTCCTCAGTTCTCCTCTGCTCTCCTCAGCTCTCCTCAGTTCTCCTCAGTTCTCCTCAGTTCTCCTCAGCTCTCCTCAGTTCTCCTCAGCTCTCCTCAGTTCTCCTCAGTTCTCCTCAGCTCTCCTCAGCTCTCCTCAGTTCTCCTCAGCTCTCCTCAGCTCTTCTTGTTTCTATATGCTAGTGTTAATGCAGCATTGTTTTCTGCTAGCATGCTTTATTAGCATATGTGTCTGAAGTCTGGGGAGGATTAAGATTTAAGAGAATCATATGACTCTGAAACTCTTTCTGCTCGTTCTACGGGGGAACCTTTAATCCTCTCTAATACTCGTCCTGAGTCCCAAATGGATGTTATTAAATATGTATGATTTGGCTTTCTAATAATATGACATACTTGGCCTTTCATTGTCCTAAAAAAAAGTCACTATAATAACCATACAGCTTTCTTCTGGGAGAGTGCACTCAGCTCTTAAAAAAATCAGATCTCCATCACTGATGTAGAAAATAAAAGAACGGAGTAGAGGAGGACGGGGAACTTCTGATGCTGCTGCAGTGTTTATTCATGTGAATACTGATTTTAATAATAGTATGATTATTATTCAGTGGGTTTTATTTTCCATCTTATGTTATATATTCTATGTATTCTATTTCATTTTATTTTTGGCTGGACCGCAGAGGGCCAGCCCTACAGACGCAAAAGTCTGTCACTGAGTGAGTGAGTGAGTGAGTGAGTGACTGACTGACTGACTGAGTGATAGAGTTACAGGATTGGTCGGCTGGAGTTGCTGGAGCTTCCTCATTGGTCGTTGCTCTTTCAAAATGAAAAGGCGGAGAACAGTTCTGTTTTTATGTTTTACGTGTCAGCGGTTCAATGTAACATTACATAGCGCTGTTGTTGTGCATGTGTTATTGTTTATGCTCGTTTAAGTTACGTTATGTTCGCAAATTTTCGCCTCGCTTTCCTCCATTTCCGCCATGAACTGACTATCTAGCAGCCACACGTCACTACTGTGGTATGAACCCAAAATAAACAGACTGTGCTGTGATTTAATTGCAATAAACGGGTCAAAATAATGCCGAAATAACAACATAAATATATCGATTTGTAAAAAGACAAAATTCCTTCTTTGTCAAGTCTGTCCGCAACACAACAAGCAAACAACTTTTAAAATGCTTGTTTTCTGAACGGAGTTCGGATCGATCAACGCCAGGCTCTGATAACACCAGCTGCTCCATCACCATTCAACATAACGTCATCTAGGCATAAATACGGCAGCGACGTTGTTGTAAACGGATCAAAGTGTGCCGAAATAACTACATAATGATGCGGATTAGTAAAAAGTCTGAATTCATGCTTTGTCGGGTCTGTTACCATGACGACAGGCAAACAACTTTTAAAATGCTTGTTTTCTGAACGGAGTTCGGATCGATCAGTGGCAGGCTACGTTAACATTGCAGCTGCTCCATTAACACTCCATCTAGGAATAAATACAGCAACAACAACATCAGTGATGACAGCTTGAATATCTCAACGCTGATAAACTTTTGCAACGTTTGTATATATTGTTACACATCACTTATATGATGAATGCTTTTGATACACATGCTTTCATAAAAATCTGAAATAATTTTAACCTTGCATAATGTATGTCATGTTAATACCTTTTCACCTTGTATACAATGTATAATATACTGACTAGTAAATGTTACCATTTACATTTCTGAATGCCATTTGCTTCATTATAAGTTGGCTTTCAATCAAACATTAAGATATAAGTGAAAAAAACTGTTCACAAAATATTATAGATATGACCACTGACTATTTGTGTAAGAATTTAGCTACAAATTCAAAGACTTGACCATACGGTCCAGCCATATACTCGGTTTTGACCGAGTCTTGTTAATTCTATTCTATGTCTATTTCCCTTATTGTAAAGCACTTTGTGCTGCATTTCTTGTATGAAAAGTGCTATACAAATATAGTTTATTGTTATTATTATTATTATTATTATTATTATGGTAACCAACCCTTCAAAAGTAGTTTTGCAGTATAATACCCTACTGAAGTGTGTTATATGGTTATTGTAGTTTGCTTTCAGCTGGATGAGAGGCGCTGGTGGGACACCGATGGGAAGACATCACTGTGCTTTGTATACTACTGCAGAGAGGCCATCAGTGAATGTGTGCAGGTGTTCCCACTGATTGTAGATTGATGGTAGATCTCTCCTCACCTGTGTACATAATATGTTAGCAATAAAAAGAGAATGACCTTTAATCATATACCTCTGTGCGTGACTATGTCACACAATGAAATGTTATCTAGCAAGGCTGTGTGTAAAGGTTCAGTAGATAAGATCCAAACAGGTAAGCAGCTAAAGCTAAGGTATAAGCACAACAGACAATCTGTCAGGGAATGAGTGAAAATGGGTGAGTGTATACTGTATACTGCAGAGCGGGTGAGGGACAGAGCGGGAACAGGTGAGCAGGTGGGAAGGTCAGGTGATGGACGAGGCAGTGAAGGGGTTACTGCAGGGCAAGGATTGGCTGAGGAAACACACAACACACCAGAGAACGAATGGCTCGGAGTCCCATTAGTATCATGTTATTGGAAGTTTGGGAACACCTGCCAATACTAATAGGTTATGATAACCTTCCCAGTTTAACCATCTGTTTATTCATCTACTTTTCACTGGCTTAAATCTAATTAATGTTATAGTATGAGATAAAACAATGGTCTGATTTACAATGGTATTTTGTTGATTTGTATTGATACTGGTGCTACTTTATATGATGACCACTGACTGTATGGGCACAGCAGTGTATCACTGCATATAACGGTGGGACATACTGTAAGCTTTATTGTATACATATATACAGTATATATATAAGTGTGTGCATACACTGCCTGCAGGTAGCCAGCAGCAGTAGGCCTATATGGCTTTTGACCACAAGATGTCACTATAAAATAAGAAATAAGTTGCAGTCATCTACAACATTTACTATTACTATAACATTTACTACCACATAAAAGTTATATTTATTATTGACATCATAACGATTCATTTAAATTACTTCCCCTACATCATTTGGGAATAATATACAAATTATACCAAACGTGTCATAATATCATGCCACATTAATTTTTATTGCAGTTTTAAATGTTTGCACACAGTGACTATAATATGTTGTGGTGAGCCCAAACAATAAGCGGTGTAGTATTTAGTTAGTTAGTTTGGAGCCAGGTTGGGAGGCTCTGCCTTCAGGCTCTCTCGGGGCTTTTCCCCAACATTGCTTTATTTATGTAGAAATCATCAGCTATGTGTGACAACATGACAAATAGAACAGGACATATGGTAATTATAAGAGACTCTAAAAGATAAAAAAGACAATAATATAAAAGAAGGTAGACTCATAGTACGTTCTGAATTCAATCCTGAAGGGTTCAAATGATGAGCGAGACCTGGAGAACTTGGCTTTATGGATGTGAAATGTCCACGATAAAATAAATAAATTGACAATCTGCTGAGTTTTCTGTTTTTTTTTGCTTGTTGTTGTTGTTCATAAAATAGATGTTTGGTTGTTTCTTCTTAATTTTTATATAATTCACATTTACTATCAAGAACCACAAATCTTGGGACAAATTCGTTAGTGGGAAGAATATCATGTACAATTTTGTAATGTAATTCTTTCAATTTGTTGGGGGTAACACATTTATATTTATATATTATACATGTTGTTGTTTTATTATTAGAGAAATGGGAGCTCCACATAAATGTCCCAGTGAGGGCTCTTATTGTGAAGTCCAGGCTGAGAGAGAGACAGTATTTTATTTTGAAGAGAGAGAGAGAGAGAGAGAGAGAGAGAGAGAGAGAGAGAGAGAGAGAGAGAGAGAGAGAGAGAGAGAGAGAGAGAGAGAGAGAGAAGGAGTCTTTTATTTTGAAGTCTCAGAGAGAGAGAGAGAGACAGTCTTTTATTTTGAAGAGAGAGAGAGAGAGAGAGAGAGAGAGAGAAGGAGTCTTTTATTTTGAAGTCTCAGAGAGAGAGAGAGAGAGAGTCTTTTATTTTGAAGAGAGAGAGAGAGAGAGAGAGAGAAGGAGTCTTTTATTTTGAAGTCTCAGAGAGAAAATTGTATATATGTATATATATGATTTGGTTTTCATCTTGTTCTTTTTTTTTATTATTATTGAATTGACGCTTTGGCAATATTGTTCACCTGACATTCATGCCAATAAAGCATATTGAATCGAATTGAACTGAATAGAAATTGAGAGAGAGAGACAGAGAGAGAGAGAATCTTTTATTTTGAAGTCTCAGAGAGAGAGAGAGAGAGAAAGAGAGAGAGAGAGAGAGAGAGAGAGAGACGGTCTTTTATTTTGAAGTCTCAGAGAGAGCGAGAGAGACGATCTTTTATTTTGAAGTCTCAGAGAGAGCGAGAGAGAGAGACGGGTTTTTATTTTGAAGTCTCAGAGAGAGCGAGAGAGAGAGAGAGACGGTCTTTTATTTTGAAGTCTCAGAGAGAGCGAGAGAGAGAGAGACGGTCTTTTATTTTGAAGTCTCAGAGAGAGCGAGAGAGAGAGAGACGGTCTTTTATTTTGAAGTCTCAGAGAGAGCGAGAGAGAGAGAGAGAGACGGGCTCTTATTTTGAAGTCTCAGAGAGAGCGAGAGAGAGAGAGAGAGACGGGCTCTTATTTTGAAGTCTCAGAGAGAGCGAGAGAGAGAGAGAGAGAGAGAGAGAGAGACGGGCTCTTATTTTGAAGTCTCAGACAGAGGCAGCCTCAGTCCTCAGTAGCTCTGCAGCCTCAGCGGTCAGTATGAGAGGAGAGAAGTTTCCTGTGTGAGCCGCTGCTCGGCGGGATCAACAGAGAGCAGAGCACCGAGTTACCGAGTTACCGGAGGACCGAGTTACCGGAGACATAACGTCACCTGCTGGATTACTCCGCGGTGTTTCGGCTCCACAGCAGCAGCAGTGTGTGTGTTTTGGTGTTTCGGTGTTTTTTTTGGCGGCGGCGGTTCCGCTGCTAGCGAACCATGAACAAGAACCAGCGGGTACCGAGCGACCGGTCCCTGAGCTCCGTGGAGGTGAAGAGCAAGGTAACGTTACCGTTTACCGTCAGTTACCGTCAGTTACTCCCTCTGTCTGTCTGTAGTCCCGTAACTCTCCTGGTGACGACACTCAGGCTAATTCAGCTGCTAAGTGGCTTCACAGCGAGTTATGATGCTAAAGCTGAAGCAGCAGATCCCAGCTCAGTTACTGAGGCTAACTGCTGCTAGCTGCTGCTAGCTCACCGTGTTAACACCGGGATGTTGGCCCGAGTTTATCACCGGGGAGAGGTGTTACACCTGTCAGCCTCCTCTCTGCTCCTCCTCTGCTCCTCTCTGCTCCTCTCTGCTCCTCCTATGCTCCTCTCTGCTCCTCCTCTGCTCCTCCTCTGCTCCTCCTCTCTGCTCCTCCTATGCTCCTCTCTGCTCCTCCTCTGCTCAGCCTCTGCTCCCCTCTGCTCCTCTCTGCTCTCTGCTCCTCTCTGCTCCTCCTCTGCTCCTCTCTGCTCCTCCTCTGCTCCTCCTATGCTCCTCTCTGCTCCTCCTCTGCTCCTCCTCTGCTCCTCCTCTCTGCTCCTCCTCTGCTCCTCTCTGCTCCTCTCTGCTCCTCCTCTCTGCTCCTCCTCTCTGCTCCTCTGCTCCTCCTCTGCTCCTCTCTGCTCCTCCTCTCTGCTCCTCTGCTCCTCCTCTGATCCTCCTCTGATCCTCCTCTGCTCCTCCTCTGCTCCTCTCTGCTCCTCTCTGCTTCTCCTCTGCTCCTCTCTGCTCCTCTATGCTCCTCCTCTGCTCCTCCTCTGCTCCACCTCTGCTCCTCTCTGCTCCTCTCTGCTCCTCTCTGCTCCTCCTCTGCTCCTCTCTGCTCCTACTCTGCTCCTCTCTGCTCCTCCTCTGCTCCTCCTCTGCTCCTCCTCTGCTCCTCCTCTGCTCCTGTCTGCTCCTCTCTGCTCCTCCTCTGCTCCTCCTCTGCTCCCCTCTGCTCCTCCTCTGCTCCTCTCTGCTCCTCTCTGCTCCTCCTCTGCTCCCCTCTGCTCCCCTCTGCTCCTCCTCTGCTCCTCTCTGCTCCTCTCTGCTCCTCCTCTGTTCCCTCTCTGCTCCTCCTCTGCTCCTCTCTGCTCCTCCTCTGCTCCTCTCTGCTCCCCTCTGCTCCTCTCTGCTCCCCTCTGCTCCTCTCTGCTCCTCCTCTGTTCCCTCTCTGCTCCTCCTCTGTTCCCTCTCTGCTCCTCTTCTGCTCCTCTCTGCTCCTCTCTGCTCCTCCTCTGCTCCTCTCTGCTCCTTTCTGCACCTCTCTGCTCCTCCTCTGCTCCTCCTCTGCTCCTCCTCTGCTCCTCCTCTGCTCCTCTCTGCTCCTCCTCTGCTCCTCTCTGCTCCTCTCTGCTCCTCCTCTGCTCCTCTCTGCTCCTCCTCTGCTCCTCTCTGCTCCTCCTCTGCTCCTCCTCTGCTCCTCCTCTGCTCCTTCACCATCACCCCACGGGGCGTTCACGTCACTTACAATACGTCACACTGGCTAGTTTAAAGGTCCCATATTGTAAAAAGTAAGATTTTCATGTCTTTTATATAATAAAGCAGGTTTAAGTGCTGTATAAATACTGTTAAACTATCAAAACGCTCAATATACGGAGAAATACACACAGTCTGTATTCAGAAACCGTGTGTTTAAAACAAGCCGTTAGGATTTCTGTCCATTTGTGATGTCACAAATCTACAGTATATAGATCATTTCACAGTTTTAAACGTAAACATTCTAAATGTGTCCCAGTTTATTTCCTGTTGCAGTGGATGTGAATGACATCAGCTGACAGGAAGTCAACATGGACCCAAGCTGTTGCCTAGCAACGCAATTCTGTTGCATTTCCATTGAAATGCACTAAAACGGAGCGTTTCAGACAGACGGTGAATACAGGTATATTCAGACAGACAGCATGAGGAAAATAAAGGTTTTTTTTAAACATTAAAGCATGTAAACATGTTCTAGTAGAACCCAAAATACAAGTATGAACCTGAAGATGAGCAGGATATGGGACCTTTAATAGCTGCTTGTTGTGTTGTTGTCCTGTAGAGGTGTCTCACGGCCTCCTTCCACCTGTCAGGTGGGGAGGACCGGGCCCTGAATGCAGCTCAGAACTAGTTTTTAACAACTACATACGTTGTTGACACAAGCTGTGACCTATATGTTGGTATAGTTAACTATTACACTCACACAAAGGAGTAAAATACTCTTTATTTGACATTGTTCAGCTTCTCCAGGGTCATCTGACATGTTTAGTCTACTCCTGTCTGAATGCAGGTACTCACCAGAAACAGCCCCGAGGCCGGTTCTATAGTTCATATAGCTCTGCTTTGTACTATAAGATGACGGGTGACCAGGTTGGCAGTGAGTTGTAGATCATCTTTTGTGAGCACTGGGCAACGGTAACCACAACACTTGGTTCTCCTCATCATCACCTCCACCAACGGGACATCGCTCTGTCTCAGCCAGGTGGTTAAAGATGAGGCTCCTGCAGCCAGTCTGACCACACAGATCACTACGTTACTCACAGCCAGCAACGTGTTAGTGGGAATGCATGTAGTCTGTCTTTAAAGGGGACATATCCTGCTCATCTTCAGGTTCATACTTGTATTTTGGGTTTCTACAAGAACATTTTATGCTTTAAAGGTCCCATATTGTAAAAAGTGAGATTTTCATGTCTTTTATATCATAAATCAGGTTTAAGTGCTTTATAAATACTGTTAAACTATCAAAACGCTCAATATATATGGAGAATTACACACAGCCCGTATTCAGAAATTGTGTGTTTGAAACAAGCCGTCAGGATTTCTGTCCATTTGTGATGTCACAAATCTACAATATTTAGATCATTACACGGTTTTAAACATAAACATTCTAAATGTGTCCCAGTTTATTTCCTGTTGCAGTGGATGTGAATAACATCAGCTAACAGGAAGTAAACATGGACCCAAACTGTTGCCTAGCAACGTAATTCCGCTGCAAATTCCTTTGAAATGCGCTAAAACGGAGCGTTTCAGACAGAGGGTAAACACAGGTAATTTCAGACAGACAGTATGAGGAAAATAAAGTTGTTTTTTTTAACATTACAGCATGTAAACAAAATACAAGTATGAACCTGAAAATGAGCAGTATATGGGACCTTTAATGTTCCAAAAACACATTATTTTTCTCATACTGTCTGTCTGAATATACCTGTATTCACCCTCTATCAGAAACGCTCCGTTTTAGCACATTTCAACGGAATGTCAACGGAATTGCGTTGCTAGGCAACAGCTTGGGTCCATGTTTACTTCCTGTCAGCTGATGTCATTCACTTACACTGCAACAGGAAATAAACTGGGACACATTTAGAATGTTTAGAACGTTTAAAACTGTGAAATTGTCTAAATATTGTAGATTTGTGACATCACAAATGTACAGAAATCCTGACGGCTTGTTTCAAACGCACAGTTTCTGAATAAAAGACATGAAAATCTCGCTTTTTACAATATGGGGCCTTTAGCTGAATACCAACCATTCTGTCAGACAGTCTCTGCATCCACAGACACAGACACACAGAGATACACACATCACAAAGTCCACATTAATAATTCATCACATGTGGAGTGTTAGCTTGTCCACATGGATGACAGACTCTTGCATACAGCTTCCAGTGGTTTTTAAATTAGCTAGGCTACCAGAACACTGTGTACTCCTCAGTCAAAGCCCCAAACCTCCGACCCTTTAAAGAGATGTTTCTTAATATAATGTGTGCATACAGATACACGCAGATCTCAGCTATCTCACAGTTTCTTTGGCCCTTAAAGGGGCTCTATGTAAGAATCAAAAATGGCTTGTTAAAAGTGACACATGTGGCTGTTAAGTCAACGACAGTCAGCGTCCTGTTGCTCGCACTACGTAGACGCGGGCGAGCACCGGTTAAAACAGTGAGGCGACACACACGTGAACGTGATTGACAGGCATCATGTTGATTAACGTTAGCAACATTAGCAGCTAAAGCCACAATATCTCTATATATTTCACATGCTGTATTATTATGAGAATAAAGTCAGAAGTTTACGAGAAAAAAACGTCGTAATATTATGAGAATAAAGTCAGAAGTTTATGAGAAAAAAGTATTAATATTATGAAAGTAAAGTCAGAAGTTCACGAGAAAAGAAGTCGTAATATTATGAGAATAAAGTCAGAAGTTCACGAGAAAAAAGTCGTAATATTATGAGAATAAAATCAGAAGTTTACGAGAAAAAAATCGTAATATCACTGTATATTTCACATGCTTGGCAGTAACGTTAGCTCACCTGTCCAATAGGAATGTTGCACCAGCTCGGGGTCTGCTTTGATACCCAAAACCAATCGAAGGTCCCTCCATGAATCAAAGGCCCGGCTCATGTTGATCCTAGTTTCCCCCCCCGATATCAATCACATTCCTGTTTTACAAGACGAGCTTCACTAGATATAACTCTGTTTTTTTGTGTGTTCCGTGGAGTTTGTGTTGGAGACTGAGTTGTGGGGGGGGCTGGTCATTTGTTGGTAGCGGACTCCATTTCTAACCGAACGTTAGCTGTGGTTGCACGCTGTTAGCCGTGTAGCGGAGCTGAAGAGAGTAAAGCCACTCGCGAGCGTGCATGATGTCACATCCGTTGGATTTTTCCCGGAAATACCGGACCGCATTCTTCACATTAAAAGCAGTCAACAGGCTGAGAGAGGAAACCTACGACGGAGTATTAGGGCCACATTGAGGAAAAATAAATAAATCTGAGATTTCGAGAATAAAATCTTAATATTATGAGAATAAAGTCATAAGTTTATGAGAACAAAAGTCGTAGTATTATGAGAATAAAGTCAGAAGTTCACGAGAAAAAGAGTCGTAATATTATGAGAATAAAGTCATAAGTTTATGAGAACAAAAGTCGTAGTATTATGAGAATAAAGTCAGAAGTTTACGAGAATAAAATCATAGGTTTACGAGAAAAAAAGGCGTAATATTATGAGAATAAAGTCAGAAGTTTACGAGAAAAAAGGTCGTAATATTATGAGAATAAAGTCATAAGTTTATGAGAACAAAAGTCGTAGTATTATGAGAATAAAGTCAGAAGTTTACAAGAATAAAATCATAGGTTTACGAGAAAAAAAGGAGTAATATTATGAGAATAAAGTCATAAGTTTATGAGAAAAAAAGGAGTAATATTATGAGAATAAAGTCATAAGTTTATGAGAAAAAAAGGCGTAATATTATGAGAATAAAGTCAGAAGTTTATGAGAAAAAAAGGAGTAATATTATGAGAATAAAGTCAGAAGTTTAGGAGAAAGAAAGTCGTAATATTATGAGAATAAAGTCTAAAGTTTACGAGAAAAAAAGTCGTAATATTATGAGAATAAAGTCAGAAGTTTATGAGAAAAAAAATCTTAATATTATGAGTATAAAGTCAGAAGTTTACGAGAAAAAAGTCGTAATATTATGAGAATAAAGTCAAAAGTTTAAGAGAAAAAAAGTCGTAATATGAAAATAAAGTCGGAAGTTTACGAGAAAAAAAGTCGTAATATTATGAGAATGAAGTCAGAAGTTCGCGAGAAAAAAATGTCGTAATATTATGAGAATAAAGTCATAAGTTTACGAGAAAAAAGTCGTAATATTATGAGAATAAAGTCATAAGTTTACGAGAAAAAAGACGTAATATTATGAGAATAAAGTCAGAAGTTCACGAGAAAAAAAGGCGTAATATTATGAGAATAAAATCAGAAGTTCACGAGAAAAAAAGTCGTTATATTATGAGAATAGAGTCATAATATTATAAAGTAGTAATTGTACGTGTTATTTTAGAGGGGAAATAGTGTGAAAATGTTATAAAAGTTATACTTAAGTTTAGGTTTCACAAATAACCAAATACATCATCTTTTGGCTCATCAGCACCACATTATCATCAGTATCAGGACCTGGAAAAGATCTTGAAAGAAACTGAGTTTATTCTGAAGAAAGAACCACACGGACCTGATGGGGAAACTGACTCTTTAGAGGAGGAGGAACTTTTTTCCTCGTAAAGTTACGACTTTATTCTCAAAACGTCAGATTTTTTTCCCCCTCAATGTGGCCCTAATACTCCGTCGTAGAAACCCACAAAGTCGCGGAAGGTCTCATTTTTTAGCTTACAACCTGTTCACACATTGGCATTAAAAAAAAATGATTAAAACATGTTTACAGGTGTAAAAACGTACAAACAGTCCCAGTTTCTCGACCTCCCTCATAGCCATGTGTGTGTTTGTACAGCTGTGCTCACATGTGTCTGACTGTCTGCTCTGTCTATAGTTTGGTGCAGAGTTTCGTCGGTTCTCGTTGGATCGGTCGAAGCCGGGCCGCTTCGACGAGTTCTACGGCCTCTTGCAGCACGTGCATCGCATCCCCAACGTGGAGTTGCTGGTGGGCTACGCTGATGTGCACGGCGACCTACTGCCCATCAACAATGACGATAACTACCACAAAGCCATCTCCACTGCCAGCCCCCTCCTCCGACTGTTCCTCCAGAGGAAAGGTAAGCACAGAGGAACCTGTCTGTTAGAGCACATCTACTCTCACATGGAAATACAAACAGGAGTCATGTGTTGGCTTTGAATAGTGTTGCTTAGAATTATGGGATAGGCTGCTGAACAGGAACTTATTAAGCTTTGTGTATTTGGTCTAGATAATCAAAAACAGAGCGATAAAGAGTAGATGAATATTTCCTCACTTGTCTCTGACAACCATCCATCAGACAGTCCAGAGGGAAGCTGTCCTGTTAAATATCCTGTCCTCACTCAGGAGGTGTTTTACTGTGTAGCACTGCTGTTGTTTCTTACTTCCTCGCTGGCTCTGGTGGAATCATCACTAATAGCTATTATAATTATTGTCCTGCTAATACAGTATATGGTATCACAGGCCTTTCCTCTGGGGGGGGGCAGTTAGTTGGAGCACCTAGACGTTTGGTTGCTGTAGTATTTACTCATGACTTGCTAGTCTTTGTTTGCACGTGTTTAGGGATTAGCATAAACCTGTTTCTGTCTGACTACGTATAAAAATCTTGGTTGAATTAAGTGCGTCCCAGCTAATGAGTGTGACCCGTTGAACGGGGGGGACGACCCGGGTACTGCCGGGGTCTGCCGGGGTCTGACGGGGTCTGCCGGGGTCTGACGGGGTCTGACGGGGTCTGTCGGGGTCTGACGGGGTCTGACGGGGTCTGACGGGGTCTGCCGGGGTCTTACGGGGTCTGTCGGGGTCTGACGGGGTCTGCCGGGGTCTGACGGGGTCTGCCGGGGTCTGACGGGGTCTTTCGGGGTCTGACGGGGTCTGACGGGGTCTGACGGGGTCTGCCGGAGTCTGCTGGGGTCTGACGGGGTCTGCTGGGGTCTGACGGGGTCTGACGGGGTCTGCCGGGGTCTGACGGGGTCTGACGGGGTCTGCCGGGGTCTGACGGGGTCTGCCGGGGTCTGCCGGCCGGGGCAGATCGGGCCGCTCGCTCTGTTGTGTTCAAGCTTTTCTCGCTGTGCCATATGACCCTATAGAAGCTAAGCCACTTTGTCAGGAGGAGATTAGTGGGTCAGTGTGCAGCGCTGCATGAGACCGTGTTTCAATTACCCGCTGCAGACAGAGCAGCTCCACGCTGAGCTCACTGCTGCTCACTGCTGCTCACACACACAGGACAACACGCAGGCATCACACGCTGCCTTGTAGAGAAGATAGGACAAAGACAGAAGACACACTAATGAAGCCACAACCCCCTGTAGACCTGGAGACCCTGTTGCACTCAGACCCCCCCCCCACATCTTACAGCTCAGCAGCAGTTGGTCGCAGCTTTAAAGGCTCTGCAGTGTGCGCCTGCAGCAGATTGTCAGCTTATAGGTCATTTATTATATATCTGCAGACACTAGTTATTATCTCTGGTGATGCTCTATGGTGAGTCGAGGCTTCTCTACAGGTTTACACCAGAACCGCTTGGAAGCGGGCCGAGACCCACCATCTCAGGTGGACCAGAGTTCGGTTGTTTGGTCCGCACCAGAGTTTGAATGAGCTTTAACACCAGCCCAAACAAACCGTAACTGGAGAAAAAGACCTGAGTTTGTTTTAACCGAACCAAACGGGTTATGCATAAAAGCAACCTTAGCGACCTGTTTCGTTAGCAACGGGAGTGAATGGAGAGAGAAAAAAAACAGCAGGAGCAGCTGATGATGATTATCTCCTTTAGTTGGTCAGATATCACTAGACAGATATCACTATACAGATATCACTAGACAGATATCACTAGACAGATATCACTATACAGATATCACTAGACAGATATCACTAGACGGATATCACTAGACAGATATCACTAGACAGATATCACTAGACAGATATCACTATACAGATATCACTATACGGATATCACTAGACGGATATCACTAGACGGATATCACTAGACAGATATCACTAGACGGATATCACGGCTAGTTAGCGATACAACCCAAAGTTCTACCAAAGTTCAGTATCGCTTTAACTTTGACTAGAGGTTACTGGTGACCGAGAAATATATCCAGCAATTTCTCTGTCAATTTTACTGCTAATGAAAAGAGAAATACACCGATGGAAAGCTGAAGATCTTGCCGTTCTAACGGTGTATTGGTTGTCATTGGTTGTCATTCTATCATGAAGGTAAGGGGGTGAAGTTTGACCCTGAAGTGACCTTCATGCTCCTTATATTTGGTTTTTGTGTTTTTCTCAGGTTAAAAGCTTTTAAAAAGTACCCTTAAACACTCAGTTTTCTGCAGCATTTTGGAATATTTAGCTCCTATTTGGCGGCCATTTTGGAAAATGGCTGCCACGTCCCTCAAGGAGCCAAATTGGCGGCGCCCCGATATCTATATCTTTTCATAACATATAAACCTACATCTGTGCCAAATTTGTTGCTTTTATCGCAAAATGCACAGTTGTTGTGAATATTTCAGTTTAGCTGCTCCACTAGTGTGTCGGGCCGACTCTGAACCTTTTAAACACTGAGCAACGTTTGTATCTCACATCTTTGAAATCTGCTCTCTTGGCAACATGATGTCAAATTATTTAGCTTTGTAGAAATTGTTTTAATCTTAATAAGTCTCCAGTCTCAGTGATTGTAAACAGGTTCTCTGTTGAGTCTGGTCTGGGCACAGTTCAGTCCGTGCGTGTCATGTGAGGTTATTATTTATTTATTTATTCCTTTTGGTTGGGTGGATGGATGTCCGGCTGTGAGGTTCTGGTTCTTGAATAAAGCCCGCATTGTTCTTGTTTATGCATCAACGCTACATCACTGACCAGCCATTAACCTCGTATTGTTCCGACTACCGGGTTCAACACACACCAGTATAACTCAGCAGCACCGGGGATCCCCTACACTCCCCCCCCCCCCATCCGTGAACAATGTGTTGATGGTTATTGAGCTGGCAGCGAGGTGTCCACTGTTTACTGGTTGTCATGGCAGCAGTGAAGAGGCCTGTTCATAGGTGGATTAACAGTGCTCGAGTCCCTGATGGGAGCTGCAAAGCATGCTGGGAGCATTACTACTACCATTTGAAAAGACAAATTGTCTTAAAGGGACAGTTCACCCCAAAATCAGACACACATATTTTCCTCTTATGCCAGGATCAGACTACACGATATTTTTGACGGTTACGATGGTCTACACGACTACACGTCGCTCCCCTGTTCCCCTGAATATACGGGCTTACCGGGGCTCAAGCCCCCGGCCCGACCATGTAAAGGGCCCCACGAGGCTCCGGGGGAAAACAATACAAATATAATTCACAGGGAGAAGAGAAAGCGGGCGTTCAACAGGATGCTCCATGAGTAAAGACACAACGGCGGTGGTCTTTTTTACTCCGACTAAACCTAGATTGAATATCCTACTGAGAGGTCCGGCAGCAGTTGAAGGTCCGATGACATCATTCTGCATAATAAGTAGCCATGTGCTTCTGTTTACAGCTTTGTGCGTCTGTGCTCAGCCGCTCAAATTCACGACCGTGACTGAACACGTCGTGGAAAGCAAAAAAAAATAAATCAAACATGCTGCTAGACTTTCTGTCGGGACGCTGTGAGGCGTCCCAGACGCGGCGTCGGTTCTCGTGTACTATGACACACTACACCAGATAAAACCATCGGTTGTCGCACACGACACTCATTTATGGTTCCCGATCCGAGTCGACACCCTACGACGGCCGTGTCGGGCTGATATCGGGCTGATATCATGTACCGGCCGTAACCTGTAGTGCTAATTATCAGTCCAGATAGTTTTGGTGTGAGTTGCCGAGTGTTGTAGAAATATAATACTCAGCAATCAGCAACGTCTCTTTCCAGAAATCATGACCTGGTTACTCAAGATAATCCACAGACCTTGTTGTGAGCAGTTTCATGTCCACTACGCCGACCGTATCAGCGCGCAGAAGGAAGCGTGCGTCTGCTGATGGACGACAGGCTCATAGCTAACCGGTACAGCTAGCTCACCTAGCACCACTGAGCTAGCTAACGTTAGAGCTCGGACGCCATTAATGTTTACGCACGCTTCCCTCTGCGCGGTGATACGGTTGGTGTAGTTCGGTAGAAAGAAAATAGTTCGTACATGAAACTGCTCACAACAAGGTGTGATTTCTGGAGAGAGATGGAGTTTTTCAAATGTATTTTTTTTTCGAGTGCCATCTAGTTGACTGATAAATAACACTACAGGTTAAAAAAAATAAAAAAAAATAAAAAGACAGTTTGCAGAATCAAACCATTAAATTATAGCCAAAGAGTCATCTATTTACATGGAGATTTGCGTTTTCAACAATGACCAAATAAAACACTAAAAAATGTAAGATTAGAGTGTAATTACAGATCAAAGAATGAACAGTAAATGAATAAAATAAAATGGTAAAATAGCACATTTATATTTTTAGTTCGACTATGCCTTTAAATAAGTAGAAACATTAGTGATTGATGAAAATCTCACTGAATGTGCCTTTTTAATATCAGTACTTCAGAAGAAATGGGAGGTTTTAAGCCAGTGGACAGGGTTATTTTCAGTGTATTTACTGATTCAGTTGACTTATTAATAGCTAACGATATGTTTTAGTTGTCTAATCTTACATTTTTTAGTGTTTTATTTGGTCATTGTTGAAAACGCAAACATCCATGTAAATAGATGACTCTTTGGGAAATATGTAGGTTTGATTCTGGGGTGAACTGTCCCTTTTAGGTCTTTCTGCAACTTAATCTGTCATTTGTATGTGTGTGATATTCTCATGTAGAGTATCAGAGACTCCAACAAACCATCTGAATCAGAATCAATAACCTCATAAAGACGCCCAGTCCGGGCAGCACATCACATGAGAGGAGAGCTACTTCCTGGTCCTCACTGTTTTTACTACGCTCGCTTTAAATGGAGAATGTTGTGGTCGTCATTCGTCAGCTGTTGAAGACAAAACGGTCCACTGAGAAATGTTGATGTTAGTCTATTTTTAAAGTAATATATTTATTTATAAATGTTTTGTCCTTGTTGTCGACACATGATGGTTTCTGATCTTTTGCTGGCTCCCAGTCAGTCTTTCAGTCGTTGTTTGTCATAAATCTTTGTCTAATATGAAGCTTTGATCGGAGAGAATCGGTAGTATGATAATGGGATTCTTTGCTTTACGGTATATTATAAATAACCAAACATAAAGTGATGGTCACAACGTATTGATAAGGTTCTGCACCTTGTTACAGCTCTAGTGTGCTTCACATCTCATCTGTTCAGATCTTTCCTCAGGTGTCCCGTCTGTCGGTTATGATTCTATCGGATTATGAAACCTTCGGTAGAAGTGCGTTGTTTCAGTTGGTCCTGTCGGCCCGAGGAAAGAAATGTTAAATGTTGTATTTCAGGTAGAGTTTCTGATCCTGGGGAAACTGTGAGCGACGCCCAGGTTTCTGTTTGAGTGGCATTAAAGATGAGATTGTCCTGGGTTCAAGCGGCGCCCTGTTTACCTGTATCAGTCATCCAGAACGTGCACACACACACACTCACACACACACACTCACACACAATGTACACAGAGTATCTAGGTTGTCATCTCTGTAGTGGCGGCAGCTTTTCAAGCATATCTCTGTCAGGGCGTGGGTTTGGGCGGTGACGCCGCTCACCCAGTTTCAGTCCTGAATGGACCGTAACTCTTCCACACTAAAGTGGAGGGACAGGAATGCTCGTATTTGCGTATCCCAGCAGGGACTGCCTTAGTAATTAGTAACCAGCGCATGAATCATCCCGCCAGAGAAAAGGAAATGTACAGTGTGAAAGTACAACACGGAGGACAAAGTCTACCCAGCCTGCAGAGCAAGCAGTAGAGCAGGATAAGAGGCTGATAAGCAGTGTAAACCGGCTGGAGAGACGCTGCTCAAAGAGACGAGGGAGAATGTGACAGTCACACCGAGCCGGATGAAACAAGGAAGACAGTTTGGTGGTGATGGAGGGAAAAGATTTGGATGAAAGAGACAAAGACTCAAAAGTTAGAAGAAGTGAGGAGGGATTTATAGCTGGAGACAGGGTCTGAAATTAGCCCCCGCCACCCGCCAAATGCGGGTAAATTGTTGGCAGTGGCGGGTGAAGTCATCAGGACATCCGCCACTTTGGCAGGCGGTTTAGTGATGGAATAGAGAACCGTAGTTGTCCGCTTTCTTGTCATCTCATGCCTCCGTGACTATCGATTCCTCTTATTGATGCTTTCCCACAGTTACGCTGCACAATGACTCATACGCACGCTGGATCATGTTTCAGTTTGTTTGACCGGAGACACGGCGGAGAGAAAATAAAGCTCTCAACAATATGGAGCTACTAAACCTGAGGGGATGCACCCTATTTATACCTGATAAAGCGACACTGTGAACAACAAATCTGTGTTTAAATCATCAGGAGGAGAGTTAGTAACGTTAGCTGTTAGCAGCCGTTAGCAGCTCTTCCTGACTGGATAAATAACGGAGAAACTAACGTTAACGGAGGTGCCATTGAGTTATTATTATGAGACGTTCACGGTCGGCTCAGGAAAAATGACTGATGGGTGAAGGTAAATTACAACGTTATCATGATGTGTTCAAATGTAATCTGGTAAAATTAAGTATTCACACATGATGTTTTCACATCAATATAAAATAGATATTAGAGAGAGAATTATGACCTCTTTAACTTCCTAATAACTTACCAAGATTTTTTTTAATCAAAAGCAAATATTGAAATAATCATTTGAATTGTGTGTTTTTATGCAAACAACCACTATAGATGACAATAACAAAGTACAGTACTGTGTACACTACCCTTACTCTACGGTGTAATTCGAACACTGTAATTTACCGTGCATATAATGGTTTTTATGTTAAAGATATCGAACATTGAATGACATCTAAAATCTAAAATGTTATTCCTTCATTTAGCGCAGAGATTTCTAAAGTGGCAGATAAAATATCTGAGCGGCAGACAAAAAAAATACTCTACTGTAACAGTGGCAGGAAGAGAAGAAAGTTAATGTCAGACCCTAACTGGAGATGAAGGATTAAAGAGAGAGAGACAAAGTGCTGGCAGGTGTAATGGATGAAGCACAGGAGAGAAGTTTAGGAGCACAATCTGTGAATATAATAGAAATCAGCCTCCCTTTGCTTTGGATCTCAAGTTTTTCCACAGAGCATGAATTATTCCCTGGGATGCTGTGAGGGAACGATGAGGAGGAATGCATGGAGGAGGAACTAATAAGAGAGAGATGGAAGGATGAAAGGGAGACAGAGTAAACAGTATTAAAGAGTGAGTAATGTATAAGGCATTGTTTAGGCACGGCTTGTAATTAGAGATGTGGGGAAAGGAGAGGGAGGGAGTAGTGTAAGTGTGGTAGGAATGCAGAGAGAGAGAGAGGGAGGGAGAGAGGGAGAGAGAGAGAGGGAGAGAGAGGGGAGGATAGTGGGAATAGTATTAGTGAGGGAGGAATGCAGAGTGAGGCCCAAGCTGGGGAGGGTGGGAGAGAGAGAGAGAGAGAGAGAGAGAGAGATGGAAGGAGGGGGCATTTTGGGTGGAATGTGGCCAGCCTGTGATCACGTCTGCTGGCTAGATTAGACAGGACAGGAGGCCAGACTGGACCCTGAGCTCCAGAGCCCGGCTCCGTCAACGGGGGGGGGGGGGTATAGATGGACAGAGAAAAAGATGGCCGACAGTCCAGGCTGCAAAAGAAAGAAAGAAAGTGGAGAGAACATTTCAAACGAGAGCTACAACCAGCCTCTCTGAGCTGAGACATTCTGACAGTCTCTGTAACAGAGTTGGTCAGAGAAGATGAATGGATAGATGGAGGGAGGGAAACAGGGGGAGCTGCATGAGAAAGTAGGGAGAAACTTTGGACCAATGGAGAAAGAGAAATGGAGAGGTGAGGGTGAGGGTGAGGGGGGGGTGAGGGTGAGGCAGTGGGTTAAACTGGCAAAGAGAAAGCTAGAAAGTGGACTGTTGACCACTGCAGACCGTAAGAGAGAAACTGAAAAACAAGAAAGAAGGAGGGGAGGGAAAGGTAGGAGGAAGTGAGCTAAATAAATGCAGCTAAGGAACAGGAAGTACTGATTGTGTCAGGTGAATGTGTGACATGCTTGAACAGAGATTATTACACGGCTGTGTTGAATACTCGATTCTGATTGGTCAATCACGGCGTTCTGCGGTCTGTAATTTCTGTATTACAGACCGTTGCTACGTATAACAGACCGTTGCTACGTATAGCAGACCGTTGCTACGTATAGCAGACCGTTGCTACGTATAGCAGACCGTTGCTATGTATAACAGACCGTTGCTACGTATAACAGACCGTTGCTATGTATAACAGACCGTTGCTACGTATAACAGAACGTTGCTACGTATAACAGACCGTTGCTATGGGCGCAGCTCTGTAGTTGGACTCTGGAGGACCGTTTTTGTGTCAAATTATTGATAAGTAGCTGTGTAATAAGCGGGATAATGTACAGCTAGCGGGTCATTGTTGTGAAAGAATCCCCTTCAGGATGATGGCGTCGGGGTATCTCATCGCCCTGAAGGGGATTCTTTCACAACAATGACCGGCTCGCTGTACATCGTCCCTTACTGTACCTGTTTGACAGCTCGGGACTCAAACACATGTCATAAATGCGAGCCCTTATATTGATCCTCAGTGTCCCAGCAGTTGTTTTTGGCCATTTTTAGTTCATGTCACTGGTTTTGAAAGTGTTGCTGTGAAGACTGGTAGGATGGTAGATTGTTGAGTGTGAAGGTATTTATTAGTATTTATCAAAATGAAAATCATGTAGACTGAAAGGTGTTCAAACAGATGAAAGACTGGAGTTGGATTCCTCCCACATGTGAAGATGTATTAGACTACATTAATAATCAGACGGATGCATTTCTCTCTGATTTTTAATTAACCGGTGTTCTTTCTGTCCCCGGAGCTGCTGCTGCAGAGTCATATTGATATGAAGCCTGATAACTGATATGCTTATCTGTGAGTTTCTTTCAGTGTATTTACTCTGGCTGGCAGCACAGCACAGTCAGCAGGCTCTGACATGCAGCTCCCAAACACTGTTGCCTAACTACCGTCGCTGTTTATACTCCTTATCCTTCCTACTTTCACACTCTTTACACTTCTAAGAAGCTTTATTAAAGTGATATGCTTTAGGAAGGGATCTCTTTATGGCCAGTGTGGTTTAAACAGGTACTGCACACTTCAACATGTTGATGATATGACTGATCTGTGATGAAACAATTCAGAGATGGTTTTAATATTGACATTTCTTACCAAATTTATACAAATTTACGTTGCTACAGCCGCTCGCCTCGCGGTGAAGTAGTCTCCTAGCGGTGGGGGGGGGGGAGGCGGAGTGATTCTTTTGTCATTTGTGGTGTGATGAACAATAAATCCATCAGATTCAGTGCTCCATATCACTATTTCCGAGGCTACTGTAGCGGTCATATTTGTTGACACTGCGTCAAAGCTTTCATCAAACAGTGAAGTAGAAAGACTGATAATTTCCAGGCAGAAAATTACTAGGACATTTTCCGTTAAGTTTACGGACATTTCCTTCAACCCTAAAATGGAAATTTCTGTAGATTTCCAGTATATCCTCCGTACCGAGCCAAACAGCAGGCCCAACCTTTACATTCTGGAGGGAAAACAGACGCTAACGCTGCATTTATACGTTACCTATCGGACCGCCTGAGGCTAAAACTGGAGCTAACTCTACCTGACCTCCACTGAAGTCTGCAATATAAACATTGGTAAAATGTAAATTACGATACCAAACTTGCATTAGTCTCAAAATGAGTCAGCAAAATATTCCTGGCGTATCTGGTAACGTTAACGGTCGACAACAACTGAACTGAACAACAAAACAGCGAAACTGAGCTAACGTTAAGTCCTGAACATAAATCATTTTGTTTAGACATTAATTGTTGATTTTTTATCACAGAAGTGTGAGAAAGGTTTCTCCAAATTCTAAATCTGAACTAAACTTTGCCGTGTGTGATGGTCTCTGCCTCTTCCAACTTTCATGCTAGCGGAGGTTCTTGTTCCCACAATGCAATGCGTATTTAAAAATACGGGAAAAACTCCTGTGAAAAATCGATACAGAAAATTCCTTCATATTGACGCGGTACATTGGCCCGTATTTTTACAGACTTTTCTTAGAGTGTAGGCGTGGTTTAATTTCTCACTGTTCCGTTGTGCTATTTAATGCTATAACTACGTCAACAAGCGGACAGTGTAGCTGGCCACGCTGGCTGTTTTGTTGCTCGTAGTGTGAACGCAGCATTAGGCTCAGACCTGGGGGGGGGGGGGTGAAGTCACACAGATGGGCCATCAGTATGGTTTTAATTACATTTTCTCACATTTCTAATGCTGTCCAGCCTTTCATTGCTTTAGCCACGGTGCAGTCGACTAACAGTTCCTCTCGGCGTAGAGCCGTCGGCCTCAGAAGGCCGATCTAACTGCAGGTTGGCTGTGTTGTCTTCCAGAGCCAGATGCTGAAGGCAGGACAGAGCAACGATCACAGAGTGGCCCTGCTCCTGTAAGGTCCCTATTCAGACGTATGAGCGAGAGGCTTGTGAGACTAGACTTGGGTTCCCCCAGCCCACGGCGCTGCTCCTCCCTCCCTTCTTCTCCTCCGTCCTCCCCGACATCTAGTCCGTCCTCTCCCTCGTCCTCCTGGAGGCTAACCGTAGCCGGGCTGCGTAGAAGGCTCGGTTTCTCAGACCCAGATCTAGCCGCCGCACCCCAGACCCCTCCTCCTTCCTGTGACCCGGTACTGAACCGTACATCCCCAAGTGCTCCGCCCCTGTCCCCTACCCGGCCCTGTCCCAAGCTCAAGTCCTGCCTCAGCCCAAGGCAGGTCAGGAAGAGGTGAAGCAGAGAGACAGAGGAACAGACAGAGGTGGAGCAGAGAGACAGAGGAAAAGACAGAGGTGGAGCAGAGAGACCAAGAGAGACGGACAGAGGTTGAGCAGAGAGACAGAGGTGGAGCAGAGAGACAGAGGAACAGACAGAGATGGAGCAGAGAGACCAAGAGGGACGGACAGAGGTGGAGCAGAGAGACAGAGGTGGAGCAGAGAGACAGAGGAACAGACAGAGATGGAGCAGAGAGACCAAGAGGGACGGACAGAGGTGGAGCAGAGAGACAGAGGTGGAGCAGAGAGACAGAGGAAAAGACAGAGATGGAGTAGAGAGACCAACAGGGGCAGATTGAATGAAGGACACGGGGGAGAAAGATGGGAGGGTGAGGAGGGTGAGGAGGGGAGGAGGGGAAGATGCATTGCAGGAAAGAGAGGTGTCGATGTCAGCACAAAAGAAATTGATGGAATGGCTTCATAATGCAGACGAGACGCAGACACACACACAGAGAAAAGTGCTGTATGTGAGTTAATGGCAAATAAAATGTATTAATTGTGCATCAACCCCGATGGTGAGCTCTGTTGATTTCTACATTAAAGCTGTAGATAAGATCCAGTATTCTGTGATAAAGGGCTCCTGTCTGACAGAATAATAAAGCAGCACTGATGAGTGTGATGGAGAATTCATGAGTGGGATTATATGAGGAGGCCTAGAAGGAGGCTAATGTTCATGACTGGAGTCTTTTTGAATTATGGATTTAATAAGTAATTCCTCCGATTGTCAGCTAGCGGTACAGCATGTCACTCACATGAAGTCACCGTGTAGTCTCCGTCCTCTCCTCTCAGCGTTCTCCCTTTGACCTCCTTCCAGTTCTTTCTCCCCGTCTTATCAGCAGCATTAAGGCCCTTTTATCAGCTCAGTGCCAGGGAGGTATGCTCACCACACCAGGAATAGTAACGCTCCGGGAATGTTACTCCTTTGAAAGTTTTTAATCACCTCCTCCTCCTCTCTTTTCCTTTCTTCTCTCTCTCTATTTCTGTCTCTCCTGCCTGTTTCAAATCTTTTGTTTTACACCTCGCCTGGTTGTTCTCATCGACAGGAGTTCACATTGACACACACACACACACACACACACACACACACACACACACCCCCCCCCCCCTCCTCCCCGTCTCGTATGGCTCGGTGTCAGGAACACCGTGGCACCGGCCGTGGTGAACGTCCAGGCTTGTCAGCCACAAACCTGACTGTTTCCAGAACACCAACAACCTTCAGCAGCTTGTTGTTTTCTCCGTGTTTCTCACACTGATGTTCGTCATGTTCGGATACTGAAGACCGGTTTCAATTATTATTCATTATAAACAAATACAGACTCTTTTTCTAGCAAGCTGTTAGCTGCAGCACTACTTATGCATGTCTCTGGACAACATATCAGATATTTTAGAGATTAATATGTGCTGTGACCTTGTTTGTCACTAGTTGTAATTCTACAGGTTTAGTTTTTTATTTAATTATTAGTTTATTTGACAGGGACAATACATAGGCATTGTTACACTTAATTAAAGTGCAACCGATGCAACGTATATAGGACTTCTAGCCATAGCTAATTTGCAGACCTTGTCCCCGGTTAGGCTTTTAAGAAAAAGAAGATAAAATAAAAAAGAAAATACAGAATAGCACATCATACATAAAATCACATAATACAACATCGTACAATACAGTCGATTTAAATATGTTAGTTCCCAATAAATAATCAGTGATCGCAGGTTTGGTTTAGTTTCAGCCAGTGTTTCACCTTTTCATTGAACGTTTTCAGGTCAGGTTGTGTTTTTATTTCCGTTGGTAGAGCGTTCCAGAAATGTATTCCCTTTACTGAAACAGATGACTGACCGAAGGTTGTTTTACGCTGTGCCACTCTGCAGTTACCATTTGTTGATCCCCTGGTGGTTATTCTATTGGTATTCATTTTTGTGACATATGGACAGAGTACAGCTGGGGCGAGATTTTTCACACATTTAAAAATCAGTTTGATAAAAGAAAGTTTGATAAAACTATCAAAACTGAGCAGCTTATACTTTTTCAGAATAATACAGTGGTAGTTATAGTGTCATACAATGAAAGATTGGCTGCATCAGTACGTTAGATATAACTGTAGAGTCAGTAGTATTAGTAACAGTGGTAGTATTGATAGTGGTAGTCATGTAGCTCCTTCCTCATCGTGTTGTGTCACCCGGACACAGGATCATGTTTCCCTGACGCAGCAGCACCCAGGATGACGGTACCAGGAAGTCATGGATTGTTGTCATGGATCATTGTGTTCCTGTAATCATCCTGCATCCTCCATGTTGTAATACTGTGTAACCAGGAGAGTAGCTATTACTGAAGGAGTGTAATGAGAGAGATGGAGCAGCTCTACAGACCAACACTTGTGTAATACAGTTTTGTAGTTTTTATGTTTTATTTTCAAAGCATAGATTTTTCTATGAGTAAAAACATACCATAACCAGACAAGTATGTAGCGTGTCAGTAGCTGTGGCTGGTTCTGAACGCCTGCAAACACAGCTGTTAGGATGCATCCAGAGAGAGTGAAGAACAGAACTCAGGAAGATGATGTGTTCAACCATCGCACGCCACTTCACACGAGCGCTGTCCTCTCCTCAGGCAGAGTGCACGTGGTCCCTTCAGTGTGTGTGTGTGTGTGTGTGTGTGTGTGTTAGATACTCCAGAGAGGAATGACTAAGCATCACTGCTTGTGTCCAACGCTGTGTGTTGTCGGGTTGTCATTTTCTCCTCCACTGCTTGGCTTCCTCTCCTCCTCACTGACTCCATTCAGAGTGCATGGTGGGAAATCAAAGCAGCCGCTGCATAGCTGGAATACCTAACCTGTGCAGAGCCATGGAGAGCAGCGCAGCGCCGGGCCGGGCCGGGCCGGGCTGGGCTGGGATTCGGGGTTTCATTCAGGGTTTGTGAGTTCTGATACTGATACGCTGCAGCAGGTGCATCTTCTGTCATCGTCTGACCAGATGAGAAGCTTTGGAATAAGGAGCTACGTTCAGTCATGTTTAATGTGGGTTGGTGATCTGCAGGAGTTAAAGAGCCAAACCGCTGTACTCAGGAGAGACTGACAAACACATTCATGTTGAACCCTGCCGTTATCTGAAATCAAGGACCAGTTATTTAAAAACTTACAAAAGCTACGGGTGTCCTTCCTTCCGTCCGTTTGTGTGCCACACTTTAGTTTCTGGAGCAGAACTCTGAAACCATTTAACTTATGAACTTCAGATTTGTTATGATGGTTGACAGTGTGGTGTAGTTGTACCTTTTGGGGGTTAGAAGTCCAGGTTGCCCATTAGTTAATTAGTTAATTAATTCCATTAGTTCCAAAAGGACAAAACCTTTGGCCCGACTTTAGTAGGGGTCAAGCTGTGAGCCGGGGGATTTTGCCTTGTTTCAAAAATTACAAAAACATGTGAATCTGCCACTGTTATTGTAAACTGCGTGTGTGGCATGTGAGAATGGGAAGCTTGATGGTGTAGAAACAGTAACTGTTTAATGGTCATGTAGGTCATGAGGGAAGAAGTGGTGGCTCCTCATGTCTGCATTGATTTGTTGCAAATTGGACCATAAATGTTAAATAACATAAACATACATAAACATAAACAACATAAAATAATTCCTCTCAAATCTATGAAACCATCACAGTTGACCTCTGATTTGTTTTATTGAATGAATCATCAGCCACAGCAGCTGCAGCACACCTCAGTCATGCTTCATGTATTTACAGAGCACAGAGGGAATAAAAGGGAAGTTATATATGCACAAGAGCAGAGACACTAATGAACCTGTCAGCTGCCTGAATAAAGGGACGAGACATCATGATCATTAGACTTTATCCTCCTGGAGCTTCAGCACAGCAGCTTCTTCACAATGTCTCCGTCCTCTTGGCTCACATCATCTGGTCTGCTGAAAGAAGCTCCAACTTGACATAAAAGGTTACTACTGTTGGTTTTATTGATAGACCACTGATGGTGCTCAGATATTCCCATAATGCAACAGCTGTGCATGCATCAATAGCATGATGAGGGACATAACTGGCCCAAAGTAGCTAAATTAATGAATTAAAGGATCAAACACAGATTTATTGTGAATAACATTTTATTTTCCTCATGTGTATATAGCAACAATAACTTAGATTATTACACAGCTGTGTTGAATACTCGATTCTGATTGGTCAATCATGGCGCTCTGTTGTCTGTATAACTGTATATTTCTGTATAGCAGACCGTTGCTATGTATAACAGACCGTTGCTACGTATAACAGAGCGTTGCTATGGGCGCAGCTCTGATGTCAGACTCTGGAGGACCGTTTTTGTGTCAAAATATTGATTTCTTCAGTAAGTAGCCGTGTAATAAGCAGGATAATGTACAGCTAGCTGGTCATTGTTGTGAAAGAATCCCCTTCAGGGCGATGCTGCACCCCGAAGTGAAACAATGACCGGCTCACTGTACATTATCCCTTACTTACAAACATATATAGAATACCAATTTACTGTATGTGCATATACATATACAGTACATGATAAAAATATGTAAAATAAAAAGGAAAGGAGGATTGGAGACACATGCACACATGCAAATGATTATCAGCTATGTTGCAGTGCTGAAGGTAACTAACCACTATCATATTTCCAAAAGTAGATTTATTTAAAATTAAATGTTGCAAGGTCTCTGTAATACATTACTTGTCTAATAGTTCCTCCGTATCCGTGTGTTATATCATCCAGCATATTATCTTTAGTGTCACAGGGACACTGGGCTAGTGTTGTTCTGGAGCTCAGTGTGCAAATCAGAAAGTGGAAGCAAAATAAGGTCATTTATAGGAACCAGTGTGTGTTTATATAGAGCCTTGCCTTTAGGCCTTTACAGCCAATTAGACTAGAGAGATAGAGAGCTTCGCTTCTGTGCTCTAATGAGCTCTAATGGAGCTCTATGGTTGGTTTACTGGGTAGAGGGTCCGACATCATCATCATCATCATCATCATCATCATCATCATCATCATCATCACTGACCAGAGATAAACCTGATAGATGTTCTGGGTGTCCATGAACACCTGCTTCTGTGTGCTGCTTACAGATGTTGTTTCCACGTGTGTGCAGACGGACACATGCTGCAGTCAGGAAGCTGCATGCGTATATACCGCCAGTGTGTGTGTGTGTGTGTGTGTGTGTGTGTGTGTGTGTGTGTGTGTGTGTGTGTGTGTGTGTGTGTGTGTGTGGCCCTGAAGGACCGTCTTATTCTCTATTGTCAGGTCTGGCCTTTCATATGCTGCAGATGGAGGGATGGTTTAGATGAAAAGAAGTCTAGAAAGAGTGAAATGAGATGTGGAGCGCCACCTCCTCATATGCGTGACTGCACTGCAAGAACAACCCTTGTGTCGGCAATGGAGGGATGTGTGTGTGTGTGTGTGTGTGTGTGTGTGTGTGTGTGTGTGTGTGTGTGTGTGTGTGTGTGTGTGTGTGTGTGTGTGTGTGTGTGTGTGTGTGTGTGTGTGTGTGTGTGTGTGTGTGTGTGTGTGTGTGTGTGTGTGTGTGTGTGTGTGTGTGTGTGTGTGTGTGTGTGTGTGTGTGTGTGTGTGTGTGTGTGTGTGTGTGTGTGTGTGTGTGTGTGTGTGTGTGTGTGTGTGTGTGTGTGTGTGTGCGCGCTCTGAAACATCCACCTGTACACCCTCTTTGCATAATGCTCCTCTTTATGGCGGTGTTGATGTGCACGGCGAGGGTTAGGCCTGTAGAGAGGACGGAGCTATGATGATGAAACTTGTGTTTCAGCATTTTGACCTCACAGACTCTGATGAAGCTGTTGTTGCTGTATATTTTTCTCATGGGGGGGGGGGGTTGGCCCGTAAGGTCAGGGCTGTAGATATAGACGTAGTACGTGTGTAAACACTAGACTCGTGCGGCCTCATGGGAACTGAAACGAGAGACTCTCGCTCTTTCTCGGGACAGTTGATCCTTTGTTTTGGTTTTAAGGATGGAGGGGGGGGGGGGGTGCCGCCTACCTGTCAGAACCTGAGAGCCTGAATCCTTATCAGCCACCTGAATGGATATTTTCCAAAATTATACACACACACACACACACACACACACACACACACACACACACACACACTGAGAGAAGTAGTCAGTGTAAGATTGTCAGAGCTTTATTTTTAGAGCACTTTCATCTAAAAACAGAGTTCACAAAGTGCTGTAGAAACAGCAGGATGTGGAGGAGGTGAAAAAGATGAGGACACATTCAAAAGGATGATGTTAAAAATAACACCAGAAATAGACAGGAAGTTGAGTTAAACAGGCTGGGGGGGAGGGGGGGGGGGGAGACTGGGAAAGAATAGAATGAAAAGTCACAAAGATGTTAATATTTAGCTGCTGCTGCTGTTATGCTGGTTAACTATTAGGGAACCGAGGTCTATTGTCTCCCTCCCCCTCCTGGACCCGGCCCTCGGTCTAGAGGTAATATCAGCCGTGCTGGGTTAAAGTCTATAGCAGCCTGACAGTGTACACACTTCCTCCTCTAAATGCACACACTAAAGGGCGGGTTTCAAGGCATCCCGGTGACACATGCAGCTAAAATGTGACCATAATAGGCCCAGTTCAGACCTGGTATTAACAAGTCAGACCTGGTATTAACGTGTGTCCTCAGTGATCAGATCACAAGTGGACAGCTCTAAGTACAGGTGTGAACGCACTCAAGACGCATTGAGATGGGATCTTTCAGACCACATCCAGAGGTGGTCTGGGCCTCGTATGACCTCATTCTTTTAGCAGTGTGTAGTGAATGTGTCCTGGACCACATTAAGGACCTCTTACTGTACTGACTCTACTCTCTGAGCTCCTCAGGTGAGCAGACAGGTGAGCGCTCGTCTGCCTCGCAGCATGGAAACGTCCTCTGAGCTCTTCTGTATCCTGTCGGTACAACTGTGTTTTATTAAAATATATCATCTATAGGCTACATATCTACAGACTATCAGACTGGGAACAGGAAGTGCATTATTATCATATTGTCGGAGATGTGTCGGTGATCGTCTGCTCTCTCTCTCCTCCCCGGCTCTCTGAAGCTCTGTACTCCGCTGTTGTCTGGCAAAGGCAGCGGTGCCGGTGGCGCGGAGTAACCTTATATTTTCTTATAAAACTGATATTACTACTGACATTCCTGTAGTATTACATCACAACGTCTGCTGTATCAGCCGTGTGTTTACTACGTGTTTATTAGCATATAGAGCGGGGAAGTGAGATCAGATCACAAGTGGTCACTGGAGACGCATTCTAATACCAGGTGTGAACAGACGTACTTAGAGCTGTCCACTTGTGATCCGATCACTGAGGACGCATGTTAATACCAGGTCTGAACACGGCCATATTCTTGGTTCAGATGTGATTTTTTTGTTATGTCAAACTCACTCCGTCTCTCATCTGAAAAATATCCTTAATTTCTTCAGATTTTTTGCTGTTTTTGGTTCGCCTGCTCTCCTTTTATTATAATTAAGGTAGAATCTCAACACTATAATGCACAATCAGGACAAGCACATCTTTCTTTTTTTTCAGGACAAACTGGGCTATCAGATTCTGCAGGCTGCAGTGATGTCACATGAATGTATAAATAATTTAAATTACCATAAAGACAAGAGAAAAAACTAAACTCTCACAGAAATGCATTTAAACCACACAGTGAACAATAAGGAACAAGGTGTTAAAAATGTTCTCCGAAGTCTTGGGAATCAGGAGGAAAAATTATCATTCCAACCAACATACATCAAAAGATATTTAAATTTTTTTGCTCTTCAGGCTCTTCATTAGCCTGTTGCTCATCATCACTGTAAAACAAATAAAAATCATTAGAAATATTGAAGGTTTGAAATATAGAAAGTGTTTTAATTGTTTCACATCTCATACAGTATGTGAGGACATATGAGATTAGCTTGATAGCTACAGTGTTTGGAATATTATCTGATACCTTGAATAAAATCATAAATCACTCTCTCTGCCCAAATAAACACCAAATGTACAAATATAAAAACGTATTTCAAATATACTGAAAATAAATGTAAGCCTCTCACAAATCTGCCCAAATGAACATCAGCACAGCGTCTGTTTCTCTTTGTTCCTCCTTTCTTCCTGTTCCTTCCTCTGCATGTCAAGCAGACAGATAAAGTGTGTAAAAACAGAATAATAATAACTATATGCATCCATAGATCGCACAGTGAGCCCTGGTTGGTGCACGTCTTACAATATTATCCAAGTGCGCAAAAAAAATGATCATCTACACATTATAAATGACACTTGCGATGTTCTACTAGTTATTTCAGTTGCTACTGAAACAGCACGGAGCTCCCAGCTATAAGATGAGGTGGATGCCGTGTTATTCCGCTGAACTCCTGAACTCTCCACTGCTTGTACTCAGCAGCACGGCCTCCGTTTCATCCACAGACCCGACCCACTGCATCACAGGCTAAATCTTACCATCTGTAAGCTTTAGCTAACAGCTAACGACAATAACAAGCTGCTTTCAACACAGATAAATGGATAAATACTCAGAGAAGACTTTCATTGTTGGATTTATTACTTTTATGAAGTCTCTGAAAAAACACTGTAGTTCCAAACTGGATCACAAACCGTCTGAAAGGAATACGGTCGCACCCGACACCTCATTAGAAAGCTGTGGTGGTGATGAAGCAGCTGCAAGTTATAGTAAGTCTGTGCACCGCAGCGTTCCAGAGATATTCTATAAATGATAACGAGAGTACTTTCCTGTGTAGGACAGCGTCGACCTCGGGGGGTTAAAGGACTAGTTTGACATTTGGGCAAACATTTGTTTTCTTGCTGAGCGACAAATGAGAAGATCAATACCACCTAATAAATATGAAGCTACAGCCAGGAGATGGTTAGCTTAGCTTAGCATAAAGACTCTGTCCAAAGGTAACCAAGCCCCTCTAGAGCTCTCTAACTAACACGTTAACACGTTAGTTATTAGTCAGCGTGCCGATGAAGGACCGGGAGTCGGTCTGAGCTCCGGTTGGCTGCTGTGTGTTTCATCAGTCTGACCTGAGGGGCGTTCAGGAGATCAACGTGTTGCGTGTGTTCAGCACAGACTTCCTGCAGCGATGCCTCCGGCTGAGAGCTGCTCCACTGCGGAGCATTATTCATTCTCCTGAAACCCCCATGATGCAACAGAGAGTCAGCTTTGATGTGTAATTAGCCTCATATGATGTTAATGGAAAACTAACCAGCTTCTGTTTCTCTCCTTCTTTCTCTCTCGATGCCACGTCTTTGTCTTCTCTTCCTCTTCTCTACTTCTCTTTCTCTACTTCCTCTATCTGTTGTTTTCTGCAGAGGAAGCCGATTACACGTTTGGTACCAACTCGCTGACCAGGAAGAAGAACACGGTTCTCTCGGCGGTTCTTCTGCGGCCCGACGCCAACAAGAAGAAAGCCCCGGTGATCATCAGCCTCCCGAGGGACTTCCGCCCCGTCTCCTCCATCATCGACGTGGACATCCTCCCCGAGACGCACCGACGCGTTCGCCTCTACAAGCACGGACAGGAGAAACCGCTGGGCTTCTACATCCGCGACGGCTCCAGCGTGCGGGTCACGCCGCAGGGCCTGGAGAAGGTCCCGGGGATCTTCATCTCCCGCATGGTGCCCGGCGGCCTCGCCGAGAGCACCGGCCTGCTGGCCGTCAACGATGAGGTTCTGGAGGTGAACGGTATCGAGGTGGCTGGAAAGTCTTTGGACCAGGTGACAGACATGATGATCGCCAACAGTCACAACCTCATCATCACCGTGAAGCCCGCCAACCAGCGGAACAATGTTGTTCGCAGCGGAGGAGGAGGAGGAGGAGGAGGAGGCACGGCGTCGGGGAGCTCGGGACGCTCGTCGGACAGCGGCACCAGCTACTACGGCTACTCGTCGCACGGCGGGACGGGCGCGGCGGCCTCCGCGCCGTCGCACATCATCCAGAACTTCCCCGTCGGGGAGATGGAGAGCGACGAGGACGACGAGGATCTGGTGATCGAGGCGGGAGAAGAGGCCGAGCCCATCAGACGCGCCTCCTCCACCTACAGCATGCCCTCGCTGCCTCGCTACGAGCCGCACCTCAACCTCCGCACCGCCGCCGCCTCCTCCTCCGCCCTCTCCATCAACGCCAACGGAACCCTGCCAGCCAGCGGCAGCAGCGGGTCGCTAAGCAACGCCAACGCCCCTTCGACCACGCCGTCCCCAGACAGAGGGATGGAGAGACGGAGTCTGGAGGAGGACGGCACTGTTATAACTCTGTAGGTTCTGCTGGGCCTTCACACCCTGAACACTGGAGACCAGAGACACTCAGACCGGGTTCATCCGGACCCGGCACACAGAGACTGGACCTGAGAAGCACAATGAAACGTGTACATATTACATCCCAACATGACACCTAAATGTTTGTACATCCCAACATTTACACACGTCAAATTACTGCACTCCATACTGTTCTCCTCTACATGCCAATGACCACGCATGTGTGCCATAGTGGTGACCCCCCCCCCCCCCCCCCCCCCCCGCCCCCCCCGCCCCCCCCCCCCCCCCCTCCAGTTCTGCAGGCACACAGACGTCACACAAAGAAGTGTAGAGGAAGTGTAATCTGATGCCTCCTCTTCATTTCTAAACCACTAAAGCACTTGTTTTTAAGCTGGAAACTGTTGTTACACTGAGCTTCCACAAGAGGGCAGAGATGAGATCTTCATCATCATCATCAGTCCCATGAATAGATGAAGGTAGAAATCCCCCCCCCCCCCCCCATAACAAACACAAACTGGAGCTAGATTTTAGCTCAAGCATTTGCTGACAATCTGTGGTTGTTGTTTTGTCCCCCCCCCCCCGCGGTACTTTCCACACAGTCGACCAAGTGCTGAGATCTGCAATAATACTGTAGTTTTAATGTGTTTTGGCTCAGATGCTTTTAACCACTGTTGTTTTACCTGCTGTGTTAATGACTGATAATGAAAGCTTGATGATTCTGATCATTCTTGGGAGCAACTTGTCTTCTGTAAACCCCCCCCCCACCATCACGCCTGTGTTTTATATTATTTGAATATTTCGTTTCTGTTTCTTCTTTTTATTTTTTTTACACCATACTCGTACCTCACAGTCGACTGTATGACCAGTTTCCATCCGACCAATTGGAAGTTGCGAGTCCAGAAAATCTCTTTAATCGTCTTTAATTTCCCTCTCATATTTCCTTCGTGTTGCACTCCCCCCCCCCTCCTCTCCACGACAAGGGCTGTTTCCCCTGCTGCTGCATGTGTGCGAATGACAAAATGTGATTTTAATATTTTATTAGTTTGTTTTCTCCATTCTGTCTGAACCATGACTCTACACATCTCCGCTCAGTGCTCTTTATATTCATCTCTCACCACCAGGCTCTGAGTTCACTTGGATGTGTCCCGAGACATTCACATATGAAAAGTGTTCTCTCCAGTATTTCTGCACCACTTCCTATTTTGGTATCTTCATTCTCATTGAATTCAATTAATGACCCACTAGGAGAGATGTGTAACCGCTGTATTCAGAATGAAATATTGACTTTGGGCCCAGATGGTAAATCAATAGGTTGACTGAAACACTGAGAGCAAAGAGTTGAAATGAGTGATACATAGAGAGAGAAACCGCCTGTATCTCAGAATAATCCCTGGTCACATTGAGTCATATTAAAACAAACACACATGCAGGTTCACTGAGCTCACACTGCTTCACTCGGTGTTTGATGAAGGTGAGGCCGGGCTCTCTCATGTTCAGCATGTGTTGGGATTTCCATCCAAGCTGTTGCTTTCCTTGAAAAGTCCCTAATGGGGCTGAAATGAGAAGAAACTGGACTGACCGGCTCGGTCCAAATTTTAAAAAATCCCAAATTCATTGTTGTGTTTTTTTCTTTAAAGCTGCACTAGAAAAACCCTCCTCAGCCCTTTGAGGCATATTCCTGATTTTGGGCTGCAGAACTTCAGTTTGACTTGACTTGCAGGATTTTTTCGGTCTGAATTCACCGACACATTTTTCATAGTTCAGCTTTAAATTATATTTGTGGGATTTTTGCACTTAAAGTCAGGGTTGACGATGTTCTCCATTTTTTGTTATATTGGTTGAAATGGTCTTTACCCCCCCGACAGCGATCCATTACTGATGAGCTCTGAAAAAAGGATGTGAAAAGAGCCGTCATCTGTAGCTGCTGTAATCCTGTAAAAACGTCGACCAATCACTGCCTCGAGGTCCGCTTGGAAAGAACCAATCAGATGCCTCCCTGCCTCCCTGCTCGTTCTCTACCCGTGGCGTGCACCAGCCTGAACTCAAAGCGCGTCGCCGCCGCACGTTTCCTGGAGAATGGAAGAGAAAACTCAGCCCTGCAGTAGCTCTGCACAGGTTACTGTCATGAGGAAGAGTTGTTGAGTTGAGGTCTTCTCTCCGCTCTGTGGCTGTGAAGTAGTTACGATGCGGCGGTGCTCGTGCATGTGTGTGTGGGGGGGGCGTTGCCTTGGAAGGAGGGGGGGGGGTTTAGACGGAGCTCCTGAGGCGATGCTACATTCAAATCCAACATCGTCCACGCTATCTTTAACTCCAATTAATATGCTGATGAATCCCCTCAGAAATGTGTGTTGCTGATTCATGAAACGTTCGTAATTCTGTCACAGATTCATTTCCTGGAAGTATAAAGTATATATATCCATTAACCTTACTGGATCCCTGAAGTCAGAGCAGAGGTCTATGACTGACAGACAGACAGACAGACAGACAGACAGACAGACAGACAGACAGACAGACAGACAGACAGACAGACAGACAGACAGACAGACAGACAGACCGACCGACCCTCTCCGTAATGTTTAATGTGCTCTTGTAATGAAGCACAGTACATTAATCCGGATCACCATCACAATAATGTCCATCCTTTTGTCCTTCTGTTTATTGCTCGAGTATCCGATGAGCCTATCAGACAGAGAATATCTATGACTGGAACCAACACACAGGTGGTGTGTGTGTGTGTGTGTGTGTGTGTGTGTGTGTGTGTGTGTGTGTGTGTGTATGTGTGCGTGCACTATTGTATTTCGAGCTATATGTGTATAAGGTACTGTCTTTATGGTACGCAGAGTGCTGATGGGACTCCGACATTAAACAGTAATGAATGGTACTCTGAATGGAAGATCTTTACAAACAAATGTTAATTTATTTTCTTAATTTCTAACTTTACCACAGGACACTGGGATTGTAACCACAGCGACGTTGTTATTTATTCTCTAATCATGCGTCTGCATATTTTCTTTCTTTGTACACATTTCATGACTTTTATTTTTATAAAATAATATGTTTTTGTTCATCTGTGATTGTTGTTTTGGTCGTAAATCTCCTGGTAGATGTTGATGATTTCAGTAGGTGATTTTACTGTTAAAGGCTAAAGCAACAGGAGAATCTGTCACACTATTATTTTTTCCATACTGTGAATTATCAATATTATTTAGTGGGAGACAAACAGTTGTATTAGCACAACTCAAAACTTGTTTTGCTTTGAGTCAGATTTTTTAAAAGTGATTGAGCAATGATTTTTTGCTTGCCAGATAAATCCTATGGTATAGATTTGTAATGAAGATTGTCAGTATTTTCATATCGATGCTACGTATATATGATGTACATTTTTATCACATTTAATGAAAATAAGATTAAACTGGAGATGTATGAATAAATTGATGTACACCTGTAATCGCTGATTCGAGGAGCTGGATAAAATAAACTAATATGTAGCAGTACTCATCGTTTGTTGTCTGTCAGTGTGAATGTAAAGGTATATTACAGAAGTATAGTACATATAGTACACAGAAGTATAGTACATAAAGGTTATATTACCGAAGTATAGTACATATAGTACACAGAAGTATAGTACATAAAGGTTATATTACAGAAGTATAGTACATAAAGGTTATATTACAGAAGTATAGTACATAAAGTAGACAAATGAAGGTTGTATTACAGTAGTATAGTACATATAGTAGATAAATGAGCAGAAGGTTATATTACAGTAGTATAGTACATATAGGTTATATTACAGTAGTATAGTACATATAGGTT
>CAKAOJ020000336.1:200000-332500 GCA_916701645.2 Sebastolobus alascanus | reverse complement strand
CTTTGGACAGATCAGTGTGGGATAAAAAGTCTGAAGAAATGGAAATTGATTTTGGGAGAAAAGCTTAGACTAAAGATCTGAAGGAGGCGGTTCAGTTCAACCAAACGTGATTACTAGCAACATAACATGTTGTCTCAGATTAAATTAGTATACTAGTGACCAGAAACATCACTAGTCTACCAATTAAAATGCAAGGAAACAAAACATGTCAGATTGGTGATTAATTTAATTTAATTTATTTGCACACACATAAAACTGCACAAAATCCAGTTAATGAAAAAAACAAAAACAAGAAATGTGTCAGGAGAAGTCAAGAAGCCACAGGCTTATACAAAGGACCCCTCCCCCCCTAAACTAATATTATTTAAAAAAAATACAACAAAAGTTAAACAACAAGAAGAAGCACACAAAATGAGCATAAAAATAACCAAACAGTGGAAAACAATCCAATAAAAACAATGAAATACATAAAAAAAACAGTACAGAGAAAAAGAAAATATATCTAAACATAACAAAAGATAATAATTAGACATCATGAATTAAATGTGATGATAATTTCCTTTTAAAAATGTTCTAAGGATAACGAGCTCTTGATAACATATATTTTGGTGTTCCATATTTGTACACCACGATGCACACGATCGGCCCGGTAACTCCCAGATCAAGACTCAGATCACGTCTCACTGATGTGAGCTGAAAGGGTCAAAGTTCACAATTCAATAACATGTAATCTCCTGTGTCTCCTTCCACAGATGAAATCAAGGCAGAGCTCGAAAAACAAAAGTAAGTATTGTTGTGCACACACAGTTTTCTCCTGAATGAACGAATGAATGACTGAACGTGAGTGAAGAAGTGGAGGTGAGGTTCGCCCTGAAGCAGTCTCCAATAAACTCCAACTGCTCTCTGTGATTTGTGACTGAGGTGATTCGCTGCTTTTATCGCTGCTACTTTGGAGAATATCAGCAGCACTTCAGACATCCTTCAGGTTATATATATATCTGCTCTAACATGATGCTCTCCTGAGGTTTTAATGTAAAGCTTAATGCTCCATGAAAATATAAAAGTACAGTAAAATATTTTACACAGCAGCACTTCTGATGATCTGTTCTCATCATCTTACTGGAGGTTAGGTTTCATTGGATCTGTGTTTGTAGTTGACCCAGCTGTTTGCTCTCCTCACCCTGCAGAGATGGAACCGTGGTTCCACCCAGAGCCAACTACATCGAGGCGGACAAATACGTGCTGCCATTCGAGTTGGCCTGTCAGTCCAAGTCTCCCCGGATAGTTAGCACCTCTCTGGACTGTCTGCAGGTTAATACTCACTGACACGCCCTCACACACACCCTCACACACACACACACACACACACACACAGAGGCATGTGTACACATGAATTCAGTTAAATAAACTCAACATCTTCTGCTTCTTTCATGACTCTTTCACTCTCTCACAAAAGGTATTATTTACCCACGCTGTGATGGTAGCAGGGGCGGTGAAATGTTGTTCCACCTGTTTCACATATCTGCCGTGCACCTGGAACAATGGCTCTACATTACACACACACACACACACACACAAACTCAGACTCAGACTCAGACTTACACTCAAGACATTAAGTACCTGTTATGGGTTTTATTTCATTTTTGTGCCCATAATTACCTGGTGTTGTCTCATCATGATTAACCCATGAAAAGCACCTTTTTTAAGTTTGTTTAGAAAGGTGTTGTATAAATATAGTTTGTTATTATTGTGGTTATTACAATTTAATAATAATAATTATTATTATTATATTGCTGCATTATGGGAAATGCAGGATCCAGTGTTTTGGGACATGACCTATACTTGACACTAAAAGTCAGGATATGTGCGTCTGCGCCTTCGATTGTTTTTAAATGTGTCTCTGGTCCCTCAACTTTATAGAAGTGCGATACTAAAATCCCCGTAGTGGCCTTAAACACATGCTTAATAATAACGCTTGAGGACTCACAAAAATGAACCCTAAATTTCTCTGTTTCTCTTTTTTATTTAGCAAAACAAACACATTGAAATAAACCCTAAACTCACACACACATACACCTCGATAAGAACGCAGCGGAGCCACAAGCATGCAGTGAATTCTGTGCATCACATCCCACAAAATAACTTTAATAACACCCCAGATAATAAGAGCCCAAACTACTGAGAGAACGACACCCGCTGCCCTAACCCGTGCACCGTTTGTCCCCCGGTAGAAGCTGATCGCGTACGGCCACATCACAGGAAACGCTCCGGACAACAGAACCCCGGGCAAGAGGCTGATCGACCGGCTGATGGAAACCGTCTGCAACTGCTTCCAAGGCCCGCAGACCGACGAGGGAGTCCAGCTGCAGATCATCAAGGTAAATCCAGGGACGCTCCGCACATCTGGCAGCCTTCAGATCCTCCAGCTGTCAGTGTTGTTGTTTATTAGAGACCCAAACAGTCAGGACCGAGACACGGAAAATCTGTTTCTGCATTTTAAGTGAGGAGTTAAGTAAAGTTCTGTTGAATATTTAAATAATACTACATATATGTATGCCTTGCTATACCTTTTTGTGTGTCTTTAGCACACACTCAGCCATCATTTAGTACCTGATCACACAAGAAATTCACCAAAAAGAGGTTCTTGTTGCAGCGCTTTTCTCTTTATATTGTCATCCTTCATTTGTTGCACCTTAATCGATCAATCAACATTTATCTGTATAGCCCTTAACAATAACCAAAAGGGCCCCAAAGTGCTTTACATTAACGTCAAGAAATAACAGGAATAAAAACACAACATATCATAAAATCATAAAAAGGTACATAAAAAGCATAGGGAGAATGTCACAGCGCTACTAGGTATTAAAAGCCAATCTAAATAAAAAAGTCTTGAGCTTAGATTTAAAAAGTACTAGGTCAGTGAGTATATCAGGGGGAAACTTGTTCCATAGTTAATGAATCTAAATAGCAGAGATGATTAATTCTTCCTTTTCCTTTCTGAACAGGTTTCACACTATTACAGTTTTTTAAAAGTTTTCCAATATCTAGTATATTCATATTTGGATTATTGAGAAAGGATCAATGTACCATTGAGCATGTATAACATCTTAATTAATGGACACTTTAACCATGTTTCACAGACTTTTCCTCACATTTATTCCCATTTCCTGGTCTCCTCTTTGACGTGACAACCTGCCCTTTGTTTGTGTAGTAGGTGTGAGTCATAACTGAAGTTTCCTCTCAGTGAATGAAATACACATCCTGGTTGTTTGGAAAGGTCAAAGTCTCTCCTGCTGTACGAAGCACTCAGTTTTATCACTGTTGATTTATAGCAGATTATCAACAACATTCACTGCTGAATGAAACCTGAATGTCAGAGCAGTTTAACTACAGACTGACTAACACAGACTTCAACATGACATTATAGTTTTTATATTTTTCTAATCATCAAAGTTGAATTTGTCACCAAACATGCAGTAGCAGAGTATGAGTACTATACGTATACTATACTTCTACACATATAGGGAAGTGGAGTAGTGATTCAGCAGCAGCATCTTCTGAACAAGAACATCCTGTCTGATAACTCTGACTTCCTCCTCTCTCTGCGTCCAGGCCCTGCTGACGGCGGTGACCTCTCCTCACATAGAGATCCACGAGGGCACGGTGCTCCTCACCGTCAGAACCTGCTACAACATCTACCTGGCGAGCCGCAACCTCATCAACCAGACCACCGCGAAGGCCACGCTCACTCAGATGCTCAACGTTATCTTCACGCGCATGGAGAACCAGGCTGTGAGTGCATTTAACGCTGTTACTCTGTCCACACAACACTGATGGTTTCTCCTCCACGCTCTCTTTTATATTACATTGAATGGCCAAAAAGGGACTTAAGGTCATTTAGATTTCTGTTTAAAGTGATAAAAAATATTTCATTTCCGTTAAGAAATATACTTATGGAAAACAAAGTGACTTCTTGGCTGCACAACATCAACAACATGAGGAGGAAGTCCAGGCGCTGATGTGACTGTAACTAGCTGACTAGTCTTTACACCACCTAATGCCCGGTTCAGACTACATGATATCAGCCCGACACGGCCGTCGTAGGGTGTCGACTCGGATCGGGAACGATAAATGAGTGTCGTGTGCGAAAATCGATGGTTTTATCTGATGTAGTGCGTCATAGTACACGAGAACCGAAGCCGCGTCTGGAACGCCTCACGACGTCCCGACAGGAAGTCTAGCATGTTTGATTTATTTTTTTTTGCTTTCCATGACGTGTTCCGTAAACAGAAGCACATGGCTACTTATTATGCAGAATGATGTCATCGGACCTTCAACTGCTGCTGGACCTCTCAGTAGGATATTCAGTCTAGGTTGTGTAGGAGTAAAAAACACCTTTCTCCTCTCCCTGTGAATTATATTTTTATTGTTTTCCCCCGGAGCCTCGTGGGCCCCTTTACATGGTCGGGCCGTATATTAAGACGGCGGTGCCGGGAGAGAGTGTGTTGTCGGAACAGGGGGCCGACGTGTAGTCTGTCATGTGTCGTGGCCAAGTCACGACAAGAATTTATGACTCTCAATCGTCTAATCGGACATAGTGACCAGCTGCCAGATCGTAAGCACACATCCAAGAGGAAGCTATGAAAATGGTGGACGAATGGTGCCGAAAAAACGCATATATAGCGAGGCGGAGCAGACGAAGCTCGTTCCACAGTGAGAGTGAATCTGAGGTTTGGCTCTCACCACCTGGCGAGCACCCTAACCCTAACCGTGGTCAGGGGGCTTCTGCTGTCGTTGAGCAGGGAAGTTTTGTTTCAGCACGCCAACCTGCATCCAAACCCATGACCGTAACCATAGCAACAGGCTGCTGAGGTCACAGGCAGCGACTGTGGCTGCAGTCAGAGCTCGGCCCTGCTGAACATCAGTGGAGACTTCTTTAAAGTTACAACCTCAAAGACCTCCGTTTCATTCTCTCTGTGGTGATAAGCAGTAATATCTGGATCTCACTTCTCAGAGAGCCGCTTGTGATTTTTCCCAGGAACGTCGCCACAGACGCCCAGTTTATAATACTGTAATGCAAGTGGACCAGAGGCTCAGTCAGCACTGTGTTACGTCATTCTACGATAGTGACTTAACAGACATTTATTTAAATGAAAATCGTCGAGATTGTAACTTTAATTTTAATATAAATATTGTGTAATCACATTCTCACCGCTCTGTGTTTGATGTGAATCAGCCAGTCGGACTTTAGGAATAACCCGTATAATAATGAAACCCTTGTATAAATCAGTTCCTCTACATGGCTCCTCTTCTCCTTCCACAGGCTCTGGAGGCTCAGGAGCAGGAGAAGGACCGGCTCCGTCTACCCCAGCAGAACCCGTCTCCGGTCCCAGGTGGTCGGAGGTCCGGCTCCCCCCGGTCTGACCGGACGCCGACTCCGGAGCCTCAGAGCTCCCCGTCCCCGGCAGCCAGTTCTCCAGATCTCACCACCACCAACACCACCAGCTCCACACCCCCCCCGCCAGCCCCTGACCTGGACCAGGACCAGGACCAGGACCAGGACCAGGACCAGGGCCAGGACCAGGACCAGGACCAGGACCAGGACCAGGACCAGGACCAGGACCAAGTGCCCGACAAACCGTCAATCAACGGAGAACCTGAGGGCGGCGACGCTCCGATGAATGGAGGAGCAGAACAGATCACACCATCGAGAGGTAGGTGTCGACTTGAGCTTTCACCTTAAATTCTACGTCTCTTTGTTTGACTCTTTATTTGATTACATCAGATTCAGTTTTTGAAGATGAAGATGTAGAGACGCCTCCGACAGCAGCAGAGGAAGTGGACAAACCAGAGTCGGGGTCGACTGAAGGAGAGGAGGGAGAGCAGCAGCCGACACAGATACACAGTGGAACGGGTCAGAACTTTACTCATCTACCATAGCTTTCTTTATGTCTTCTGTCTCTTCTGTTCTGATAAATGTCAATAAACATCCATCCTGACGTCTCCTCCAGGAGGTGAGCAGACAGAAGTGGCCCCCCCCAGAGTCAGAACGGAGGGTCAGCAGATGAACGGCATCATCGAGGACCGCTCTTCTGTTTCCTCCTCGGACATGCTGGTGAGCTGTGATGATCCCATTAGTTATTAGTCAGGAGTGTGCTGAGGGAAAACGTATATATGAAACTACAAAAGTAGAGTTAGTTAGTAGAGTGCAGAGACACACCTCCTCCAGGTGCGTCTCCCTCCCAAACAGAGAAGAGTTGAACCACTCCGTTTGTCCCTCCCGGCTCCCTTACTGTCAAGATGGTGGCGAAGATAACAAAAACAGGGATTTATTCATCTCATATTGTTGCTAAGTTTAGTGGATCATAACATGTCGGGTTTGGAATTAATCTGCAGATGCTCCGGTTCAAAATGAGACCAAACTTTTCCGTTTTTGAGCCACGACAAAAAGGTCAAAATGTGGCATGCAACAGACTATAGGTGAGGCTTGTTTTTAGCCTAGATGATTGAAAGAAATGCCTTTTTTTACTGAAGCAGTTGTTGATTATTTGCAGCCTCCACCGGCCGAATAAGAGGAGTGAAGAGTCGGCGGTCAATGATGGTATAAAACAATCAATATAATAGGTTTCAGAAGTTCAGTCACCGCAACCACGAGAGGTTCCTGATACGGTCATAAAGGAGCACAAAGAAATACTAGACTGATGGGTCCGGTAGTAAGAGAGTAGCTGTGGACAGACAGACAGATACACAGATGAAAGTTTATCTTAAAGTGCTTGTGGATCCATCCTTCTATTGTGGTTTAAGTATGAAATAAATGGTAAATGTGATGGTTAAACGTGTGTATTGTGTTTGTCCTGCCTTCACCTCAGCTAAAAGTGTAGTGAGCTGCTAAACAGGAGCAAAAACAAGTGGCCTGGCAAATTAATAACATAGAAACATACCAATCATTTGGTTTATCCTCAACTGCTGTAATGATCTCCACTTAAGTTTCAGTTTGGGAATGTTGTAAACATTTATAAGCATGTTTACATACTCACGGATGTATACAGTCAGGCAGCCAAATATGTGTTTGGCTTGAAAGCTTACTTCCTTTGTGTAGAAACATTTTACTTCTTTGTTTTTTTATCAGTTTCATAAAAGTGAGCATCAACACTGTTTAGTTCCTCTCATCAGTCACACCTGTGCACAGCCGAGGCCGGTCGAAGAGAGAGGAGATCAGTGAATATGATGGGAATGTAGGAAGTAGTGAAATGCGTTGCTGCTACCAGAATGTGATGAGTAAAAGTCAAATGAGAGCGTGTTTAACCCGTTGGTAAGACGCAAACCTCCGGTCCTCTGGACACATCTGGAGCCCGAAGTGTCCCGACACAGAAACAGTTTATAGGGATAGACATATTGTCTTTGACTGTCTCCGTCTGTCTCAGGATGCGGAGGCCATGCAGGGACCCCACGGCGCCGCCCGATTCTCTCACATCCTGCAGAAAGACGCCTTTCTGGTGTTCCGGTCTCTGTGCAAACTCTCCATGAAGCCTCTGGCTGAAGGACCTCCAGATCCAAAGTGAGTGCTCCGCTCCGTACGGCCTCTAAATGCACGATAACTTGCACACTTTTTACATCACACCATGAAGATATTTATAAAATGCTTCCTGTACCGTCCTGATCTGGAATCCTTTCATATGATGATGGTAACGTGGTACGTGCATCCTAAATCATCAACGCTCGTAAACGCTCTGAAAACCTTCTTCGACACACTTTTACATGGCAACAGTTTGTCTAAACTAATATCGCTGCCTTTGGCTTCCACACAAAGCTTTATCTCAGTCTCCACAGGTCAGCTTGCCCTTTTCCATCCTGGTGTGGCTCCGTCGTCTCCAGTTACTGTAACATTAGACCCTGAGCCAGTCGGTGTGAATAGACCAGAGTAAACCGAGCTCACAGACAAGTCAGTCTGGCCTACATTAAATAAATACCACGATGGAACACCATTATACCCGAGTATCTTGTGTTTCCCTCAACTTAGAGGAAACTGGAACACTATTTATTGACGGGACATTAAAGGTCCCATATTGTAAAAAGTGAGATTTTCATGTCTTTTATATTATAAAGCAGGTTGAAGTGATATATAAATACCGTGAAAGTATCAAAATGCTCAATCCATGGAGAAATACACACAGCCTGTATTCAGAAACTGTGCGTTTGAAACGAGCCGGTTGGATTTCTGTCCATTTGTGATGTCACAAATCTACAATATTTAGACAATTTCAAAGTTTTAAACGTAAACATTCTAAATGTGTCCCAGTTTATTTCCTGTTATAGTGTTTGTGAATGACATCAGCTGACAGGAAGTAAAAATGGACCCAAGCTGTTGCCTAGCAACGCAGTTCTATTGCCATTCCGTTGAAATTTTGCTAAAACAGAACGTTTCAGACAGAGGATAAAAACAGTCATATTCAGGCAGACAGTAGGAGGAAAATAATGTGATTTTTGAACATTAAAGCATGTAAACATGTTCTAGTAGAAACCCCAAATACAAGTGTTAACCTGAAAAATGTGCATAATATGTCTCCTTTAAGGCACATCTCTGTCTACTGAACATGTTGCTGTTCACACCTCTTCAGTTTTTATTCCCTTTATATGTGTATATCTCTGTAGTGATGCCCATCCTCTCCTCTGCAGATCTCATGAGTTGCGGTCTAAGATCGTCTCGCTGCAGCTGCTGCTCTCGGTGCTGCAGGGCGCCGGGCCCGTGTTCCGCACTCACGAGATGTTCGTCAACGCCATCAAACAGTATCTGTGTGTGGCGCTGTCCAAAAACGGCGTCTCCTCTGTGCCCGAGGTCTTTGAGCTGTCATTGGCCATCTTCCTCACGTTGCTCTCCCACTTCAAGGTCCACCTGAAGATGCAGATTGAGGTACAGACGTAGAGTAACAGGAAGTTAGTTTGCTGATTGATGTTGGTGCATCTTGTTTGGTTAAAGAGTCCCACTGACACTCTGTCCACATCGCCTCAGGTGTTTTTCCGGGAGATTTTTCTGACCATCCTGGAGACGTCGACCAGCTCCTTTGAGCACAAATGGATGGTGATCCAGACACTGACACGCATCTGTGCAGGTACAAATCCACCGTCACACTCTTTTTATACACAAACACCCTTCCAGACATGAAATACATCACGATGTTAAAGTGATCCCAGGCTCCGTGCTCCAAACAAAGAGCGGTTGATATAAGGTGATTCATTTCTCTCCCCATCAGATGCCCAGTGTGTGGTCGACATCTACGTGAACTATGACTGTGACTTGAACGCAGCCAACATCTTTGAGCGCCTTGTCAACGACCTGTCTAAGATAGCTCAGGGTCGGAGCGGCCAGGAGCTGGGGATGACTCCTCTGCAGGTCTATGTCCACTCTCTGTTGCATGTTGTCAGGATCAACAACCTGATCGATTGGTTACCTTTCTGCTCAGAGACACACAATAATCCTCAATGTTTCATGTATTATTTTACATCCAAGTTGTTCACTAAACACATCTCTAAAATGATAAGTTGTAATGTCGTTAAGCGTGATGCAGGAGCTTCCGTGTTTAGTGTGTAACACGTCTTCCATCCACAGGAGCTGAGTCTACGTAAAAAGGGTTTGGAGTGTCTTGTGTCCATCCTCAAATGTATGGTGGAGTGGAGCAAAGACATGTATGTCAATCCAAACCTTCAAGCTAACCTTGGTAAGTGTGTAGTAAATATCTGAACAATGCAGAGGAGAGGGTGTGTGGGGGGTCTAAACATGTAATGATTGTGTGTGTGATGTATTGGCAGGTCAGGAGCATCCATCTGACAGTGAGGGAGGAGAGCTGAAGCTCCCAGATCCGCTGGCATGTCGTCGAGACAGCATCAGTTCACTGGACTCCACCGTGTCCTCCAGCGTGGCGGCTTCGCAGGCCGACCATCCGGAGCAGTACGAGGTTATCAAACAGCAGAAGGACATCATCGAGCACGGCATCGAACTGTGAGCCTCTTTTTTCTCTCAACCTGGTTCGGATTATTAGGACGGTTCAGTCCAACAGAGTGTGGAATAGAGAAGATGAACATCAACGGTCCCTCTGTTCTCTCCACAGTTTCAACAAGAAGCCGAAGCGAGGTATCCAGTACCTGCAGGACCAGGGAATGCTGGGTTCTGTAGCCGAGGACATCGCCCAGTTCCTACACCAGGAGGACAGACTGGACACTGTGAGGGATTAAAACAAACTTAAATTATACAAGCAACAAAAAACGGTTGATTCAAGTTAGTAATCCGCTGACCCCCCCTCCCCTCTTTACGTCTGCACCCACAGACCCAGGTGGGAGAGTTCCTGGGCGAGAACATCAAGTTCAACAAAGAAGTGATGTACTGCTACGTGGACCAGTTGGACTTTTGCGGGCGTGACTTTGTCTCTGCTCTCAGAGCGTTCCTGGAAGGCTTCAGGCTGCCCGGTGAGGCCCAGAAGATCGACAGGCTGATGGAGAAGTTCGCTGCTCGATACTTGGAGTGCAACCAGGGGTGAGGCCCACCTTAGACTGAATAGATAGATAGATAGATAGATAGATAGATAGATAGATAGATAGATAGATAGATAGATAGATAGATACTTTATTGATCCCGAGGGAAATTCAAGTATCTAGCATCACAGTTCCATAGTGCAAACATATTAGTAAAAACGTCACAGGTAAGTAGTACACATGTTAGTAAAAACGTCACAAGGTGAGTAGTACACATATTAGTAAAACGACACAAGTAGTAACAAGACACATGTAAGTAATACAGAGTATAAAACAAAATATGCAATGTGCAGAAGAACTGTTAAAGATGAATATAGTGCAGGGTAAACAACTGAGATACAGGACTATTTAAAGAAAAAGTGAATGTAGTGCAGAAAGTGATATAGTGCTGGATAATAAAAAGACCTGTTTATCGGTTGGCTATTAAGAGTCAACGTTTGATTAAAAAGAAAGCAAACCACTAACTGTTGCCCTGATATGTGTCCTGTTTTGCAGACAGACTCTGTTTGCCAGTGCAGACACGGCCTACGTGCTGGCCTACTCCATCATTATGCTCACCACAGACCTCCACAGTCCTCAGGTGAGCGCAGAGATCACCGCCACATGTGGGTCATCGTATCATCCAGGATGCAGCTGTGTCTCGTCTCTCTGTGGACTATTTAAGGATCTGCAGCCCTTCTTTAGGCCATAAAGAGTCACATCGTGTTCGTTTTTATTTACTAGAAGATCAAACTGAGGTTTTATACGGAGGCTCAGAAGGGAAGAAATTAAAGGTTGAGAAAAAAAAGATGTAGTTTTACGAGATCTCACAAATCATTTAGGGTCCCTATGACAGAGGCAGCAGCCTGGAAAACTGCAACACGGGGCACTGAATTTGATGAATTAACTGTTTTATCAGACCACAAATGAGACAAGAATTTGCAAGCTAGAGTTTGCAGTCGGGGCGGTCCGGGATCAGAAAACTCTGTGTTGCTGCAGCCTCTTACTGAAGGTCCGTCTGCCGCCCTTCGCTCCTCCTGGTGAAGTAACGTTAGTCTCCTAGCGGTGGGGTTTTATTTGGTAAATGGACTTGCATTTCTATAGCGCCACTCAAAGTGCTTTACACTACATGTCAGCATTCAAACACACTGATGACAGATGACCATCCTCATCAGGATCTGATCTAAATACTCAGTCACACACCGATGGCTCAGCCTTCAGGAGCAGTTCGGGGTTCAGTATCTTGCTCAAGGACACTTCGACATGTGGATCTGAGCCACAGCTGCCTGTCTCAAATTCGATGAACCTCTCCCACGGGTGTTTGTGCTCCATTGTTGTGGTTGTTTCCCAGATGCCCAACTGAGGAAGATAACTGTGGAAGTATTTTTTTGTTTGTTTTATTGACCGAAATGAAAAAGTTTTGCAAGATCTCGCAATTTTTTTTTTTTTTTTTCAACCTTCGATTTCTCTTCCCTCCGTTTCCCTTCTGAGACTCCGTAGTTTTATGCAGGCAAAAATGTAAGAAAAGCAGCAAATGCATGATGTATTTTAAGGAGTTCAGATCAACAACAGGATGCTTTGGTTACGTGTGTGTTGTTCCAGCTACTGACCAGACCGTGAAATACGATGCAGGAAGTCCAGTTAGAGCAACAGGTCCATGAGCCTGAAGGCTTATCAGACACCAAAACACTGCACGGTAGTTTATAACACTCTGAGACAGGATTTTACAACTCAGGAAAGTTGTCACAGTGACAGTTGTTGGCACGCCAATCGCAAGGTAAACAGTATAAAAGCAAAAAGTGACCTGCCAGCTCTTGCGTGTATTTGATTCGGCACAGCAGCGTCTCGCCAGCAAAAAGTCCAACAAGGTTCAATGTTTTTTTGCTGGACGACCCTTCGTTTCTTCTGCGTTGGCAGCCGGTCCACATCTGTCTCAACGCTGCCGTCTACAAAGAGCTGCTGCACCTGATTTATAACTGTGACAGAGGAAACTGCATCTGAAATTTAAAGTCTGGGAAAAGCAGGTGTAAAATATGGCACACACAGAGAATATAGCCGGGGGGGGAAGTGTGAGAGAGACGATGAGACGATGAAAACACTTTATTGACAGCAGTAAATTAAAAGATGCTCCGTTCAGCACTACGAGACAAAGCAGCTGCAGCAGCAGTCCAGTGTGATGTGACAGCCTCATTATTAAGTTATCTTTACAGAAACACCGTAAACACTTTCTTTTGGCTCCACCGCTTTCCAGACAGCAAAAACCAGATGAACTGTGGATTTCCTCCTTTTTTTAATTAATCGCTCCGACTGCCTTTCTCTTTTTCTTCCTCATTCACGTAGGTGAAGAACAAGATGACGAAGGAGCAGTACATCAAGATGAACCGCGGTATCAACGACAGTAAGGACCTGCCTGAAGAGTATCTGTCCTCCATATACGACGAGATCGCAGGCAAGAAGATCGCCATGAAGGAGAGCAAAGAGTTCTCAATCACCCCGAAGTCCACCAAGCAGAGTGAGTATCTCTGTCTGGGTTACTCTGAAATAAAACAGTCCTTCACACACTGGCTGGTAAGAAGAGAGAGACAACAGACTGGTGATGTATCGCTGTGGCGTCCTCTGTCTTCTCCCCGACATCATTCTAAAACCTTAAAACCTTTATTACATTCGTCATAAACATACTACCAGGGTCTGAAATTAACTTTCTTCTCTTCCTGCCGCTGTGGCAGACAAGTATTTTTTTTTGTCTACCACTCAGAACTTTTATCTGCCACTTTTGAAATCTCTGCACTAAATGAAGGAATAATATTTTAGATCTGATGTCATTCAATGTTCAATATATTCAACAAATCTACCTACGGGTTCAAATAAAGTCACCTGAACCTGATATTTAACATAAAAAACACATAAAATAAAGTGTTCTAATAACTCCGTGGAGGGAGGCTAGTGTACAGAGTACTGTACTTTGTTATTGTCATCTATAGTGGTTATTTGCATAAAAACACACAATTTAAATGATTATGATTATTTAAATATTTGCTTTGATTAAAAACAAAACTTGGTAAGTTGTTATGAAGTTAAACAGGTCATAATTCTCTCTCTAATATCAATTTTATATTGATGTGAAAACATCTCCTTCAAACAACTGGATTCATTCAAGTTTCTCACCAAAAACTCAATTTTACGAGATTACATTTGAACACATCATGATAACGTTGTAATTAACTTTCACCCAATAGTCGTTTTGCTAAGCAGACTTTGAACGTCTCATAATAATAACTGAATGGCACCTCCGTTAACGTTAGTATCTCCGTTATTTATCCAGTCAGGACTGAGCTGCTAACGGCTGCTAACAGCTAACGTTACTAACTCTCCTCCTGCTGATTTAAACACAGATTTGTTGTTCACAGTGTCGCTTTATCAGGGAAAAATAGGGTGCACTCCCTCAGGTTTAGTAGCATCATGCTGTTGAGTGCTTTTTTTTTCGCCACCCGTCAAATGCGGGTAAATTGTTGGCAGTGGCGGGTGCTAATTTCAGACCCTGCATACAGGTACATACATGAACTTTGACCTCTGCATTTAACCCATCCTAAGGAGCAGTGAGCTGCTGTAAAGCGCCCGGGGAGCAACTCGGGGTTCAGTGTCTCGCTCGAGGACACTTGGACATGTAGACAGTAGGAACCGGGGGTTGAACCGCCGACCTTGAGGCCGACCGCTGAGCTGCAGCCGCCCCACATCATTCACTGACTGCATTTCTGTCCTCCTCCTCCCTCCAGGTGTAGCCAGTGAGAAGCAGCGGCGTCTGCTGTACAACATGGAGATGGAGCAGATGGCGAAGACCGCTAAAGCTCTGATGGAGGCCGTCAGCCACGCTCAGGCTCCGTTCTTCAGCGCTACGCACCTGGAGCACGTCCGGCCCATGTTCAAGGTATTCCTGATCAGACTGAGCCAGATCTTTCAACAGTGAGATGCTTATTGTGACCAGAGAGGGAAACTGTTAGAAAAGTACACCTGTGGATGATCTCTGTGTGTCGTAGCTGGCGTGGACCCCCCTGCTGGCGGCGTTCAGCGTGGGACTGCAGGACTGCGACGACCCCGAGGTGGCTTCACTCTGTCTGGAGGGCATCCGGTGTGCCATCAGGATCGCATGCATCTTCAACATGCAGGTCGGGTGATCTGTTACACAGTTTATGATCCATATTTTGAATATGTGCTCGGTGTTCTCAGTGTTTAAGGCAGCATGAGACTGTGACTGTGTAGTAACTGGCCTTCCTGTCTGCAGCTGGAGAGAGACGCGTACGTCCAGGCCTTGGCCAGATTCACGCTGCTGACGGCCAGTTCCAGCATCACAGAGATGAAGCAGAAGAACATCGACACCATCAAGACCCTGATCACTGTGGCTCACACCGACGGGAACTACCTGGGCAACTCCTGGCACGAGGTGACTCCCCGCTAACGGGATGTATGAGCGGTAGTAGCACCGAGAGAAAGGGGATTGAATCTCAGAAATAACTTCTGTAAAGAGTGATAGGATACAGGTAACTAGCACGTTCACTCAGCTGCCAGTTTATTAGGTACACCTAGACCAGGGGTCAGCAACCTGCGGCTCCGGAGCCACGTGAGCCTCGTCAGCCTCTCTCCAGTGGCTCCCTGTAGTTTTTGAAAATGGAGTATTAGGGCCACATTGAGGAAAAATAATAAATCTGAGATTTCATGAATAAATTCAGAATATTACGAGAATAAAGTCATAGGTTTACGAGAAAAAAGTCGTAATATTATGAGAATAAAGTCATAATATTATAAAGTAGTAATATTACGACTCTTTTTCTTGTAAAGTTATGACTTTATTCTCGGAATATTACGACTTTTTTCTCGTAAAGTCATGACTTTATTCTCGGAATATTATGACTTTTTTCTCGTAAAGTCATGACTTTATTCTCGGAATATTATGACTTTTTTTCTCATAAAGTCATGACTTTATTCACGGAATATTACGACTTTTTTTTCCGTAAAGTCATGACTATTCTCGGAATATTACGACTTTTTTTCTTGTAAAGTTATGACTTTATTCTCGTAATATTACAATTTTTTTTCTTGTAAAGTTATGACTTTATTCTCGTAATATTACGACTTTTTTTCTTGTAAAGTTATCAGTTTATTCTCGTAATATTACGACTTTTTTTCTCGTAAAGTTATGACTTTATTCTCGTAATATTACGACTTTTTTTTCTAGTAAAGTTATGACTTTTTTCTCGTAATATTACGACTTTATTCTGTAAATCTCAGATTTTTTCCTTCAATGTGACCCTAATACTCCGTAGTACATTTTCACTTTGGCCCTCACTGCATTAGACTTATATACTATATACTTAGACTATAAACTGTGTTACCTTCATCACAATGATCAAATGTTTTGCGGCTCCAAACAAATTTTCATATAAACTGGATCAAAACTGTTCTCTATGGAAGCCCAGTAAAGTGTCCGCCAGTAAAAGAAAAAAAATAAGATGAAAACTGATGAAAGATGATGACATTTTAGCCTTGTGATGAGAAAAAAAAAAGAGATCCTATTAAGTCATTGTAATGACAAACTAAATGACTCAAATAATGAGAAGCCTTCTCAAACTATTGACTTAATATCTCAATACGTTACTCATTATTTGAGATGAGATATCACAGCTGTTCTAAAATCACTAAAACATACGACCCTCCTAGAAGTTATCTGTGGTGTTTGCTGCTTGTGTTGTAGATCTTGAGGTGCATCAGTCAGCTGGAGCTCGCCCAGTTGATCGGCACGGGGGTAAAGACGCGCTACATCTCGGGGGTGGTCCGGGACAAGGACACCAGCATCAGAGGTTTACCCTCCGGCACAGAGGAGTTCATGCCCCTGGGCCTGGGTAAGACACACACACACACACACACACACACACACACACACACACACACACACACACACACACAACATGACCTCTACTCACAGTTTAACCCCTAACTCTTAGAATCATCGACTAAATGTGTCTCTATCTTGAGGATTCTCATCAAAACTACAAGTTACTGTTGTGCTTCTTAAAAGACTCTTAATTACATATAACAGCACACACACATTTCTGCATTAATACCTCCTTTCATTGTGTTTTTAAAAGTGTGTTATATGTGTCTGATGCCTGACTGTATTAGTATTAGCTTGTGTTAAATGTGTTTGATGCTGCAGGTAACCTGGTGGGAAGTCAGGATAAGAGACAGATGGCTCACATCCAGGAGTCCGTAGGAGAAACCAGCTCTCAGAGTGTGGTTGTAGCTGTGGACAGGTGAGACAGGATGCCCTTAAAAGTACTCCCATACAGGACAGTAATAACATAATAAATTCTGTTCCCTACAAATACTAATGCTGCTTTTACATTTGCAGGATCTTCACTGGTTCCACCAGACTCGATGGAAATGCAATAGGTGCGTGCAGCGTGCAGCAGTAACTCTGTTTGTGCACGTCACACAGAAAGAGGAGTTATTCATGGTGTGTTGCTGTTTCATTGTTTTCCAGTGGACTTCGTGCGCTGGCTGTGTGCTGTTTCCATGGACGAGCTGGCTTCAGCACACCAGCCCAGGATGTTCAGCTTGCAGAAGATTGTGGAGATCTCCTACTACAACATGAACCGCATCAGGCTGCAGTGGTCTCGGATTTGGCAGGTCATAGGAGACCACTTCAACAAGGTCAGTGGACTAAAGGATTTAAATGTATTCCCTGAAAGTATGAGCTACAGTCTCCTGTGTTTTAGTGATGGGTGGGGAGGCAGGCAGCAGCGGGATGACACCGTCTTCTTTTGGTGGCGCTCCCTGCTGCTCCGTGCACGTTGTTTTGTCCTGTATCTGCCTCCTCGAGGACTCAGATTTATTACCGCTACAGGGACATAAGACTAATTATGTCTCTACACAGGCTGCGTGTCTGCAAGACGTTGCCATCAGAATCAGAATCTTTATTCATTGCCAGGTGAATCTGGTATACACTAGGAATTTTCTTTGGTTCGTTGGTGCAAATAAGCAGTAAAAAATAACGATAGAATAATTAAAACGTTAGAATAAAATAATTGAAATTCTACCAATATACAATATGAATATAAACAATCCCTTGCAAGTATTGCAAGTAAGATATAAACCAAAAATATTACCTGTCATTTATTTTAATGTACCAAGGTTTTCTCCTAAGATTGTCCACACAAGTTAAATCCTCCCCCCGCCCGCCCGCCCCAAAAAGTGATTGCACTAAAATTGTCACTTTTATCTTCCACTATACCATTAATTCATAGTCAGAGTGAATGTTGGACTTGCATTCACACACCTCTAAATGAATGCTAATGTTGCTTCATGTCTGCTGGATGAGTAAATAATGAATGTTTTCTAACGTTTGCTATTATCAACTATATAAGGTGATAATGATAATGTCAGTGTTGTGTTTACAGCCTGCTGCGCTGCCCCCATGTGGCTAAAAAAAAAAATCAATAAATGTTAAATTAAATTAGAGTATAGAGGCTTACTGTACACATAATGACCAGACTGTCTTGGAGAGAAACAATGCATGGTGGTTATTGTTAGTAATGCACAGCGGAGCTCCACTGATGACGCTCGTGTCTTCCTGCAGGTCGGCTGTAACCCCAACGAGGACGTCGCCATCTTCGCTGTGGACTCACTGAGGCAGCTCTCCATGAAGTTCTTGGAGAAAGGAGAGCTGGCCAACTTCCGCTTCCAGAAAGACTTCCTCCGGCCTTTTGAGCACATCATGAAGAAGAACAGGTAGCCGGATGGGATGGGAGACTCTACTTCCTCTTGCCCTATATGTATATTTATAGTAAAAAGCTACGGGGTCATGGGAGTAAGAATGATCTGGAATAGTTATGCACAAGTAAGGGATAATGTACAGCTTGCGGGTCATTGTTATGAAAGAATCCCCTTCAGGGCGATGCTGCATCGCCCTGAAGGGGATTCTTTCACTACAATGACCCGCTAGCTGTACATTATCCTGCTTATTACACGCTTACTTACTGAAGAAATCAATATTTTGGCGCAAAAACGGTCCGCCAGAGTCCGACATCAGAGCTGCGCCCATAGCAACGGTCTGTTATACATAGCAACGGTCTGTTCTACATAGCAACGGTCTGCTATACAGAAATAACAGACCGCAGAACGCCGTGATTGACCAATCAGAATCGAGTATTCAACACAGCCGTGTAATAAATGGTTATAAACAGTAGATAACACCCCTCTCCCCCCCCTCCAGGTCCCCCACTATCAGAGACATGGTGATCCGGTGTGTGGCTCAGATGGTGAACTCCCAGGCGGCCAACATCCGTTCAGGCTGGAAGAACATCTTCTCGGTGTTTCACCAGGCGGCCTCCGACCACGACGAGACCATCGTGGAGCTGGCCTTCCAGACCACCGGACACATCGTCAGTGAGTACGACTGCAGCGCTGTCCTCAGGGCGGCCATTTTGGCTCATCATAAAGAGGTCATGTTGTGTCAAACTGCTCCGCTGACAGCGAGACGGATCCACGGTCCTGCTGGAGCTTTTATTAGAATGTGAGAGTTAATCACAGGAAAGATCTTATTTAGAATAAAGTTACTGACTGTAATGTTCCTTTATGTTATTTGGACCGTTGGCTCCGTGATACCAACCAGCTCGCTGTTTGCAAATTACTTCATCCAATTCAGAAGAAACACAAAAAAATATATGTCGAAAAATTTTGGAAAAAGAAAGTCATAGTATAGTATGTCGAAAAATGTTGCATTAAAAAAGTCATAGTATAGTATGTCGAAAAACTTTGCAAAAAAAATTCAGTCGAAAAATTTAGCAAAAAAAAGTCATAGTAATGTACGTCAAATTTTTGCAAAAAAAAAAATTCTTAAAAAAAACTCAGTATAGTAGGTCGAAAAATATTGCTAAAAAAAATTCATAGTATAGTATGTTGAAACATTTTGCAAAAAAAAGTCATAGTATAGTATGTCGAAAAATGTTGCTAAACAAAAGACATAGTATAGTGTTTCGAAACCTTTTGGAGAAATAAAAGTCATAGTATAGTATGTCGAAAAACTTTGCAAAAAAAGTCATAGTATAGTATGTCGAAACATTTTGCAAAACAACGTTATTATGAAGTTGGTGGGAAATCTTTGAAACTTTTGTCTTATAGACTACGAAAACAACAAGCAAATTACTTCATCAGCTAAAGTTACGAAGCAACCACGTTAAATCCATGCCGCGTTACAGCTAGCTGTTTAACCTTAGCTTAGCTTAGGTTATAGTTGGCTAGTTGGCCTCGCGTTGCTCTTTGCTAGCAGAAAGCAGTCGTTAGTTAAACTCCTTTGTTTTGTATTGTTAAATCATTTATTGTTGGCTAAAATCAGCACAGTCATAATACATAAGTTAGTGTCGTGCATCACGTTAGCAGGTGAAGATGCCAACTAACATATCCACTCACTCAGATAGTACTTAGCTAATTAACATTATTTTTTTTAATGCTTTATTACAAAAGTTCGATACAATATAATTGCATTTTCAGATTTTTCATTACAATTCTGCAAAAATATTTTACAGTATAAAAATAAATTATGCAACAAATAAACTGTAAGGAAAAAATGAATACATAAAAACAAAACAAACAAACAAACAAAAAACATTCGTCTGCTAAACAATTGGAATAAATTTGAAATGTCTAAACAATTTAATGGTAGCTAACATTAGCATGCAAGCTAAGGTTAGCCAGCTAGCTGTAACGTAGCTACGCTGCATGGATCTGCCGTCGGTTTCTTTGTAACGTTAGTTAATAAAGTAAAGTTAGCCAATCTACCAGCCAGATCAGCCGCGGGAGGCTGGAGGAATTAGCTGACAGAAGTATTTTGCTGCGTTAGCTAGTAGCTACACACTGTTAGCGCTGTAGGGGAGCTGAAGAGAGGCACGGCACTTTTAAGTGCGTATAAATGTCACATCCTTTGGATTTTCCCAGAAAAAACAGTCTTTTACATAGAAATCAGTCCAAAGACTGTTAAAGGCAACAGAGTCAGAGAAGGTCTCAGTTATTAATCCATTCACACACTGGGATTAATACTTGTTCCATATAGCACCTTTAAGATCTCCTAAACCAACCAAATGATTCTGGATTTCTTATTTTCTGTCCTCCTCTCTCCGTCTCTCGTCCCTCAGTGAACACCTTCCAGCAGCACTTTGCAGCTGCTATTGATTCGTTCCAGGATGCAGTGAAGTGTCTGTCAGAGTTTGTGTGCAACGCAGCTTTTCCTGACACCAGCATGGAGGCTATCAGACTCATACGACACTGTGCTAAATACGTCTCAGAAAGACCACAGGTGAGCTGCGACCATACCGGCTCAATAAAGCAGCAACTGTGTGATAAGATAATGACATTTATCTATCGTTTGCAAACAGCACTACGTGGTTTTTCTTCCAAACTAGTGATGTAATATTACACGTGATGTTTCCCCGTCCAGGCTCTGAGGGAATACACCAGCGATGACATGAATGTTGCTCCCGGTGATCGGGTGTGGGTTCGCGGCTGGTTTCCCATCCTGTTTGAGCTCTCTTGTATCATCAACCGCTGCAAGCTGGATGTCCGGACCAGGTAGAAAAACAGTTCAAACTCTCACAACACTTAGTTAGCACTCTTAGCTGGCAGCTAGCAGCTACAGTGATGTGTCCTCCATGTCTCCCCTCGTGCTTCACCTGCCCCGACTTGTTGCAAAGACAAAACATATATAAGAAAGAAATATAATAAAACTAGAATGGCACTCGGAGAGCGCAGACCTCCGCCAAGGTGCCCCAGTACGATTGCATCCACGTGTGTGTTTGTTTATGTTGAGATCAGCTGTTCGTAGCGGAGCATCGTTAAACACTTCATTCAAACTGGACAGAAACTAAATAAAACTCACCTAAACCGTCGTCGTTACTCTTTCCAACAATCACAGAATCTATAATCTACAGTTGTTACCCCCCCCCCCCCCCCGCTCTCTGTCTATCTGTCTCTCTGAAGGAAGGAGGCGGGGTCATGCGTCGTCAGTTACACTGCACATGTGTTATACCCTGAGGTCTTAATGTTCTGGTTGATCGGAATCCTTAAAAAAACTCCTGAATCTGGATCATGATCTGGATCGTCACCAAAATCTAGTGGATTGTTCATTGTGCCCCTCCTCTCCTCCAAAACATATCGTTCAAATCTATCGCAGACTTTTGGAGTAATCCTGCTAACAGACAGACAGACAAACCAACGCCGGTGAAAACATAACCTCCTTCCTCGGCCTTCGGCCTTGGCGGAGGTAATAAACTAAATAGCGTATAAAACAACAACAAGGTGCTGTGCATGAAATTGAAACATGACGGAATTAAAAACACTAAAAGGTTAACGGAGCGAGTGAGATTTAGTTAAACACAATAACAAACAGACGAGAACCAAAAGGTAGAAAAAGGTTTTATTTCTCTATACGGTCCTTTCCATAATGTTGTCAGATGTATAATAACAATCTGAGTCTGTCAGTGACAAAAACAAGAACTTTTAGTGGATGTAAACTGACAGGAGTTTCCCCGAGAGATTACATTACAGCCTGTTTAGCCAATGTTCTCCCTCAATACTAGACCAATTTCAGAAACTGTCGTCCCAATTAGTCACTTAAACACAAAAACATGAGAAGATAGGGTCCAAAAAAGTTCCCCTTTAATTCAGCACAGTGGAAAGAAGCCGGATTGCAGCCTCTCTCTCATGTTGAGGTGCTCGTGATCCCTCGTTGTTCTGAGCTGCGAAGCAACAACGGTTTGTGTTTGTTTCTGACAGAGGCCTCACAGTCATGTTCGAGATCATGAAGAGCTACGGTCACACCTTCGAGAAGCACTGGTGGCACGACCTCTTCAGAATCGTCTTCCGCATCTTTGACAACATGAAGCTCCCCGAGCAGCAGACAGAGGTCAGAGGTCACTGGTAGCAGTGCTGCCAAGTCCCACGCTTCTTTTATGTTTTTGACAAGCCACTTAAATATCTGAAGGATGTCCTGTTTTTGTGATTTGGAGAGCCAGAATACGTGTTAATAATGTTATGTACACATACATCCGCTAATGTCCGTCTCTTTTTTGCCTCCAGAAAACCGAGTGGATGACGACGACCTGTAACCACGCTCTGTACGCCATATGTGACGTGTTCACTCAGTTTTATGAGCCGCTCAGTGAAATCCTGCTGGCCGACATTTTCACGCAGCTACAGTGGTGCGTAAGGCAAGGTGAGTGCTCGGATTACACTCGTAATACTCTCGTGTCTACACACAGAGCGAATACTACTCGTAAGGCAGAGAGGTAACACCCAGACTATGCTGTGTCAGATTATACTAACTATGTATAACATATGTTTCACAAAAAAAAACCATTGCCTCAATTTGCTTCACCATTAGTAACTAACTAAAAGCACATACATCATTTAAGATGGTATACTCCTGGTGGGCTACCGTTTTGAAGCCTCTAGTTTGGCATTTTGGCCGTCGCCATCTTGGCGTTTCGGAGTCAGAAGTGACCATATTTGGACGAGATGGTGGAGCTGGAGAAGAGTGAGGCCCGGGCCAAGTACTGTTAGCATAGCAAACGCTAAGTCACCAGCTAACGCTAGCACTAGTTAGCTAGCTTGGTATAACAATTAACCACGTTAACTGTGATATTAATTGGGATGCTAATTTTGGCCGACTTCACAGCCGACTCCTTGGAGTGCATTTTAGTACAACTGAACATTTTTCTATCCTGATTGACAGGTCGCCGTGGTAACGACCTGTCAATCACAAGGTAGCCCCGCCCTAAAGCATCCCCTGCTTTATGGTCTATCTGACTCTAAATGGGACCATCATTTACTAAATGAACGTCATGCTGTATTGAAGAAGACTTGCAACTAGTGATTGAGACCATAAACTCATGTTTACAATGTTTACTGAGGTAATAAATCAAGTGAGAAGTAGGAACATTTTCTCATAGACTTCTATAGAACCAGAGGAGTCGCCTCCTGCTGGCTGGTAGACAGGATGAAGGTTTAAGGTTCTTCAGCTTCACTTCTCAGACCCGGAGGTTGGTCCTTAGCTGGCCGCTATGTGTTGTTATAAAATCATTCCACGCTCATCACAGTATAACAATCCAAACATTCAGCAGCTGTAACTGGAGCTTTCAGACCAACACCTCCTGAACCTCAGTGAAGTCCTCAGTGTTTGTATGTGTCCGATGTGCTTTGAAGTCCTTCAACTCTCTCCTGCAGACAATGAGCAGCTGGCTCGGTCGGGGACCAACTGTCTGGAGAACCTGGTGATCCTGAACGGGGAGAAGTTCAGCCCCGAGGTCTGGAACATCACCTGCTCCTGTATGCTGGAGATCTTCCAAAACACAAGCCCTCACGCGTGAGTCCTGACCCGCTGAATTCAGTTTCAATTCAGTCAGTTAAAAAATGTTAATGAAAGTGCACGTGAACGTCTCGATGATGGCGTTCATTCAGTTAGTCAGTCTAGTCATAGAAAGCACCTCAGAGGGACGTTAATAGTAAAGACTGAGGTTAGTTAAAGGTTATTGAGCTTCTGTGACAGGATGTGAGTTATTCTGATCTGCTTTACAGTTTGTTGACTTGGCGACCAGCTGGACAGGAAGAGGAAACTGCAGATGGCAAGCATCTTGTAAGAAAATCAACAAATACTCGTATAACTTTAACAGTAATTACAGTACATGTACAACAGCAGCTCAGCAGATGCTTTATACCGCCCCCCCCACCGTATCAGAAGTGTGATACTAACCTGTTGCTGTCGGTCTCCAGGATGCTGATTTCGACAGCCTGTCCCAGAGCAGCTATGACCGAGCTCTGTCTGAGAGAGGACACAGCCAGATGTCCAGCGACGACACCTGGAAGGGCAAGTCCAGCACTAGTGAGTGTACACACACACACACACACACAGACACACACACACACACACACACACACACACACACACACACACACACACACACACACACGCAAACACACTGCAAACACACTGCAAACACACTGCAAAAAAAATGTCCGGAAAAAAAAGTCTGAAAAAAAGTCTGAAAAAAGTCTTAAAAAAAAGTCTGAAAAATGTCAGAAAAAAAGTCTGAAATTCTCCGAAAAAAAAGTCTGAAAAAAAGAAGTCTGAAAAAAAAGTCTGAAAAATGTCTGAAAAAAAAGTCTGAAAAATGTCAGAAAAAAAGTCTGAAAAAAAAAGTATGAAAAATGGCTGAAAAAAAAAAAAGTCTGAAAAATGTCAGAAAAAAAAGGGTCTGAAAAAAAAAGTCTGAAAAATTTCAGAAAAAAAAGTCTGAAAAATGTCAGAAAAAAAGAAGTCTGAAAAATGTCCCAAAAAAAAAAGTCTGAAAAATGTCAGAAAAAAAAAGTCTGAAAAATGTCAGAAAAAAAAAAGTCTGAAAAAAAAGTCTGAAAAATGTCAGAAAAAAAAAAGTCTGAAAAATGTCAGAAAAAAAAAGTCTGAAAAATGGCCAAAAAAAATTCTAAAAAAAGTCTGAAAATGTCAGAAAAAAGTCTGAAAAATGTCAGAAAAAAAGTCTGAAAAATGTCAGAAAAAAAGAAGTCTGAAAAATGTCTGAAAAAAAAGTCTGAAAAATGTCCGAAAAAAAAAAGTCTGAAAAAAAAATTCTGAAAAATGTCCGAAAAAAAAAAGTCTGAAAAATGTCCGAAAACAAAAAGTCTGAAAAATGCCCCAAAAAATTCTAAAAAAAGTCTGAAAATGTCAGAAAAAAGTCTGAAAAATGTAAGAAAAAAAAGTCTGAAAAATGCCCGAAAAAAAATTCTGAAAATGTCAGAATAAAAAGTTTGAAAAATGTCCAGAAAAATGTCTGAAAGGAGCCAGTTGAGGTGGTTCGGGCATCTTGTAAGGATGCCCCCCCCCCCCGGGGTGCCTCCCTAGGGAGGTGTTCCAGGCACGACCAGCTGGGAGGAGGCCACGGGGAAGACCCAGGACTAGGTGGAGAGATTATATCTCCACCCTGGCCTGGGAACGCCTCGGGATCCCCCAGTCAGAGCTGGTTAATGTGGAAAGGGAAGTTAGGGGTTCCCTGCTGGAGCTGTTGCTCCCGCGACCCGACCCCGGATAAGAGGTTGAAGATGAGTGATGAGAGTGAGAGATGGCAGCATGGAGAAAAACTAAATAAATGAGTCTGTTATATCACATGTCTGTAATGCATTTAGTCTTCTGCTCACGTCTCCTCACCACTTCGTGTTTTTCTGTTCTTCAGGAGTTTCAGACCAGAAGCTGTTTGCAGGGCTGCTGATTAAATGTGTGGTACAGCTTGAACTAATCCAGACCATAGACAACATCGTCTTTTACCCAGCAACCAGCAAGAAGGAGGATGCTGAGAACATGGCTGCTGCTCAGGTAAATTACAACAGCTACTGTATGGATAGATTCTAACCTTTATTCATTTAGTGTTGCAGTTGAAACTGTGTAACTTAAATGATCAGATAAACGTAGTCACGGTTGTCTAAAACTGTCCCCCCGTCAGCGAGATGCTCTGGAGGAGTCGGAGGCTGAGGGAGGCGAGGCGGGTTCAGAGCAGGGGATGTACAGACACATGACCTCTGCTCACCTCTTCAAGCTGCTGGACTGTCTGCTGGAGTCACACACCTTCGCTAAGGACTTCAACTCCAACAACGAACAGAGGACGGCACTCTGGAGAGCAGGTAAACGGAGAGGAAGAGTCCTCCATCATCAAACTCTTTTACACTCTCTGGATGTGACATACTGTCGGTCGGTTTTAGAAACATGAGACTCACAATGTCTTAAAATATATTGTCTAACCTCACCGCCTTAAAAGGTCTTTAATGAGGCGTCCTTCTAAAGTTATTACCGTTAACAAAGTCATCTAAGACTTAAATTCAGTGCAAATTAAAATCTTAACAGCAGGATACTGTGTTGTTGTTTCCTGGATTGAACCTGAAAACCTTCAGTTATTGGATGACTTCTCTGCTGAGAGACTGTTTTCTTTGTGCTCTGAGTATTCAGGCCAGTCACACTGAAATATCTTAATAGTCTTAAGACCAGGGCTGTTAATCAATTAAAAGAGTTAGTCGCGATTAATCGCAATTAATTAATCTGGAGGTCAGAGGTCAAGGAACCCTTTGGAAATGGACATGACACAAGCTAGTCTGACCTGGTTGGTACCGATGGATTCATCAGGTTCTCTAGTTTCATATGATACCAGTATCTTCACTCTGGCTTTAAAATTGAGCTGCTACAACCTCAAAATCACAAGTTGCGTTAATGAGTTATTCTCACGTTAACTTTAACAGCTTTGGTTTAGACTTTTACCAGAAGCCTGCAGTTACATCTTGTTAATAAGTTACAACATTACATTTTTGAGGCATTTTCTGCCTGATTAGAGAGTCGACGGTGGAGAGATGACAGCGTCATACGTGGAAACAGAATGACATACAACCGAGGTCAGACTCGGACCAGGGACATTGTGGTTCTTTGCTCTTACCTTAAACCCCAAAGCCATCCCAACATTATTGTTTAGTCATTTTTGCCTTTATTTGATAGAGACAGTAGAGATACAGAAAGGAAGTGAGCAGAGACAGAGAGGTATGACGTTATAATCATGTCTTAACCACTAGACCAGCGGTCAGTAACCTGCAGCTCTTCAGCTCCTCTCCAGTGGCTCCCTGGGGAGTTTTAAAAATGGAAATGAATAACTGTTTTTTGTTTACATTTTGATTTTTATTTATCATTGATGTAGGTCTATGGTACGACGGTACGACGGAGTATTAGGGCCACATTGAGGAAAAAATATCAATCTGAGATTACGAGAATAAAGTCAGAAGTTTAGAAGAAAAAAAGTCGTAGTATTATGAGAATAAAGTCATAATATTATGAAGTAGTAATTTTACGTGTTATTTTCTTTTTTCTCGTTAAGTTATGACTTTATTCTCGTAATATTACAACTTTTTTCTCGTAAAGTTATGACTTTTTTTCTTGTAATTTTACGACTTTTTTTCTCGTAATATTATGACTTTATTCTCGTAATTTTACGACTTTATTCTCGCAATTTTATGACTTTTTTTCTCGTAATATGACTTTTTCTCACAAAGTTCTGACTTTTTTCTCGTAAAGTTATGACTTTATTCTTGTAATGTTATGACTTTTTTTCTCGTAAAGTTATGACTTTATTCTCGTGATATTATTACTTTTTTTCTCGTAAAGTTATTACTTTATTCTCGTAAAGTTATTACATTATTCTCGTAATATTCCGACTTTTTTTTCTCGTAAAATTATGACTTGATTCTCGTAATGTTCCGACTTTTTTTCTTGTAAAATTATGACTTTATTCTTGTAATATTACGACTTTATTCTGGTAATATTACGACTTTATTCTCGTAATATTAAAAAAAAAATTCTCAAAAAATTATGACTTTATTTTTGTAATATTATGACTTTTGTTCTCGTAATATTACAACTTTTATTCTGGAAATCTCATATTTTTCCCACTCAATGTGACCCTAATACTCCGTAGTACATTTGCACTTTGGCCGTCACTGCATTAGACTTATATACTATATACTTAGACTATAAACTGTGTTACCTTCATCACAATGATCAAATGTTTTGCGGCTCCAGACAGATTTTTTTATTTTTTTTTTGCCTAAAATGGCTCTTTTGATAGTAAAGGTTGCTGACCCCTGACCCCTGACCCCTGTCTTAACCACTAGGCCATGGAAAGCCCTCTGTCGTTGTTAACCAATGGTTGTCCCTCTTTTGTCTCTCAGGCTTTAAAGGGAAGTCCAAGCCCAACCTGTTGAAGCAGGAGACCAGCAGTCTGGCCTGCAGCCTGAGGATCTTATTCAGAATGTACTCTGACCTTCAGCTGCAGAACTCATGGCCCGACATCCAGACACGCCTGCTGCTGTGAGTATATTTAATATATAATATCACCAGACTTATCCGCTAAAATGTGTTTTTTTTTAACCAATCTACCCGAGAGAAAAACAAGCAGTTGATCTCCACGACTCCAATGTGTTACCAGTTTGTTATTGTCTGGTTAAACGTTGAACTTTAGATAAATAAGCACCAACTGTGTAGAGAAGTGCAGCGCTGCTGTTTGTTCCCTGTTGACTGAGCTGTTTTGACAAATGGCTCATAGCTCATTATATATTTATGATGTACACTGTGTGTGTATTTTGTAGAAGGTATTGCCAGAGCCTGGTACAAATCACCTTGTGTTTTTCACTGAGCAGCTGCACCGGAGCAGCTGACTCATGTATTACATCAAGAGTACGTATGTGTGGTGTTAATCATTAAATAACTGCTTCTGCTCTGCTCTTCTATAATAATAATAATAATGTAGTAGCTCTGGTACAGACCAACCACTTCAGATACATCAGGGTTGTGTTGGTCATAATCCTCTGTGTGTGTGTGTGTGTGTGTGTGTGTGTGTGTGTGTGTGTGTGTGTGTGTGTGTGTGTGTGTGTGTGTGTGTGTGTGTGTGTGTCTCTCAGTGTGTGTAGTGAAGCTCTGGCGTACTTCATCAGTCTGACCTCAGAGAGCCACAGAGAAGCCTGGAACAGCCTGCTGATGCTGCTGCTCACCAGGACGCTACGGCTGCCCGATAACAAGGCAGGAACACACACACACACACTCACACACACACACACACACACACACACACACACACACACACACACACTCCATAGAAATAGTGTGTATATATATATAGATGGTCGACGTGTCTCCACTTCCTCCCACTGTACAGAAGTGAAGCCTAAATATCCTGTATACGGGAGCTTCCATCTTCACATTTTGTGGTCAGTTGGAGCCAGAGTCTGCGCATTAGTGATCCACGGTATCGAGGCTCCGCCCACACAGCCGCCCGAGCCAATCCCGAGCCGAGCACGGCAGCAGCTTGTTAGCGTTAGCCACCTAGCTGCTACTACTACTACTTCACTCAGAGAAGCTGTCAATCATGATGCCCCTTTTTTATAGCATCAAATAACTCATTAAAACCAAACTGATCACACTTGAACAAACATCAGCGTGATAAGATCTACTTAAAATGACAGAAACCATCTTTGGGAAACATTATAAGACGGAGGGGGCGGGGCTCATACTGCAGCCAGCCACCAGGCGGAGATCCAGATGTTTTGGCGTCACTTTTGGTGAGCTGTCATGTCGTCCATCTTTATAAACAGTCTAGAGGCTCGTTGGAGACGAGCCGGGCCGGCGCAGAATTGATCACACATGCTGGTTAGATTTGTGTCCGGCTTGCTCTGACGTCATGCACACGTGGACAACGACAACCTCACGAGATCGAGGCGGCCGCAGCTGCTCTCCACCGACTGCAAGACCCAGTGCATTATCGGAAACGCCCGGCTATTGCCGGATCAAAGAGCTGATTGGCTCTTAGTTCTGACAGCAAACACCACGTGTTGTAGAAAGTCCGAATTTTCTGTGTAATTGTAATATTTAACACTAGATTGTAGGATATTAGTCTCATGTTGAAGGTTTCATCTGTTAACAAACATCTTGTGTGGTTGATAATAATAATTATTGTAATAATGAAGGTTATTTATATATAACACTTATTAAAACGAATGCTCATTATGTGCTTTACAAGGCGGACATAAAAATAATAAAGGGTAGAATCCAACACCAGATAAACGCACATTTCCACATAGATTTATAAACAAATATAAATATATCCCAACGTGGTCTGAAAACTACAAGTGGCCTACAGATCGGATCTAACAGGAAGTCACTATCTCTGTGACTTCCTTTAAATTCAGTGAAGGCTGCTGGAAACTGTCCGACTGGACCGCAGCTGTTAGTCTCCGCCTCCTGATCTCGTCTACTTTCCAGGCAAGACGCAGTTCATCTCCAACGAGCCTGTTGACTCACAGTTTACTTCCAACTCAACATTATTAACATTAGTAGTTGACTCAAACCTGTATTTGCAAACATTCTGGAGCTCCAACTGTGATAAAATCTGAACCAGGATCACCGATATCAGATGATACCGCGGGGAGTTGATCTAATGCCTGTTAGTTAAATGTATGTGACCCTTTTATATTTCCTTTTTTATTTATTTCATATTTCTGTGATTATAAACCCTGTTGTGAGCTGTCACAGTGACTCATGCACTCTCTGTGTGAGTGCATGAGTCACTGATGAGTCACAGCAGCACCGTGACTCAGGGTTTATTTCCAGCGCATTTTAGACTAAAACTATAGAAGTTTTTAGTTAGAAAACAGCCCAGCATGCAGCGTGAAGCCGTAGGAGATGTTGGCTTCGTGCAGACAGCTTTAGGAGAAAATGCCAATACCACACTGACCACTGCATCAACACGAATGATAACTGTATTGTTTAAGGGGACTGGCCGGCACCAGACTCTTGTGCAAGACCTGCTGTGAGTTTTGGAAAAGTTGCTAAAAAAAAATCTTGGTTTTATAAATTGTTTATTTGCCTGAATGTAATTTCGTAATTCAATGAAATTGCCCTTAAAAGCAGCAGAAAACATGCATCAGTGAGGACAGGAACGGACGCATTAATGAACCTCCGTGCTGTGAACTCGTTGGCCTCCAGCAGCGCCCACACAGCCCCGAGAGCAGCCGTGCTTCCTCTGTCCGTCCTGCAGACTCTCTATAGGTCCAGATCCAGCGGTTCCCTCTCAGCAGGGAGTAAAGCACACACACACTACGTCACTGGGTTGGTGCTAATTTATATTTTCTCACTTGCAGTTCAAGCCCCACGCTTCCTGCTACTACCCCCACCTGTGTGAAATGATGCAGTTTGACCTGATCCCAGAGCTGCGGGCCGTCCTCAGGCGCTTCTTCCTGCGCATCGGCTCCGTCTTCCACATCGCTGCTCCTCCCGAGGGGACGCCCGCCCAAACTCCATCATCCTAGACTGAGAGGAGGGACGGATGGAGAGCTGGAGATGAGGGCGGACATTGATCACAGGTGGACACATAGAGGAGACTTTCCCCCCCCCCTCTTCTGGACAGGGACAGATTTCCGAGGGTGACGACAGACTGTAGCTTCTCTGTCACAGTTCAGGAGTTAAACTGCTCTCAGCCTGTAGAAAGGTCTTCACCCTGTCCTTCCTCCCTTCTTTCTCTCGGGGATGAACAGCACTGTGACCAGCACTCTCTGCTGACTGTCGTCTTTCATCATCCCCCCCGACTCTCATCTCAAACTGTAATGACAAGAAAAGAACTGTAAACAAATAATTTATTGATATTGTACCTGATTTTGATGGTTTGTTTTTCTGTTTGTTTTGTTTTTTAATACTTAACAAAAGAAGTATATCTCCACGCTGAAGGCAAATGAACGAAACCATTGAATTCGATGAACTTTACATTTGCGGTTTGGCCACCTGTGCCTGTTAGAAGATGAAGACACCATCAGTGTCGCCCTTATTGTGAGTTTGGTGATCTAATCAGAACATGTTGTAATATCTGAACCCTCGCGTATCGATGCCCATCCCAAAGCATTGTTGGTCACTTTAATGTTCCCTCTCGTGTCTGTGTTATTCAGTCGCAGGCTGTTACTGTGTTAAAGACACTGAAGCGCTCAGCTGCAGGTGAAAAGCGTCTCTGAAACACCGTCAAAGATCTACTGCAGCTTTGTTAGTGACGTCTGCTCTCTGGGACACGACCGTCCTGTCCTCTTTACAACTCCTCCTCAATGAGATTTTTACTTATTTATTTTGCTCACTTGCTTTAATTTGTTTTCTGATTAATTTTCAGGATGATTGCTGGTTTACAATGAAAGGTTGGTTGATGGACTGGCTGCTTCCCTCTGCCATGCATTCCTTAGTGTGTTGACCCAGTGAGCCTTACACTGAAGGACTAAACATGGAGTCAACTCCTCCCGGCTTTAGAGCTACAGCTGGCTCAGAAAACCCTCCACTAATCCATCAGTGGTTGTCTAGTTCCCTCTCTCTTTTGCACATCTGTTGCCGACAGTTTGCTCATGTATTAACTCCACCCGGGGTGTATTAACTCCACCCGGGGTGTATTAACACCATCCGGGGTGTATTAACTCCACCCGGGGTGTATTAACACCACCCGGGGTGTATTAACTCCACCCGGGTGTATCGGCTCGCTCTGGATGGTTGGAAGGCCCATCAGTGTTGTGTCACATTCAACAGTAAGAGTTCAACCACAGGAAGGTTCAGTACAGAGATACCGGAGTCTCTGGAGTCTCTGGACTCTCTGGACTCTCTGGATCCTTCGCAGTTTATTCCATGCCTTTTTTTAAAAGAAGGATGTATGTAATTATTTAAAGTGCATTTAAATATTTTTTGAGAAGCATTCCTTCCCTCGCAACTATGGATGTCTACTTTTTCTTCCCTAAAGCTAGGGAATATATAAATATATATATGTATACAGTAAATGAAAAACAGCAGACTGTAAAGTTTTCAATGTAAGATACATAGAAATGAAAGTGCTATACGGTTCTATACATAATATTGTGATGTAATCTTCCAAACATTTGGTGAAGTAATCAATAAATCTGAATTCTGATCCACTCTAGTGACTATTGATGAAAGTGTTTAATAGAGCTGTCTCACTTGTAGGTGGTTCTAATGACAGGTCCAGGGTTGTCATGGTAACGTGCATACAGGCTGCTATAGCTTAACACAGAGCTCAGCAACCTGCAGCTCTTCAGCTCCTCTCCAGTGGCTCCCTGTGGATTTATCAAAATGGAAATGAATAACTGTTTTTTGTTTACGTTTTCATTTTTAATTATCATTGTTGTAGGTCTATGGTACGACGGAGTGTTAGGGCCACATTGAGGAAAAATAATAAATCTGAGATTTTGCGAATAAAGTCAGAATATTACGGGAATAAAGTCATAAATTTAAGAGAGAAAAAAAGTTGTAATATTATGAAAATAAAGTCAGAAGTTTACGAGGAAAAAAAGTCGTAATATTATGAGAATAAAGTTATAAGTTTAAGAGAAAAATGTCGTAATATGAGAATAAAGTCATAATATTATAAAGTAGTAATTTTACGTGTTATTTTCTTTTTTCTCGTAAAGTTATGACTTCATTCTCGTAATATTACGACTTTTTTTTCTCGTAAAGTTACGACTTTATTCTCGTAAAGTTATGACTTTATTATCGTAATATTACGACTTTATTCTCGTAAAGTTACGACTTTATTCTCGTAAAGTTATGACTTTATTATCGTAATATTACGACTTTTTTTCTCGTAAAGTTATGACTTTATTCTCGTAATATTACGACTTTTTCTCGTAACATTTTGACTTTATTCTGTAAATCTCAGATGTTTTTTCCCTCAATGTGACCCTAATACTCTGTAGTACATTTGCACTTTGGCCCTCACTGCATTAGACTTATTTTTCTATATACTTAGACTATAAACTGTTACCTTCATCACAATGATCAAATGTTTTGCGGCTCCCGACAGATTTTTTCATTTAGCCCTACAATGGCTCTTTTGATATTAAGTGTTGCTGACCCCTGACCCCTGACCCCTGTCTTAACAGAATGGAGCTGTCATTAATGTTAGTCACACCTGTGCTCTTCCTGCTATTATTAGACAAATGATTTGCTCAAGGGCACTATAGCCAGTTTGAGCTCAGCATGTGTGTCTTAACCTGAGTTGTAGCTCTTTAACCTCACTGACCCTCATAGTGGTGTTTAAAATAAGTCCTTTATTAGTTGTTAACTCAGTGTGGAGTGAGGCAGGGGGGTCCCCGGGGTCCACAGAGGGGTCCCGGTGTCCACAGAGTGTCCCCGGTGTCCACAGGGGGGCGCTGTGCTCTGACCAGTAAGGGGCCTGGAGCACGCTACATTTTTGGGGGTAACAAAGGTTACCATGGAGACCGCTCACATCCTTTGTTTTGGCTGGCAGAGCGTTGAGCTGCCAAACAGCTGCTACATGGAGCCCAGTTCAACCAGAAACTAGATACTCAACTATCAACTAGAGCGGGTCAGACCCGGGACAGACCGGGTCAGACACCCCAACCAGAAACTAGCTCACTTTGAGTCAGCTAGCGCTAACATTAGCTAGCTAGCTATGTGCTAACGTTAGCTAGCTAGCTGGGAGCTAGGTGCTAGGTGGGAGCTAGGTGCTAGGTGCTAGATGGGGGCTAGGTTCTAGCTAACGTTAGCTCGGTGCTAGGTGCTAGCTAGGTTCTAGGTGGGAGCTAGGTGCTAGGTGGGAGCTAGGTGCTAGGTGGGAGCTAGGTGCTAGCTAACGTTAGCTAGGTGCTAGGTGGGAGCTAGGTGCTAGCTAACGTTAGCTAGGTGCTAGGTGGGAGCTAGGTGCTAGATAGGTGCTAGGTGGGAACTAGGTGCTAGGTGGGAGCTAGGTGCTAGGTTGGAGCTAGGTGCTAGCTAACTTTAGCTAGGTGGGAGCTAGGTGCTAGCTAGGTGCTAGGTGGGAGCTAGGTACTAGCTAGGTGCTAGGTGGGAGCTAGGTGCTAGGTGGGAGCTAGGTGCTAGGTTGGAGCTAGGTGCTAGCTAACGTTAGCTAGGTGTTAGGTGGGAGCTAGGTGCTAGGTTGGAGCTAGGTGCTAGCTAACGTTAGCTAGGTGATAGGTGGGAGCTAGGTGCTAGGTGGGAGCTAGGTGCTAGGTGCTAGGTGGGAGCTAGGTGCTAGCTAGTTGCTAGGTGGGAGCTAGGTGCTAGGTGCTAGCTAGGTGCTAGGTGGAAGCTAGGTGCTAGGTGGGAGCTAGGTGGGAGCTAGGTGCTAACGTTAGCAGCTAGGTGCTAGCCGATCCAGTTAGCTCTCCTCCAGTCAGGAGGTGACTCTCCGGATATGGTTAGCTACCAGCTGGAGGACTGAACGGAAGCTGGCGTGCTGCTGGAGTCACGTAGAGCACGTAGAGCACGCAGCAGTGGGCGGATCTCCGGCAGCCAGTCGCTGAGCGGCTCGCAGCTCTCCGTCGGCTGTTAGCCAGCCGGGCTAACGATGAGGGAACAGCCTGCTGCTGCTGCCGGGACTCACTGAGAGACAACACACTGCATCTAATGGAGACCATCCTACAGGTGAGAGGCTCTGCTCAGGATACCGGGGTGCTGCTAATGCCTGGGGTCGGTGTGATGGGGAGATAATGAGGTAAGAGAGGGGGGGGGTTCTCCTCTCTGGATCCGGCTAACAGAGGAGGGAGGACGGCACGGTCTGCAGGAACCAGCGATCTGTTTCCTGCTTTCCCCTTCAATATAATCATGTTTAACATAAAGAAACTGCAGTTACTGATTCAGCCTGAGTGGATCCACCTGTCTGGGTTCACAGCCTGTGTGTGTGTGTGTGTGTGTGTGCGACTCCACTGTGTGTGTGTGTGTGTGCGTGTATATGAACCAGTGACAGCCATCTTCAGAAGCCTACATGTTCATAGCTTTGTGTGTGTGTGTGTGTGTGTGTGTGCGTGCGTGCGTGCGTGTCAGAATCAGAACCAGAAACTCGGAATTTGCTTTGGTGGGTTGGTGCAAAAAGCAGTAAAAAAAATAACAGTAGGATTATTAAAGTGTTAGAATAAAATAAGAATAAAAAAATTGAAATCTACCAATATACAATATAATAAATACACAAGAATTAAACATAGTATAGAAATATAAACAGATAGTGTGCAAATTATTGTTAGTGTGTGTGTGTGTGTGTGTGTGTGTGTGTGTGTGTGTGTGTGTGTGATTAAAGGTCTTCGCCCAGTGTTCATGACAGGAGAATGGGATGGCCTGTGCTGCCTTCAGGGGCTCCCACTAAACCCGTTCATCCCACCTGTAATTAATTAGACTAAAATTGTAAAAGTTTTGCCTTTTCAACATGTTAGTTGAATAAAGCAGAATAGATGAATTGAACTGCGGTGACTAGAAGGTTAGAAAAGAGACAGTCGTGTCATTTATATTTTAGTTAATGTAATAAAGATAAAAAGTGAACAAAGAGTGACATACATCCTGCACTAATTATGTACACAGAATCAAAAAATAAGATAAGATAAGATAGAACTTTATTAATCCCAAAGGAAATTCTTGTGCCAGAGATTGCTCAAAAAATACAACAAATACAACTAATTACAAAGAGTTTCAAGTGTATAAAATAAAAAAGTAAAACGTACTATTTCTAGCACCAGTGCCTAATAGAATGACAATTAGATAAGTAAGTAACATTGAGTAAAATGAGTAAATAAGATAAGTGAAATAAAAAGAAGGTACGGTAAGCTAAAAAACAGAAAAGAAGTAATATTGCACAAGATGTACATGAATATTGCACACAATGAACAGTGATATTGCACATGAGAATGAAGAAAGTAGTATTAATAAATGTATATAAATAAATGTATTATTATTATTACATGAGTTTCTATAATTGTTCCTTACACGGTTTGTTAGATTGTAGTGCAGAACAGGAACAATTCTCCTATTTGTCTCAGGTTGAATTACCGGATGTAGTTTTATTATATATATATATATATATATATATATATATATATATATATATATATATCTATATATATCTATATATATATATCTATATATATATATCTATATATTTATATATATATATATAAAAAAAAAATTATTTCAAAAGTTCAATACAATATAATCACATGTTCAGATGTTTCAATACAGTTCTGCAAAAATATCTTACGGTATAAAAATAATATAAAAATAAATTGTAAATTGTACAACAAATAAACTGTAAAGAAAGGAAAAAGAGGAATAAAAACAAAACCAAATAAAAACCAAATAAACAAACAAAAAACATTTTGGGGTCTGTTAAACAACTGGAATAAATTTGAAATGTCTAAACAATTTAACAGTTTTGGTCAATTTAGAATTTTTGAGTTTTAAGTTTTCAATCATGGTCAAATATGTTTTAAAATCAGTATCTTTAAAAATAAAAAAGGAGGGTATTCTTTTAAGCCAAATCATTTTTATGTATATAATATTTTGCTAATATAACAATCAAATTAATTAAGTAAATCTCATCTGCAAAAAAAACTGTTATTGGTGACAATGAGTAATATCTCAATTCTTGTCAGCACGATATCCTTTTGGAAATGTTTAGAGAGATTCCTCTGCAAATGAAACCAAAAAGAAGTCAAATAATCTACAGAAATATGTTCAACAGTCTCTCCTTCACAATTACTAAAAGTGCATCTATTGCTAATAGTTTTGGTCAATTTAGAATTTTTGAGTTTTAAGTTTTCAATCATGGTCAAAAATGTTTTAAAATCAGTATCTTTAAAAATAAAATGGAGGGTATTCTTTTAAGCCAAATCATTTTATGTATATAATATTTTGCTAGGATAATAATCAAATTAATTAAGTTAATCTCATCTGTCAAAAAACTGTTATTGGTGACAATGAGTAATATCTCAATTCTTGTCAGCACGATATCCTTTTGGAAATGTTTAAAGAGATTCCTCTGCAAATGAAACCTAAAAGAAGTAAAACAATCTACAAAAACATGTTCAACAGTCTCTCCTTCACAAATACAAAAAGTGCATCTATTGCTAACAGTTTCAAAGAATTTGGAAATTTCATTTCATTTCATTTCAAATTTTATTTCGAACATGAAAATAATATTAATAATTTAAAAAAAAGAGAATCATCATACAACAAGTGGACTGCCAGAAAAAAAGCAGTATCCACATACAATGAAAATCATAAGCAAAAGAAATTGTCAAACACTTGCCTTGGTTTACATATTGGAAAAGGAGTGAGAAGAAGTACAAATTTATTTAATCCCACCCCTTCTCCATAACTCGTTCATTAATAAGTAACCAGCGTCCTTATTGAGCTAAACATATAATCCAAGATATTTTTCCTAAACTTGTTTAACCATAATTATTACCTTTCATCTCTGTCATATAGAAATATAAATTAATTACTGATATAATTATCCTTATCAAAATATGAATTCATTATCAGTCAAGAATACCAAATCATTACTTAATATTGAGCAAACCAGATAAATAAATAAACAGTAATATATAAATAAACAGTGACCCCTGTAAACACCTGGTGATTGTCAAACCTCCACTTCATCCCTGTACTTTGAGAAAATCATGTCTTATTTTAGTTTTATTCTATTATGTGTAGTCCTCCTGGGGTTTAAAGGGGTTTAAAGGGCCAGCATCAACCATCACTCTCGATATGACGGAGATCCAGATTTCCGGACCTCCCTGAAGGCGTCATATTACGTAATAGAGGAGGGTTGGGCATGCACAGAGAGCAGCGAGCGAGCAGACGTGCACAAGGAAACCTTTAGGCACAAAGTGACTGCTGTGTCTTCTGCTCTCTGGATTCTGACAGTTTGTGCAGACAGACAGACGGACAGACAGGCAGACAGACAGGCAGACAGACAGACTCGGGACTATCCACAGACTGAGCCAGGAACCAGCCGAGGAGGAAAACCCTTTTTTATTCAGTGCTGCTGGTAAGACGCTGCGTTAGTCTCCATATTCTGTATCTGGTGTTAATGTGTGTGATGTGAGTGCATGTGAATGTGGAGCTGAATGCCACGGAGACACAGCTGGGCTCTCAGAGCTGCTTTATCTGAGACTCACAGTCCAGATTCCACCGTAATAAACAAGCCTTCAGTCCGCTTTACAGCACTTCACACTGTCATTACGCGTGGTGCCTTCAGGTGCAGCGTTTGGACTCGTTGTTCTCCGTGTCGGAGCTGTGTGGTGTTTACATCAGAGCTGGCCTATTAAAAGGCGAGCCACGTGCTGTAGCTGGGGACCATGTGGCCCGTTGTAAACACTGCAGCCTGGTGTTTCTCTGTGTCTGCTCCAATGGGGGTTTTTCTCTGCATCTGAATACCAGTTATGAGCTAAGAGTCTCCGGGACGGCTGTTTGGAGGAAGTGGAAGTTTTTGGGGGCTTAAATTGTACAGCACGTTGCTTGTTTGGCCAGCAGCCAGCAGAGCCAGTAGAGACAGTATATGGGGCTTCCATTGTGCTGGGAGGAAGAGTAGAGTATGCATTATGTAACCAGCACTATTTGCATGGGGACTCCCCTTCCATCCGCACTCGTACACTCATTATTAGGTCCAACCACTTATCAGCTTAAATGCCATTATTGTTGGAGTAAAGGTCAGGTTCCCACATGATAACCAGCAGCCTGTTTGGGATCACCAGCGGGTCGTGTTCCTCCAGTGTGTGTCCGTACACACAGTGTGAAGATGTCACACTGTCTTTTGTTTCAGGAATGTTGCTTCACTTAAACTCAATTTACTGGCTGCAGGATGCAAACATAAATCTTTAATGAAGTGCATTTTTACTATACATCATAGTAGTAATATTAAGGGTTGTTTCCTTCATAATGATCATTAACCAAAGAGAGCATTAGTGCACCAGCTATTAATTAAAGGTCTTATTGGTAACATTTTTTATGGAGACGAATCATTTAAAAAATTAATACATACATCCACAGAGCCTTTAGAAAGGTAATGAATAAAAGTATGGAAAAAAAATATGATTGTGAATTAATCATTTCAAAAATTTTGGCGGGTCCAAAAATGAATGTTTTCTTTATCTCTGTGGAAGATATCTGACGTTTGGTTCCCTCTTCTAACAAGGCTTGTTGTGAGCCAATAGTAAAACCACGTTGGTATCAGGTGGTATATCTGAGTCATCAGTGTGGAAAAAAAACACATAAATGGCTGAGATTGACGGTAAGTGTCTGGCAAACGACTTGTTGTGAAGTAAATGCAATGGAACGGGGGAGGGAGAATCCAACATCAAGTGGCTGTATGTTATCAATATAGCACCTTTAATCACTATATCACTGGACTCAACACCAGGATATTTTAGACCGTGTCAGACACACGTTGTGTATAAGTACTAATTAATATCTACATGCTTTTTGAAACGTATTAATCAGGGCTGCAACTAACAATTCTTTTCTCATTTGATTAATATACAGATTATTTTCTCAATTAATTGTTTTGTCAAAAAAAGGCAGAAAGTAGTGAAAAATGCCATAATGTCATAATTATTCCACACCCCAAGGAGATGTATTCAGATCAGAACAGTTCAAATCAGTAGAGAAGCTTGAACCAGAGAATGTTACACAATTAATTAATTATCAAACTATAGTTGCAGATTAAATCTTCTGTCAGTCGACTAAGCAATTAATCAACTAATCATTGCAGCTCTAATGTAATTTGTAGATATAGATATTAAGCTTTTTTTTTACCATCATAACTCTTCTGTTTTTCAGCCGCTACATACTTTGAATTGCTTTTACAGTTGAACTGATTTTATTACATTATCAATATGGGAGTTATTATACTCCGGATTATTTATAGTCCATTCTGTGTTTAACAAAGGTACCAAACATGGTCTCAACCTGCATTTGACCCTTTCATACCAGAGTGTTAATCTGAGGGTTAATCCCCGTAAATCATTCCTTACAAAAGACTGCTTTTGTAGTTTCAAACGTCAATGCTAAACACACATAATAACTCCTTTTGTAAAATATGTTTGCTAATAGAGTTTCTGACTCTGAGTTCATTAAGAGTTCGCTGCAGTATGCTCACTGGATGTCCAAAGTAGTTTAACTTTATTGGAAACTTTGATGTGATCATGGAAACGTTATGCAACAACTGGTTATACTCAGTAGTTGAGAGGGCTACACCTACTGTAAGGTTAAAATAATCTTATAATAATATATAATATAGCCTGTCCCTTCATAGTGAAACTGAGTAGTGACCAGTATTAAAGCCAGAATGGAAGCAGTGATGTAAGGCCATTATTATATTCACACTGATAATAAGATAATAACCTTTTGGATGTTGGATTTATCAGCTTTGTGAGGAGATTGAAGGGCGTTTGTGAGTGTGACAGTAACAGGAGAGCCTAAGCGCTCCGTCTGAAGGTCAGAGGTCACTGATCGGGAGATGGCGACTGTCTGCGTGGACCCTCAAGCCTGAGACTGTCCCTCTGATATCTCCTCACCTAACCCCCCCCCCCCCCCAGTCTCTCTCTCACACACACATCCGCTCTACTATTGTCTCATTAATATCATTGCCATCTGCTCCATATGTAACAGTCCAATTAGAGAGATGCACTTTGACCCCACCTGTCCACATTTAATTTGAAAGTCTACAGCATCCCCACACACTCCTCTCACACACACACACACACACACACACACGCACACACACACACACACACACACACACACGTATAATCCCAGCATGCTTATGGGCGATCCAGACTTTGACCTTTCATTGTTGTCTCTCTGCAGGACCTGAGCTGATTTGTCAGCTTTGTGTAGGTTTGGTTTTCACCCCCGAAGTGTCCTCTGGATATCAGCTGAGCATGGTGTTCTGAGCAGAGGAAACCTGGCACAGCGTGTGTTCACTCTAACACGGCGAGGCTCGACCCAGAGAGGAGCGGAGAGACGGACCGGAGCGAAGACAAGCAGCGTATTTAAACATGTCTCAGAACAGAGAACTGGTGGTCTTCTACATAAACTATAAACTGTCCCAGAGGAACTATCCGCTGAACCACATGGGACTCTTAGAGTCTCCCAACAGGACCGATGGGGCGGAGGGGGGGTCGGCCGAGGAGCAGCGGGTAGCGACGCACGCCAACGGGACTTTTAACGGCACGAGTCCCGGGACCCCGCCGGCGTCCCCGCTGCGGCAGCAACGGTTGCCGTCGACGACGAGCCTGGACGCGGTGAAAGAGGCCCTCCGGGACTCGGCCAACGAGTTCGAGCTGCGATACGCCCGCGCCTTCAGCGATCTGCACAACCAGCTGCACATCACGCCGGCCACGGCCTACCAGAGCTTCGAGAACGTGATGGACGAGGTGTTCCGGGACGGCGTCAACTGGGGACGCATCGTAGGGCTTTTTGCTTTCGGCGGGGCGCTGTGCGTGGAGTGCGTGGAGAAGGAGATGAGTCCGCTGGTGGGAAGGATCATCGAGTGGATGACCGTCTACCTGGACAACCACATTCAGCCATGGATCCAGAACCAAGGAGGATGGGTGAGTCTCTCTCACACGCACACGCACACACACACACACACACACACACACACACACACACACACACACACACACACACACTGGGTTCAGTTATATGGATCAGGTAAGCTGAGGATGGAACATGTCCATGTTGACACTGTCTCTACAGTGTTTCTTATTTTTCTAACTAGTTGTGGAGCATTTGTCTGGATGCTAACGGCTTTTGTTGATATGATTATAGCGTTTTTGCTTCCAGATGTGGCTCTCTGTTAAATATTTAAAGGCCTGTAATGTAGTTGTGCCTGTTGGTCAGCTGTCTGACCTCCAGCTGAGTTGTATCTCACTGGAGAACGTAAATGCAGATCATCGTTTTTATTCCATCCTACGTGTTGAGACTTATCTTATGCAGATAAACCAGCATGCTAGCATCTCAACTGTATCAGCCTCCATGAGATTGTGACATGGGGCAGGGGTTGGGGTTGACTCTGTGAGTCTTCAGATTAGATCTAATGGAGAAGACCTCATGGTATAATAAACCCATCTGTGCTTAAAACCTGTAGAAACAGAGTGTTTGTGGTCAGCAGCTGGTTCAGCTGTCCTCTAATTGATCAGCAGCACGGAGCTAAACGAGCTGAATCGAAGTGGGAGCTTAACGGGCTCCATCGGGGCTTTGGATCTGTCTGCAGCCGGCCTGCTGGGGATCGAAGTTCTCTCATCACAGGGTGGATGAAGTCCAGGGCTTTCACAGATAGCCCTTTGTTTCACCGCGGTCACTTGATTGGCTCTGTGCTTTGTTTTTCTCTTCTTCCACTGTCTGTCCATTCTTCATCCTCTCTTCTCTTACGTTCTTCACTGAGGCAGCTGCATGCAGATGAAAGCTCTCTCTTTTTTTTTACGGGGTTATCTGGAAAACAGGCCGTCCTGGACAATCCCCCTGTGTGTTTGTGTTTGTGTACGTGCACGTGTGCCCGCCAACACCTCCAGGACAGTTAAGGTCAGCTCTTTTCCTTTGTGCCGGCCGTTTGATGGTACGAAGGAGAGCGGGGAGGGGAGGGGAGGGGAGGGGAGGGGAGGGGGGGGGGGGGGGGGGGGCTGTTTATGTTTGCTCCAGCGCCGCATAACGCCAGGTCAAAGGTCGATCCTATGGAAACTGACATCCCAGTGGCTGAAGAGCAAACCTGGACAGAAATCCCATCGGGCAGACGGTGGCTCTGCTGTTGTTCCCACTGCAGACCTTCAATGTATTTATTTATTTCAATGTTGGAGAGGAGGAAGAGGAGGAGGAGGAGGAAGAGGAGGAGGAGGAGGAGGAGGAAGAGGAGGAGGAGGAAGAGGAAGAGGAGGAGGAGGAGGAGGAAGAGGAAGAGGAAGAGGAGGAGGAGGAGGAGGAGTGACAGGATATGATATGTGATAATGATGGTTGGTTGTTCCTTTGTTGAAGGGATGCTGCAGCAGAGCTCTGGTCTCATAAATACCCGACTCCTGGTGCCGTCCTGTGTTTTTAGCCATGCTAACCCATGCTAACAGCATGTCTATGGATGGTCATGTTGTTGGTTCAGACTGAAATGTCTCAACATGTCCTGCATGGAGTGCCGTTACAGTTTGTACAGACGCTCACGCTCCTCTGAGGATGAATCCTAATGACTTTGGTGATGTTTCATCTTGCGCCACCATGACAAAACTGAAATTTGTCCTTTAATTTGTTGCATGCTAACACGCTAAACTGAGATGCTACACATAGTGAACATTAAAGTCAGGGTTGACGATGTTCTCCAGTATCCACTATTTGTTATATTGGTTGAAATGGTCTTTACCCCCCCGACAGCGATCCATTACTGATGAGCTCTGAAAAAGGACCTGAAAAGATCTGTCATCTGTAGCTGCTGTAATCCTGTAAAAACGTCGACCAATCACTGCCTCCAGGTCCGCTTGGAAAGAACCAATCAGATGCCTCCCTGCCTCCCTGCTCGTTCTCTACCCTTGGCGTGCACCAGCCTGAACTCAAAGCGCGTCGCCGCCGCACGTTTCCTGGAGAATGGAAGAGAAAACTCAGCTCTGCAGTAGCTCTGCACAGGTTACTGTCATGAGGAAGAGTTGTTGAGTTGAGGTCTTCTCTCCGCTCTGTGGCTGTGAAGGAGTTACGATGCGGCGGTGCTCGTGCATGTGTGTGGGGGGGGCGTTGCCTTGGAAGGAGCCCCGAGGGGAGGGGGGGGGGATAGACGGAGCTCCTGAGGCGATGCTACTTTCAAATGATGCTAGCTCTCCAACATCGTCCACCCGATCTTTAAGTACAGCCTCACAGAGCTGCTAGCACGACCTTAGACTCTCAGTCTGTTGATTCTATGTAAGATCACCGGTTCCCAGGAGACCCTCTGTATTTCTAAAATAATACCTACTTCATTTCATTATTATTTAGTCGTCATCATGTCTGTTTGTAGAGTTCCAGTCAGTACCTGTGAGGGTGAAAACAGATCATCCAGAAGAGGCCGGTCTAATAGTTAATCTAGTTTCTCGTAACAACCACTCATAAATATTTTTACCACCACTGTTGTCAACACAGTGTAGTCAACACATCTGTCATGTGTGGTATGATGTCATGTCGTCAAAATCATCGAGGCGCCCACACACACTCCCTCAAACACATTCACACACACACACACACACACACACACACACACACACGCACACACACACACACACACATAGTCAGTTTGTTCTAGCAGCAGTTAGCAGTTAGCATGCTGTAGCTGCTTGCATGTCAGTGTAACCTTGACTGAATCTGAAATGCTGAATGGATCCGCTGGTGTGGTTTCACTTCTCCCGCTGCTGGATAACCGCTCTGAGCACATGATGCCACTTCCTTCCCTCCTCAGCTCTGTATAATTCACTTGTATTGTTTGTGATGTGCTGGTGCTGGGCAGAGAGCGGCTCCATATGTGTCCCGTGTTAGTTATTCATAAGTTGACACACTTGCCTCGGGGGTAGTCCCGAGTTGTAGCGGCAAACTAAAAATATACAATTCAGTAGGTGGTTTACCGATACAGTCCTATCATTTCTTCCCATCACTCTGTTGCTTTCCCCTCTTTACGTCGTCTTTTTACTGGTTTCTCTGTTCAAAGTCAACCTACACTTTTAACCCTGAAATGTTCCAGAGTCTCCGAGTAAACCCACATGAGACTTTGTTGTCTTTTATTTCCCTCTCTCTTCCTTCCTTCGCTCCCCCGACGTCTCCTCACAGCGATGAAGCACAGAGCCGTCGGCAGATGTGGGAACCTGAGCATCGCTGTGAGGCAGGTGTGATCCGAGTGTTAGCTGATGAAATATCAGTCTGCTCTGAGCAGCAGCAAGGTCACTTTCACTCAGTTGCTCCATCACTCAGGCTCATCATCTCATTGTTTTCTGTTCAGATGGATTGTGACAGAGAAAGTAGAGGGAAAACTGAGAGGACATTGACAGTTGGTTGGTGATACTCCAACAAAATATGAATAGAATAGAAAATATAATGTAAATCAACCTTTTGAAGCTAATCTTGAGATAAAGTAATGTGTTGATGTACCATATTTGTGGTTGTGGCCAAGACAGCGTTGTGTTCACCTTATTAAGGAAGCTGTAGTTGTTTCTCTGTCTCGAGATCAGACTAAATGTCTGTTGATAAATTGAGGAGTAGATTGACAAAAGATGTTTTCTTTCAGTCAGTTTTCAAGCAACAATCCCAAAGATTCTCTGGTTTTAGCTTCTCAAATGTGAAGATTTGATGCTTTTATACATAGTAAACTCAAAGATATTGAGCTTCCTGTACGGTAAGCTACTCCTTTAAGCACAACGATAATTAATACGTCACCTTCGGCTCTGTGAAATTATAATATAGACAGACATTTTTCAATCATTTCTGAAAGTAATCATTGGTTGCAGCCTTAATTCTGCATTTTCGCAATGATTTTCAATACAGAAATACAAAGAAAGAGTGAGACGGTGTTGAGCTGGTGAAACAGTTGAGGTGACAGTTAAAGTGAAAGCTGTTTTGCACAACAGAGCGAACCTCGCTGTCAGAAAACCTGATAAAGCCTCCGCCTATAAATGAACCCGCCGGAGCTCATTTCGGATTCTCCGCTGTCCGGGATGCCGCTGAGATATTTGTAGCTCGGGATGTGAGATAAATACGCTCGACAGCCAGATTCTCCCTCCTCAGCATGTGTTGTTAAAAGAAGCGGCGGAGCGAAGCCATATATTGTCAGATAATAAACCTTGGCAGGCAGCAGAGGTAGAGACAGTACCATCGACCTAATAATGCTGTTTGCAGCAGAGCGGGCGATGGCAGTGATTACTCAGTGGAGATTGAGCCGCCTCAGGGTGGGGGTGCGGGGTTATTACCAATTATAGATGAATAATATCTCGACCTGCTACTGGGGGAAACAATGTTTTTTTTCCTCTCTGACAGACTAATAAAGGCTAAACTCATTTAGAAGAAGCACACTGCCACGGTCTGGGGAGGCTGGCTGGATGGGGATGGGGATGGAGGGGGGGGGGGGGGAAGAGACCATTATCCCAGTTGTGCTGTCGACGGTCTCGGTAAGGTCAAGGGAAAGTTAACTACAAGAAAAATGTCCTCAAGCAGTGAAAGTCTGTCTAGTTTTCTTAGCCTATATTTTATTATCACCTCTGCACCTTCTGGCTGTATACACGACAGGATGTCATGCCATGTTCATCTTATACGATGAGAAACCTGGTGATATTCTATATTTTGTTCCATCACTACTGACCTGTACCATAGAGCTCCATTATTGTCCATTATTAACGATTGAAACACATGAGTGAGCCTCACTGTGTCACTGGGTGACGTCTTCCTTCATCACCATCAACACACACACTGTAGTTTATTCTGACTCTATCAGACACACACAGCATCCTGCTGACACTAGAACTCACTAGAGCACCACGTGTGGATTAATCCACAGCTAAAAGTAGTCCCCAACACATTTACCTCTTTTTATTACACGGCTGTGTTGAATACTCGATTCTGATTGGTCAATCACGGCGTACTGCGGTCTTTAATTTCTCTATAACAGACCGTTGCTACGTATAGCGGACCGTTGCTATGTATAGCAGACGTTGCTACGTATAGCAGACCGTTGCTACAGTATGTATAGCAGACCGTTGCTATGTATAGCAGACCGTTGCTAGACCGTTGCTACGTATAACAGACCGTTGCTACGTATAGCAGACCGTTGCTAGACCGTTGCTACGTATAACAGACCGTTGCTACGTATAGCAGACCGTTGCTAGACCGTTGCTACGTATAACAGACCGTTGCTACGTATAACAGACCGTTGCTACGTATAACAGACCGTTGCTACGTATAGCAGACCGTTGCTATGTATAACAGACCGTTGCTACGTATAACAGACCGTTGCTACGTATAGCAGACCGTTGCTATGGGTGCAGTTCTGATGTCGGACTCTGGAGGACCGTTTCTGTTTCAAAATAGTGATTTCTTCAGTAAGCAGCCGTGTAATAAGCAGGATAATGTTTAGATAGCGGGTCATTGTTGGGGATTCTTTCACAACAATGACCCTCTAGCTGTACATTATCCCTTACTTAAGTGATGTTTACTAGAAACTACAGTGTCCAGCTGTTGTACGACATTACCTAGCCTTTTAAAAAAACGACATATTCATGACCAAAAGATGATGAGCTTTGGGCTGAGAGCCACAGACACAGTGAGGAGGGAAGTCTGAAAATATTGAGAGTTATTGTTTGTTTTGTCCGAAGCAGAGATGAACAATACTGTAACATAATCAGTATCTGTGTGTGTGATTGTGACTGTAGCAGTTACACTGTACTGTACACTGAGGCTGTAATTAAAGGCCCACCGAGGGTACGTCGTCCATTGACTTGTTTTGACAGGGAAACACCTGAGCTTCCTTTGTGCTGTTCTCCTTGACAGACTTATTCTCTCTCTCTCTCTCTCTCTCTCTCTCTCTCTCTCTCTCTGTAATTAACATGCACATAGGATAGGCACTTAGATCCACAGAGTCGACTGTCAGACTATCCTACCGGAGAAGAGCAGGAAATCTCCCCCATGGGACCATCCAGCCTCCTCCATCTCTCTCTCTCTCTCTCTCTCTCTCACCCACCCCCCACCCTTCATCTTCTATACGTCTCTCCCTCCCCACCTCCTCTGTGTGCACCCCCCCACTGCCACTGATCGATTTTGGTCCCTTATTTTTCTATCTGTACCTCCTCCTCCTCCTCCTCCTCCTCCTCCTCCTCCTCCTCCTCCTCTTCTATTCATCATTTTTTAGCTTCTTCTTTTTCCACCCTTGTCTGCCTGTCCTCCCGTCCCTCCTCCTCCTCTACATCCATCCATGTGTCGTCTACAGACTATAGTAGCCAAACGTATTATTGAGCAGACATGCTACCACACACCTCATCAGTCTCTCCGTTAACCCCGTGTACCCGTGTTCCAGTGCTTTTCCCAGATCAGTTTGTTTATCAGAAACCCGTAACGTCGTCATCAGCGCTATCGATTCGCTCTGACTTGATCCTTGCTCACCACACCTCCACACCTCCACCTCCACCTCCATCATCCCTTCATCCCGTTTTTATTCCCTCCGTATCTCCCTCTGTCCCATCCTCCTCATCCTCCTCCTCCTCCTCTTCCTCTTCCTCTTCCTCCTCTTCCTCCTCCTCCTCCTCCTCCTCCTCCTCCTCCTCTTCTTCCCTTCATCACTAATGGCTCACGTGTGGCTAATTAGCAGATATGTTTTTATCGTCTCTTTCTGGGTTTTGTTTTGAGGACCCGGTTTCGCTCATCAGGCGAAGTTTTCCGTGAGCTGGTTGTGTGTTTATTTGTAATCACACACGTGGTCGCGGGTTGTTGTTGTTGTCTCATACATCTGAGCATCTTTATTGTATGGTGGCGCGATGCAGAGGGGAGGGGACGGCGCCAAGTCAGACTGGTCATGTGACTACCGCAAACAAAGGACCTGTGGCCACACACACACACACACACACACACACACACACACACACACACACACACACACACACACACACACACACACTGGAATTTGCCTCGCTGGCTTTTTAGTTGTGCCCGACAGGTGTGTCGTCGCTGGGTAGATAAAGCCAGATCTAAAAGTGACTTTGTCATTGTCTCACATAGAATCCACACACACAGACACACACAAACACACACACACACACACAATGCTCCCGAAAACCCTTTTTGCATCGGATCAATGGCGTCCACTTTTGTCCGCGCCGCGTCAATAAACGCCTCTGTGTGGTGGGCGGTTCTATGCAGATTGATCTCTGAATGTTTCCGTGAATGTAGCTGCTCAGCCGTGGACGTGTCTCTATTGTTTATCTATGCATGTGTTCAAGCTCACACACATTAGTTTTTCATGATCTGTGAGATTCGTCGTGTGTGTGTGTGTGTGTGTGTGTGTGTGTGTGTGTACTCAGTGTTGTGTGTCAGAGTCACAGCTTGAAAATGGCAGCAAACAGATTGTACGATTCAGTTGCCTCCAGCTCCATGACAGGAACATCAGGGACATGTCACATGTTTTTTTGGTGTGTTGTGTTTATGTGAGTAGGTGGAGCTATAGAGACTCCTGTTTACCTTTAGGAGGGGGAATGGGACAAACCATTCCTGTGTGGTTGCAGGACGGGCTGTACCATTCCTGCAGGGTCACTCAGTCTGCCTTCTGCTCTATTTTTGATGTGACAAACGTGTCAAAGGACATTAGTCAAGTCAGTTTTATTTGTATAGCCCAAAATCACAAATTATCCTCAGGGGGCTTTACAATCTGTACAGGATACGACACCCTCTGTCCTTTACAGTGCGACCCTCTCATCAGATAAGGAAAAACTCCCCCCCCCCAAAAAAACCTTTTAACAGGGAAAACAATGGAAAAAACCTCAGGAAGAGCAGCAGAGGAGGGATCCCCCTTCCAGGATGGACAGACGTGCAATAGATGTCGTGTGTACAGAGTAACAACATAATGAAAATACAACATAGAAAATTCATGACAAAAATGAATACATATAATGTGAATATATGTGAGAAAGTGGATCCAGGAGGATGTCAAGCAGCTTCCAGGCGACGCCAAACAGATAGAGCCAGAGCAACACGACCTCCTCTCCACGCCAAACAGGTAGAACCAGAGCAACACGACCTCCTCTCAACCCCAAACAGGTAGAGCCAGAGCAACACGACCACCTCCCCACGCCAAACAGATAGGGCCAGAGCAACACAACCTCCTTTCCACGCCAAACAGATAGAGCCAGAGCAACACGACCACCTCTCAACGCCAAACAGATAGAGTCAGAGCAACACGACCTCCTCTCCACGCCAGATAGGTAGAGCCAGAGCAACACGACCTCCTCTCCATGCCAAACAGATAGAGCCAGAGCAACACAACCTCCTCTCCACGCCAGATAGGTAGAGCCAGAGCAACACGACCTCCTCTCCACGCCAAACAGATAGAGCCAGAGCAACACGGCCTCCTCTCCACGCCAAACAGATAGAGCCAGGGCAACACGGCCTCCTCTCCATGCCAAACAGTTAGAACCAGAGCAACACGACCACCTCTCAACGCCAAACAGATAGAGTCAGAGCAACACGACCTCCTCTCCACGCCAGATAGGTAGAGCCAGAGCAATATGACCTCCTCTCCACGCCAAACGTGGAACAAATACACACACAACAACATCTCAGATGAGGATAGATTTGAGAGATATTGTGATAGCTGTGAGAGAAGAAGAGTGTATTTTGATTAATCACTCTTTTAACAGTCTGAGACTCAGTAAATTGATAACCACTCATCTGAATCAGTATTTGGTATTAGAGCAGGCATTTACACAACAACTCCCCTCTGTGTGTGTGTGTGTGTGTGCGTGCGTGCACGCTGTCAGAACGTCAGTTGCTGATGTGAAGGATCCGACCTGTAGCCCCGCAGCATCACACACAGCAGTGAGACATCAGCGCAGCCTCTAATGACGACATTTAGACTGCAGCAGATTCTCTCGTTCCTCTCATTTAGACGCCGTATGTTCCAGATCAGACCTGTTTATGGATACAGGACAGATATCCAGCTGTGTGTGCTCATCTATACTGCCAGCACACTGCAGAGCGTGGAGCTATTAGAGCTGGTAGACATCAGACTACCACTGTACTGCACCATTACGCCCCCCCCAACCCCCCTTTAGTGTCTGGCAACCGAGAATGAAGAAGACGAGGGGGATGCAGATGGAGAGGAAGACGAAGCTCGTGACTCAGCTAGATGAGGATGCAGTATGTAGGTTAATAGGTTACACTGTGCTCTATATGCTCTATATGTGCAGTTTATATGTATGTAAGAGCAGAACAGCTGGATGAGTGAAAACGCTGTCTTTGGTTTCCTCTGCGCCGCTCCACTTCTGCGAGGCTTAGTGTTGAAAATCAGGTCACGAGCAAGTCTCCCCCCTCCTACCATCTTCCTCCCTGCTCTCCCCTCTCCCTCTGTCTGAGGGCCGCCTCGTTCTTTACCTCTCTGCTCCAGCCCACATCCCTCCTGCCACGGAGTCTCTCGAGTTTCTTCCATCTTCTGTCTTCATGCAGCCGAAGCCTGAGCATCCTGCCTGCATCCTCCTCCTCCTCTCTGATTGCATTTCATCTCTCTCCATCTCCATCCTTTTCTCTCTCTATCCGTCTCTTCCCGGCCGCTCTCTGCCGGTCTCTCTATGCTCATATCTGTGATCAGATTATGAGGCATATCATGGGATTAGTGAGTCTCATGGCATGCATTAAAGTGGGAGAGCTGAGGAATGGATAGCGAGGGTTGATGAGTATTTCATGGTAATGCAGCACCCAATCTCATACAGCACGAGGACTAAATGATGATAAAGAGCATCAATGCCATCGTCGTTATATTCATCACGGGCTTGTCTGAATGGCCGAGGGGGTAAAGCAATAAAGTGAAGAGATATCCTCAGTGGCTCTGCAGATAATAGAAAGAGAGAACAGACTGCTGTAGATATTCATCTGTCTTTCATGTCCTCAAACTTTATGAAAATGAAGGGAAGTGTAGTTTCAAGGAAATCTGTCAGTGAGCCTCACCGCTGCCGCTCGCTCCTCTCTACTCATACTCTACTCCTCATGGGTTTCCCCCCTTTTTCAGTTTCTAGTCGTTTTCGTCAGCCTTTCCCCCCCGCAGTCTGCTTCACCCTTTTGTTCTGGCTTCGTCTCATTTTTCTGTTTCACTCCCTGCCTCTCTCTGTCTCGGTCTCACTGTTTCCTTTCTTAATTTCTGTTTCTCCGTCTTCCAGACAGATGGCTTGTCTCGGGGTCATGGTGAGGTGTCTGGGTGGGGCGACGGCCCGCAGGCGTGTGGCGATGGCCCGCGGGGTGGGGCGATGGCCCGTGGGGCGATGACCTGCAGGCGTGGGGCGATGACCCGTGGGGCGATGACCTGCAGGGTGGGGCGATGGCCCGTGGGGCGATGGCCCGTGGGGCGATGACCTGCAGGGCGGGGCGATGGCCCGTGGGGCGATGGCCTGCAGGGTGGGGCGATGGCCCGTGGGGCGATGGCCTGCAGGGTGGGGCGATGGCCCGTGGGGCGATGGCCCGTGGGGCGATGGCCTGCAGGGTGGGGCGATGGCCCGTGGGGCGATGGCCCGTGGGGCGACGGCCTGCAGGGTGGGGCGATGGCCCGTGGGGCGACGGCCTGCAGGGTGGGGCGATGGCCCGTGGGGCGATGGCCTGCAGGGTGGGGCGATGGCCCGTGGGGCGATGGCCCGTGGGGCGATGACCTGCAGGGCGGGGCGATGGCCCGTGGGGCGATGGCCTGCAGGGTGGGGCGATGGCCCGTGGGGCGATGACCTGCAGGCGTGGGGCGATGACCCGTGGGGCGATGACCTGCAGGGTGGGGCGATGGCCCGTGGGGCGATGGCCCGTGGGGCGATGACCTGCAGGGCGGGGCGATGGCCCGTGGGGCGATGGCCTGCAGGGTGGGGCGATGGCCCGTGGGGCGATGACCTGCGGGGCGATGGCCGTGGGGCGATGGCCTGCAGGGTGGGGCGATGGCCCGTGGGGCGATGGCCCGTGGGGCGACGGCCTGCAGGGTGGGGCGATGACCTGCGGGATGGAGGGTTACACATCCAGTCACAGAGAACGCTCCTCTTCTCCTCTGTTTCCTAAACATGTGCTCTCTCTGCCAGAGGTACACCCAGTCCTGAGTCCTTGGCCTTCCTGCTGTGCCTCAGCAGCGAGCGTGCGTGCGTGCGTGCGTGCGTGCGTGCGTGCGTGCGTGCGTGCGTGCGTGCGTGCGTGTGTGTGTGCGCTGGCAGAATGGGGTGTTGTGCAGAGAGACAGCCCCCAGAGCGGGGCAGGGAACAGATTGAGAGTCTGAGCCTCCATGTCCTGACTCATTAATCTCCTCTTTAATTCATGGTCTCACCGCCGGCTCAACACGTGCACACACACACACACACACACACACACACACACACACACACACACACACACACACACACACACACACACACACACACACACACACACACACACACACACAGCTCCAAGGTCCAAAAAAAGAGTACATAGAGACACATCGATGCTGGCACAAAGTGTAAGGTTTAATCATTCAATTTCCTCATTTTTCGACCGTTGGAAATGATTCATCACACTTCAAACCAGTTCTGTCGTCCGCCCTCTCACCGCCAGCATTGATCTCAGTGATCTTGTCAACAACGTGAAGTCAACCGGAGCGCCACTGACTGATGGAAGATAACCTTACTGTCGATAAGCTCCTCTTCCTCGTTCCTGGGAGCAGTTTTATTTTTAGCTGAACTCCAGTTTTTCGTCAGGGTTGACAAGTTATTATCACACCACTTTCTCTTGATTCAAAGCTGTGTCAGTTAAAGCTGCAGTAGGCAGAATGTTTTTGGCATAATTTGGCAAAAAAACCCATAATAACCTTTCAGCGTATTGTAATTCAAGTGTTCTGAGATAAAACTAGACTTCTGCTCCTCCTCATGTCTCTGTTTTCAGGCTTTAGAACATCTAGCCTGTGACGGGAGACTTTGACCAATCACAGGTCATTTCAGAGAGAGAGAGAGAGTGTTCCTATTGGCTGTGCTCCAGCTGGTTGGCGGTGCTTGGTATTTCCTCAACTGATCTCAACATGGCTGCAGGGTCACAAACTTTCTCAGCGCTGCCTGCAGGATATAGTGACCGTTTTATAAAAATACCTTTTTTATATCATATTTGCTTTATTTCTACCCGCTGCAGCTTTAAGTCCTTTAGTGTGTGGAGCAGCTGCCTGTCAGCTTTTTGTTTAAAATGTCCTGTTTTCTTGTTTCCAGCAGTGCATCAGAATAACAAGTAGAGGGGAACCACATCCAGTGCAAAGAGAGTCCTATTTATACAGGCGAACACTTAAATATAAAGCAGCTACATAACCAACGGAAGAGGAACTTAGGTCATATGAAACATGCACATTTTAAGCAACAGGATTTGAAGGAATGTGCTCCTCTTCAGGCATCAGTAAGTGTATGTATTTTTCATATGCTCCTCTCATGGGGGGTGCGTTCTCATCTTTTCGGCTGTCAGCTTGAGCCGTCTGTCTTTTTTGATTGAACTTAATTCCCATTTTCCTCGTGTTTTGCCCGTAGTATTATCCAGAGTGTGTTCTTGTCACTTGCTGAAGTAGAATCTGAAGCGTTGCCCTACTTGCCCATTAAAGGCCGGCATCAGTTCAATGCCTGAGCCTGAGCTTATTATTATATAACTCCACAGCATTCCTACCTTTCCTGGTCGAATGGCGTGTTTGGCAGCTGGCCTGACTCCCTCCTTGTCTTGGTAATTGTGGTGCGGATGATAAAGGGTCAGAAGGCCTTGAGGAGGAGCAGGAAGAGATGGAGCTCATGGACATGATGAGGACATTGATAAGGAAGGAGGAACACTTGTTGGCTTTTTCCCCCAACTGACCTCAGATCTGCAGCCTGAACGCTGTGGAGAGGAGGATTCGCCGTCCGGTCTCTTTTTGTCTCGTTACGCTAATCGACAGATTCAGGTGACGCCGACGTAGATTAAATGTTTGCAGTGTGTCCACCAATATACCCGACTTCAGTTTAACAGTGTCGCCAAACAGTTTGACACAAATCGTTGAGGTTGATTAACCCGGCTAACTGGGCTAAACCAACTAGCATGCTACAGCTGACAACAACTGGTGCGCTGCCAAAACTTTCCGGGTAAAACTCCATAACTTCTGCTCGTTGTGTGGGAGTAGTAGACCGAACGGCTCAGTATGAATACACGTACCGTTACAGCCCTATTAATAATGACTACAGAGATTATAATAATATGATGGGGATGACTCTCTTGATAAGGATGAGTGTCATCAGGTTATGAACTGTGAGATCATTATTTTTATTATGATATTGAAGCAAACTTGAAGCATGAAGAAGGGCAGCCCACTCATTCATTTCAATGAGTCTGTATTGAGGTAGTGAGGTTGGGTTTCCTGCTTGTTCAGGACCTCAGGAAGACTAGAGGCACATCCATGTGATTCTAATGGGGATCCTTAAATAAACTAAACTAAGCTCCAGCAACAAACCCAAATAAATCTTCTGTCTGACAGCGTAACGACAAAGCAAGTCTCTCATCTACATTAGTATTTACAGCCTTTTGCAGTACTTGGTAGAAACACTTTTGGCATCAATTCCACGTTCAGGCCTTCTCAGTAAGTCTCTACAGGCTTTGTGCAAATGATAGTGATGCACGGGTCGACCCAGAACGCGCAGGTCAACCCGTGGGTTTGGGTGAGCTTACTAGAAATATTACGGGTTTCCGGCGGGCGGGTGACAAATTGACAAAGCAGCGTTCTGAGTAAGTTATTAATAACTTACAGAAACACTGCATGAACAGGGTCTGAAATGATCTTTCTTCTCTTCCTGCCACTGTGACAGACAAGTATTTTTTTTTTATCTGACACTCAGAAATTCTATCTGCCATTTTTGAAATCTCTGCGCCAAATGAAGGAATAACATTTTAGATCTGAAGTCATTCAATGTTTGATATATTTAACATTAAAAAAAATATATACACGGTAAATTACAGTGTTTGAATTACACCGTAGCCTCTGGGGGAGGGAGGGTAGTGTACACAGCACTGTACTTTGTTATTGTCATCTATAGTGGTTATTTGCATATAAACACACAATTCTTATGATTATTTCAATATTTGCTTTGATTAAAAGCAAACTGCTTAGAGCTAGTGTTAGGAAGTTAATCAGGTCATAATTCTCTCTCTAATATCTATTTTATATTGCATCAAACATCTCCTTCAAACAACTGGATTTATTCAAGTTTCTCGCCAAAAACTTAAGTTTACGAGATTACATTTGAAACGTTGTGATTTACCTTCACCCTTGAACGCCTCATAATAATAACTCAGTGGAACCTCCGTTAACGTTAGTAGCTCCGTTATTTATCCAGTCAGGAAGGAGCTGCTAACGGCTGCTAACAGCTAACGTTACTAACTCTCCTCCTGCTGATTTAAACACAGATTTATCAGGGAAACACAGGATGCACCCCCTCAGGTTTAGTAGCTCCATGCTGTTGAGCGCTTTATTTTCTCTTCACCGTGTCTCCGGTCCAAAACAAAATGAAACATGATCCAGCGTGCGTATGAGTCATTGTGCAGCGTAACTGTGGGAAAGCATCAATAAGAGGAATCGATAGTCACGGAGACATGAGATGCCAAGAAAGTGGACAACTACGGTTCTCTATTCCATCTCTAGTGTTTTCCCTGTGTGCCAAAGTGGCGGATGTCCTGATGATTTCACCGCCACTGCCAACAATTTACACACATTTGGCGGATGCTAATTTCAGACCCTGACTGCATTCAATACTCCACCTTCTTTTCCCCTCTCTGTCAAACACACACACACGCTTAAAGTTGGCGGTTTACGGGTCGGGTCGGGTTCAGGTGGTTGATTAATGCATATTTTTGCGGTGTTTGGCGGTGCGGATTGGCTCTCCTAATGGGTCGGGTGGGTGTGGGTTATGAAAAACCATGACCCGAGCATCACTAGCACCTGGACTTCTTGGGCATTTACTCCCATTCTTCTTGACGTATCCTCTCAACCCGGTCAGATTGGACGGGGAGAGTCTGAACTGCCATCTTCAGGTCTCTCTAACGGGTGATCTCTGGGGTTCAAGTCCGGGCTTTGGCTGGGCCAGTCAGAAACATTTCCCGAAGCCACTCCAGCGCTGTCTTGTCTCTGTAGGCTTTTGGTCATTGTAGTGCGGGGGGGTGAGCCTCTTCCCCAGTCTGAGGTTGGGTGTAATCTGGAGCAGTTTTTCTTCAAGGACTTCTGACCATTCTCTCTGTCCCTGTCGCTGAGAAGCATATCCATCCCATCATGCTTCACTGTAGGGATGGTGTTACACAGGTAGGCAGCAGGAGCTCTTAGAGTTCAGGCCAAACTGTTCATCAGATCAGAGCATCATTTCTCATGCTCTCAGAGTCCTTCAAGTGGCTTTTGGACAAATCCAGCGTGCAGTCCATATGTTTTTTTATACAGGAGTGTGTTCTTCTGTGTAATCGCTCCATCATAAAGTCCCAGCAGGTTCTCCCACTCCTCTACAGAAGGTACTGAAGCTCTGTCACAGTGTCCGTTTGGGCCGACGTCCAGCTCCGAAGAGTCCTGGTGGTTCCAAACATCATCCGTTTCACAATAATGGACTGAGCTTCTGGAGCTCTCAAAGCTTTACAAACGGTTTTCTACTGTTGCTCAGATATGAGCTCTGACACTATTAGATAGCAGAGATATACAGAGATATACAGAGATATACAGAGGTATACAGAGAGAAGTTTTTAGTCTGAACAGCTCTGTGAATTGTGGGAACTTGTACACGCAGTTGTGTGTCTTTTAAATCATGTTCCATTAATTGAATCTGCCGCTGATGGATCAAGTTGTAGAGATATCTCAAAGATAAAGAAAGCAAACAGGATGCACATGAGCTGAGTCTGAATACTTGTGTATAATATAATAAGGCTCACTTTATATTACAGTAATATTTATTGTCTAGAAAGGCTGTTAAAGTGATTGTTGGTGTTGAAATGTGGATGATGTGTTTGGACTCATCGTCGTCCTTCAGCCTGATATCTCAGTCTGTGTTTATCTGCTGCTTCTCTTCATCCTGCCGAGTCACTGTGATCTCATGATCCGCTCATGGACTGTTATTCCCTCTGTAAGGCAGAGGTCACAGCGCACACATCACATCCACTCAGTGCACGTGGAACTTTATACAAGCTCTCCTCCTGGATGACATCATCTTGTGTCAGCAGCCAGAACATCTAGTCTCCTCCCCGTGTTGCTGTTAACCCTGTTTCATCAGTCTCAGCTAGTCCGTAAACACAAACACACATCATGTGTTGTGTTCCACGCCGCGCTCCGGGTCCAGGTCCACCGCCGTGTAGGGCACAAGGCCAACTGGTGTGTGCATGTACCAAAGTGTTGCTCAACTACGGCTGACGTTACGGTGTTTGAAGATCCAGCTCCTTCTTCCTGGGACTCCTCAGGGACCGGCAGGCTTTTGGGTCACTGGCTGCTTGTGAACTCTTGAACTGTGATCCTGATTTCTCTTTTCCTACCTCGCCCCGCGTGTTCACATCCTTTGGACTTCTCACTTTTGGGATTCTTTAAGATCCATATTGCTATAATACCGTCTACAGTTCTTCATGGACTTGGGATGTTTTGTCTACAGTACACTATAAAAAGTTAGATTTAGATTTACAGCAACAACTCGTCCTTTTCTTCTTCTTTCCTTTCTGGCCGTTCAATGGCTGACTGAGGACTTTATTATGACTCATCACATTCTGCTCATTCATGCACACACACACACACACACACACACACACACACACACACACACACACACACACACACACACACACACACACAGATGTGCCCTTCATAACAAAAGCATAAGGAATTCAAAGCATGCTCCTAGTTGTGTACGTATATCAGATCACTGAAACAAGGTTAGGGAGGGTTCGGTATCGAGAACAGGGCTGCGGTCAAAAAGTCAAAAAATGACGACCTAACCACTTTTCCCTGACCTCGATGGAAAACGTCATGAGGTTGGGATTGTGGGATGTTATTCTCTCTTTTCCTTTGGTAAAGGATGCTCCAGTGTTTCCTCTGCTAAAGGAGATAATAAAGGAAGCATTGAAGCTCCTTTCCTTAACATTTAGAGGATTCGAACAGCTCTCATCACGGCTGCTACTGAGATACTGAGAGGGTCATTTCACTCCGTTAGGAACCTTTCTGAGCAAAAAGGACTGTTTGATCGCAGCCTAGGTTCTGAACTGAATCCCAAATATATCAGGAGATTCTTTATCAAATGAATTTCTGATTCTGCTGATCAGTTCAAGTCAAGTCTCAAAATGTTTGTAAAAACACCAAACCCTGCTATACCCACATCTCTGCCATTATTATTTGTTTGTGTTTCTCTTTCCCACGATGCCCGGCTGCCCACAGAGCATGACCTCCTCCAGTTCCAGTAACTTTACCTCATGTGCTCATTTGGCCCTCTCTCTGGACGGGACCGGTCCAAAGCTGGTTGATCTAGATTTGTCTTTGTGGAGTCACAGCTATTGAAAGGGAGCCGTCCTTCTGTGTGTGTCCAGGAGAAAGAGCCTTAGTCAGCTGTCTCTCACAGTAGAGACGTTTCCAGTTCTCCACACCGAACCCTCTGGGTTCTTCTCTGCATGTGAATGGGAGCTTCAGCTTCCTGTCTAGCGTCAGCACAGTTTGGTCACGGACGCCGTGTCTGCGTCTTTCAACCCGTTTCCTGACGCTGTGTGGCCGGTGTGGCTGAACATCATGTGCTCTGTGGGCTCGTTAGAAAGCGGTCCTTGTTTGGTAAAAGGGAGCTGTCTAGGTCAGACAGAAGGACTCTCACTGTTCATACAGCTGAACTTCAGTGCTTTGGTGCTAATCCAAATAACACAGCTACCACTAATGCTTATTCTTGTTGGCAATAAAGATGTATATTATGTTTTTGATTAAACAGATAATAGTGTGATTGCCAATCACAAGTTCTCAGAGACGTCCTCAGTCAAGTCTGATACTGGGTTTTGTTTTATAACTATATTTTTATTGCCTCATAACAATTCTCAACACAGTTATCACAATAACATCACTATAAGCTTGAGCTATAACCGGATCCTTTACACAGTAAAGATCTATCAGGGTGCTCGATCAAAGAGTCCCCAAGTTATTGAATTTCAATTCATCTCCAGCCCTTTTGCCTAAAAGGAACAGGATGTGATGTATTAATCGACGTTGTGTGTGTGTGTGTGTGTGTGTGTGTCGTGGTCAGGGGTTTTCACCATCGGGGGATTTGAGTGTTGCAGCTTGTTATGGTGCAACACCGGAGCAACCGACAAGTCGGAGCTGATGAATCGGAAGCTGCTGCTAATGATCGTTAAAGCGCTCCTTCCTCCACATGTAGCATCGGGCCATTTATCAGCCAGAGACGGACCTACAGAACCAGACACACACATCACACACATCACACACCCTAATCAGCTGCTTCCCCGTAGCCGTGGCAACCGACTGCAGAATCTCCTTTACCGTGCCCCTTCACCATGTCTCTCCCTTTCTCTCTCATATCCAACCTTTCGCTTTCATGAGCTAATCCCTCCCTCATCCTCTTTTTTTTCTCCCCGGCTAACGAAGAAAGAGAAAGTTAGACCGAGAAAAAAGCCGGAGACGAGGCCTAAAAGCGCTCCGCAGGCTGCTGCCTAGCACCTGATTTCCTCTGGGAACGGACTGGAGATAAAGAAATAAAGGTGTGACCGTGTGAAAGGGAAAGGGAGAGAGTAGATAAAGACTGGGTTTACCTGCCAGGTGGGACTAGGAGAGATGGAGCATATCAAACCAACACGTGCTGCACAGTGAGCTGACTGGTAATGCTGCTGCAGACATTAAACAGGTGATGGTACACCCAAACTACAATGAAGACAATTGTCTGGATCCCACGTGAAAAAATGACATTTTTATGACAGAAAAGTCTTTTTATTATATTTTGAATTCTGTGTACAAACGTTCAATAGTGGAAAAATGCATCACAAGTGGAGGTGATGATGCTGAGAGCAGGAGCTGGAGATATAGTGAGACGAGCTGATGATGAAAGCTGCCATACCAGTTTATATTTAATAAGTAGAATATTAATATCAGGCAGAGGAGAGCTATAGGATCTCTGTCAGTCTGCTGTACCTGCAGTATCACACCCAGGAAGACATGAGAGAGGATAGAAATATAACCAGTAATATTGAAGCTTTTCTTTGCCTCCCTTGGCTCGACCACATGATCGGTCCAAACTGCTTTATTCGATATTTCTCTCCCACTGAATAACAACATGTCTCATGTCTTGACATGTGTGTTTTACAGCTGTCAGTCAGCATCACACTGTTTCTCTACACCCACATTCCTCCGGCGTTCTTCACAGAGAGGGATAGGCAGCGTTCAGACTGTTCCTTTATCTAAGATCTAAGAAGCTCTGACGTACAGCGCTGTGTGATCACATGACCTCAGTATTTACTTTAGTACCATTTATCAACCCCTCGTGGTTAATTCCACCTGCTTCAGTCATCATGATGCTGAGAGAAACTTTCAACCAGCCTCCTGTTCCTCTGGTCTGTTTGTGTTTCCGTCCATGTTGCCGTCTGTGTCGTCAGTAACCTCGATAGTTCATTCTGGTGCCGGCAAGAAGGCCAGTTTATCTGAAAACGTTCCTGTGCTGTACCGAGGCCTGTCGGAAGACAAATATTTACTCTTCCTCGGCTTCCTTCCTTCCGAGGCCTCGGTGGAGCGGCTGAGAGGAATGAGGAGTGTTGAAGGTGAACTTCTCACCTTCAGTGAACCTTGTGTGAGAGGCAGAGCGTCCTCGGTGAAACTCAAAGCTTCTGTGTTGCACTCGCTTACATATTTACAAATTCCTCAGGTCCGACTCACTGACTGGCAGCTCTGACTCAAGTGTAAACGCTTCTGTAGGATGTTTGCTCACTGAGTTTCTGCAGTATTTTACTGTGCGTGTGTTTATTTAGAGCTAAACCACGAATGAACCGAGCTACTGTGAGACGGGCTCGGCCTCCGGATCCAAAGAGCAGTGACAGCTCGCAGCAATAATTACATTTCTCTGCGTCCGGGAGGCGTGTTCATGTGTTTCAGGTGGGAAGAAATTCTTTGTAACACAGGTCAACATGTCACAGCAGTCGTAGGATCTGTTCACTGATTAGCTGAGGGTCCTCTCTGGTCACACTAAACTTAAACGTGATGTGTTTTTAATGGAGCTCTATGGCACAGCGGGGGAAGATACATCAGGCTTTAGGCACACGTGTAAGTAGGATCAATTCCTCGTTGGTTTGGGCTTTTGATGGGATTAATTTACAATAACATAAAATGCAATATCACCAGAGTTTAAGACTCATGCTGTTAATCCAAGTTCAACCCCGTTATATATATGTACACAGTAAGGTTCCTGTTCCTGTTCCTGTTCCTGTGATGACACACACCGCAGAAGTGAGTTCATCTCCTCCTTATCTTCCACCAGCACATTCACGCCCGACACATTCTTAGAAATATCAGCCGCAAAGACGACATTCCTTTCCTCGGAAACCCTACTCAGACACGCCGACGTGTAAAACGAACACACCCTCCCCTGCCTCCTCCATGTGTGCTATTAAGTAATCCTATAGTCTCATTGTTGGTGTGTTTCCTGAGAACACGGGCACCAGTCAGTTTCATTCTTCTGGTTTTTAGTCTGAGTCTCCCACCGCTGGTGATGATGATGTCACTGCGTCAGGCAGCCAGAGAAAGTAGACTCCACCCACCGTTATCCAACGTAAATCACACTGACGTCAAACTCCTGGAATGTGCTTCGTACCGAGTTCAAGTATGGATGAGGCTGCTATCAGGGACCAGGAATGTCCTGTTGGATTTAGTTTACTTTAGGAGAGGGGGGATTCAGTGCTGTTTCTGTTTTGTCTGTATTATATCTATATACTGAGAAAAAAAAAACCTCCTGGGTTCCCAGTTCCAGGAATATGAATCACTGACTCTGGGTGAGTTACTGTGGCAACTAATAATGTCAATGGCAGGTTTTCTTCCACCGTCCCCCCCCCCCCCCCCCCTTACAGCCTTCAGCCTTCGGACATGCCGTCTCATTTCCTCACTGATCCAGTCGATATCAAAGCTCATTAATTTGTCGGGAGAGGAAGACCTAAAATCCTGGTTGAATATTCAATCATTCCCCGAAGGTCGTTTCTACTAACGTTTCCGCTTTTACTGCACAATCATTGTGATGGAAATCAACTGGAGACTGAGGGAGCGACAGGAGACCCACAGATGTTTTAAGACTGGAGGTTTACTGCAGCTTGGGGGGTTTAACCTGGGAGGATGCACAGAAACAGGGTAACACAAAACAACAGGTGCCAGATGATATGTAGGTAAAAGTGTGTACCTGGTACGGGTCACGTTGAGGTTGTTCCAGTAAAGACTTCACAATCTAAGTGTGTGAATGAGCTCCAGAGATCTGCTCCTCATCGTCAACCAGGACGGATAGAAGGGAGACAGAGAGACAGACGGACTGCTATCAGCTATGGAAGATCATGACCTGCTGACCTGCTGATGTAAATGAACTAGTGACCGACCTTTGACCTGATGACCCGATGACCTCAGTGGTTCTACTGTAATTCTACTGTAGCAACCCGTGGTGTGGACATGCTGTATTTCACCATATTACCCAACAATCAGTGATCTCACATTCAACAATATAAGTTTTCTTTCAATCACTGAGACTCAGGAGGGTGAATGACTGTAGTAACCTTCAGTGTGAAGCTTTATACACACCATAATCTCCTGTTCTCCACGGTGGGATCGGTCACAGTGATGCTAACAGATATATCATGATACTGATGCATCTGTAATGAGCTTAAATCAGCCGATTCATCCATGTAGCTCTAGTGCATACACTAATCAGCCATAACATTAAGACCACTGACAGGTGAAGTGAATAACATTGATTATCTGGTTACCATGGCACCGGGCAGTGGGGGGGGTATATTAGACAGCAAGTGAACATTTTGAACTTTGAACTTTGTGTTGGAAGCAGAAAAAATGGGCCAGCGTAAGGATGTAAGCGACTTTGACAAGGGCCAGATAGTGCTGGCTAGCCGACCGGGTCAGAACATCTCCAGAACTGCAGCTCTTGTGGGATGTTCCCGGTCTGCAGTGGTCAGGACCGACCAAAAGTGGTCCAAGGAAGGAGAACCGGGTCAGATCCGAGGCTCATTGATGCACGTGGGGAGCGAAGGCTGGCCCGTGTTGTCCGATCCAATAGAAGAGCTACTGGAGCTCAAACTGATGAAAAAGTTAATGCTGGTTCTGATAGAAAGGTGTCAGAACACACAGAGCATCTCAGTTTGTTCTGATGGGGACCGGTCAGGGTGCCGGTGCTGACCTGATGTTACGGCTGATCGGTGTATAGTTAGTGCTTATAAACAATACAGAGCTTATATAGTTTTTACCTGCATGTCGGTGACTATATTTCAATTTCTGTAGGGCTGCAACTAACGATTATTTTCATTAGTGATTAATCTGCAGATTATGTTCAAGATTAATCATTTTGTCGATGAAATATCATTTAAAAAAAGTGAAAAATGATCTTATAATTTCCCACAGCCCGAGGTGACATCTTCAACTTCATGTTTAGTTCGACCATCAGTCCGAACCAGAAGCTTCACGTTACCGTTACAGCATTTGTCATCCAACTCCGGCTCCTTTGCTGCTGCTTCACTGTGTTTTTAAAGATATGTATATTAATATTTCCAGCTCCACTGGATTCAAACGGAGGCTGTGACCTGTATTTACCCGGCGTTGCCGTAGTGAATCAGTGAATTGTGTCATCGGAGCTGATTTGATGATTTCAGTCAGCGTGTGGTTAACTCAGGATGAGTCGACTCAGAGTCCACACACGCATTCTTTCTGTGATTCACTGATTTCCCCTCTGTCCTTTCACTCTCTCCTTCCTGTCTCCAGAGTTTCCAGTAACCAGTAACACCCCCCCCCACCCCCTTTATGTCCTATCCGAATTAGTCATTTCCACATTAGTTCAGTTGATTCTTGTCTTCAGGAGCCTCACAGATAGTGTTTCCTGAGGTGAAGCTCTGACAGTGAGGCGTGGACTTCATCAGCAGTGACTCAGTGAGTCACGTACAGCTCAGCTGATCAGTGTGTTCATGAGATTAAAGCCTGACTGGCTCCTCCTGCTGGGCAGACAGAAAACCTGCAGCCTCTGGAGCTCATTTCCAGGAAATGATTTCAGTGGGCGGCGATTTAGGCTTGGCAAGGCTGAGGACAACGGTGGAAAGAATGTCAGCAACAACAAGGGGAGAGGAGGAGGAGAGGGGGGGAGGAGGGGAGGGGGAGGGGAGAGGAGAGGAGAGGAGAGGAGAGGAGAGGAGAGGAGAGGAGAGGAGAGGAGAGGAGAGGAGAGGAGAGGAGAGGAGAGGAGAGGAGAGGAGGGGGGGGAGAGGAGAGGAGAGGAGAGGAGAGGAGAGGAGAGGAGAGGAGAGGAGAGGAGAGGAGGAGAGGAGAGGAGAGGAGAGGAGAGGAGAGGAGAGGAGAGGAGAGGAGAGGAGAGGAGAGGAGGAGAGGAGAGAGAGGAGAGGAGAGGAGAGGAGAGGAGAGGAGGAGAGGAGAGGAGGAGAGGAGAGGAGAGGGGAGAGAGGAGAGGAGAGGAGAGGAGAGGAGAGGAGAGGAGAGGAGAGGAGAGGAGAGGAGAGGAGAGGAGAGGAGAGGAGAGGAGAGGAGAGGAGAGGGGAGAGAGGAGAGGAGAGGAGAGGAGAGGAGAGGAGAGGAGAGGAGGTGGAAAGTGTTAAAGCCAGAGTTGTGACCGGTTCCAAACACTGAATCTGAACTCTGTGTATTTGTCCTTTAATCGGTGAGAAGTGGTTGTTGTGACAACATGGATTCAGGTGTTCAGGTGTTCAGGTGTTCAGGTGTTCAGGTGTTCAGGTGTTCAGGTGTTCAGGTGTTTTCTGGGTCTTTCTGCTGGTCGTGATGTCTCCTCAGCTGTTAGTTGCTGCGGTGGATGGAAAGTTCTCCGTGTGGGCGGTGACAGTCAGACAGATACTCAGCTGTAAGGAGAGCGTAACAGAGGGACTCTACCTGAGCCTCTACCTGAGACTCTACCTGAACCTCTACCTGAGCCTCTACCTGAGCCTCTACCTGAGCCTCTACCTGTGCCTCTACCTGAGCCTCTACCTGAGCCTCTCAACCTGCCTGCCGGGGCTTTTTCTCTCTCCGGGTGTTTGAAGTGTAGATTTGAATAATGACCCCGGTGTTAACCCTTTCCTTTCCTTCTTCTTCTCTCCTTTCTCACGTCTGCCAGGAGCGCTTCGCTGAGATCTTTGGGCAGGACGCGGCGGCAGAGAGCAGACGGTCTCAGGAGAGTTTCAGGAAGTGGCTGCTGGCGGGGATGACCCTGGTGACCGGCGTGGTCGTGGGCTCGCTCATCGCCGGGAAACGCCTGTGAGGGGGGGGGGGGGAGAGATCCACCCTCTCTCCACCACCGGCCTCCTTCACTACTCCTGAACCTGCACCTACACGCCACCCAAGTTAAGATGAAGGTCCCGTTTGTCTCGTCAGAACTGCTGATGATGTTTACTCCCCCCCCCCACCCCCACCCCCACCCCCCCCCACACACACACACACAGTGGACTAAGAACCCTCACATGTTGAACTTTTGAGAAAGAGGACGAGTTCCTAGTATTCATGTGTTCACCTTATTCCACCTCCTACAGAGAGACATGTTATTCTTTTGTTCCTTCTACTGGTTTAACTGGTTTATTTGCATTAGTTTTAACTAATTTTCCCGGTTTTGTCCTCAAAAGAGGCTCAAAGTGTCTCCGGTCCTGTGAGGAGACGGTGTGTCGGGGTCCGGCTGCTCTGCATGTCTCGTCCACAGCAGCCTTGTATGTGCCATAAGGAGAGTGAAGGCAGGGGAGGATGTAGCACCGCCCCCCCCCACACCTTCTGTACTTCCTGCTTCCTGCCATCCATCCTGATCTCACCCAGTAGAACATCCCAGTCCGTGACTTCACATACTGCTCGTCTGTCCCTTCACGCTTCGTGTCTGTATGAAAGGAGTCCAACAGATTTAAACCAGACGGAGACGGACTCGTCTGCTTGTTTGTGTTTGTTGGTGCGTTTTGGTTTTAGGATTAGTGAACCATTAAACCCAGCGCTCCCACCGCTCTGTGCTCTATGGTCACACTTGGCCTTGATTTGATCCTGTTTGTGTTTAGTCAGCCCGTCCAGTGCCAGAACGCCACCGCCACCGCCGTGTGTGGCCGGTTCTCCCAGTCAGCGCGACCGCAGTTCCTCCGAGCCGGGCGCCGCGGCTCCGAGCCGCCGTGTTTACTACCACGCAGTAGCTGAGAGACGCAGCGAATACTGTAGCATCACACCCGACAGACGGAGCAGCACCTCGCTGATCTGGGTGCTTTTTATTTTGGCAACACTTTATTTTAACCCTCTTATTTAGCATTTAATAAACGTATTTGTCCACAATGATAACTTCTCCTGTGATGCGTCCATAACTGGTGTTTAAATCATATTATTTAATGATATATGATTACACACATATACTGTGTGATATCAGACATTTATTAACTGTTTCTACACATGAACATTCTCAGGCTGGTGTTGACCTGAGAAACATTCTTTAGAGGGTTTGATTAATACATCTAATAAAGAAATGCTCCATATTTAATGGTGAATTAAATCATAACAACTACAACCAGGCCAATACTGATATTAGTTTATAAATCTGATAATTATATCGGCCGATGGCTGTAATATAAACACACAACACAAACAAAAAACTCTTGATATGGATTTATTTTAATGTCAACAACATTCATACTCGATGGGACAAAAATCAGCTGGTCGGTGCTCTCTGGTGGATTAACTATGTAATAACATATATTTCTGTATCAGCTGACATGAACACTGATAACTGCCGTAAGATAACATCAGCCCAGATAATTTATTCATAAAAAATATTGTTATTAATGCATTATGTCTTCATAGTCCTGTCATAGATGCCAAGTTATAATTGTTGAAAAATACATAAATAAACACTTGAAATATCCTTATATTGGTTAACAGCTCCATTATAGTGTGTTCTAAACAATGCATTTATTGTTTATAGAGCTGCAAACAATTAGTCAGCTGATCGATAAGTCGACGGCAACAGTTTTGATAATTGATTAATAATTATCAAGCAAAAATGACAAACATACGCTGATGCTTTTCTCTGATGCCATGTTCTATAATTGTACATTAATTATCTGTTGGTCTGATAAAACCAGATGTTAGACTTCACCTTGTGACAGACATGTTTCACTATATTCTGACATTTTATAGACTAAATCATTCAGTAATAATTAAAATCAACAATGAAAGTAACCGTTAGCCGTGCAGCCGTATTTGTTATTAACAGGGTTAAAATAAAGTGTCTGATTTTGCATCGTGTGCTCTAACAGGAGAGACTTTCCACTCTGTGCTGATTCACTAATCATTCCTTATTTATGAACCATTAGTCAGATCTTACATTTATCAGCTACACATCATGCTTCATGTTATCAGAGTGAACATCATCACTTTTATTAGATTTATGTAGCAAACTGATGACGCGTCCGTCTGTGAGGAGACGAAGACGCCGTTCTGTGTGTTTACCATCGTCAGCCAATCAGCAGCTGTCAGCGGCTGAAGGAGCGTAACAGTAGAAGAAGAAACAAACATTCACATCTCATCTCACACACATCCATCCCCAGTTACCCCCCCCCCCCTCCCCCCTCAACTTCTCCTGCTCCGTCCTCCCCAGACACCTCCAGTCTGTCAAATCTCCATCCAGCTCTCCTCCTCCCTCCCTCTCCATCCAGCTCCTCTCTCCTCCCTCCCTCTCCTCCTCCCTCTCTCTCCATCCGTCTCTCCTCCTCCCTTCCTCTCCATCCAGCTCCTCTCTCCTCCCTCCCTCTCCTCCTCCCTCTCTCTCCATCCGTCTCTCCTCCTCCCTTCCTCTCCATCCAGCTCCTCTCTCCTCCCTCCCTCTCCTCCTCCCTCTCTCTCCATCCGTCTCTCCTCCCCCCCCCCCTCTGTCTCCCTCTCCTCCTCCCTCCCTCTCCATCCGTTTCTCCTCCTCCCTCCCTCTCCATCCACCTCTCCTCCTCCTCTGCAACCCCCCGGCTGTCTCTCCATCTAGTCATGTGTGTCAGTCACAGCTGGCCCACCTGCTGCTCCACACAAACACACCTCAACACACACACACACACACACACACACACACACACACACACACACACACACACACACACACACCTGCCAGTCACATGATGGGGGGGGGGGGGGGGAGACCTCGTCTGTGTTTCGTCTCAACATCTTTAATTTAAAGCTGAAGTCGGAGGAGTGTTTGTCGCCTGGTGTTTCACGCACCAACGACTGGCAGCTCCATTAATTTAGTGGGAAGGGGGGGGGGGGGGGGGGAGGGGAAGGGGGGGGGGCGGCGTCCTCCTCCTCCCCGGTCTCAGTAGAAATCCTGATCTTATTCTAAGTGCTGTCTCCAGCTAACAACAACATGTCCCAGGTTCTATTCATGTGTGTTACAGCAGCTCAGTAAAGCACATCTCATCGGAGAAGGTTCAGCTGTAGATTCACACACAGAGTGAACATCCATCACTATGAGTGAACATCCATCACTATGAGTGAACATCCATCACTATGAGTGAACATCCATCACTATGAGTGAACATCCATCACTATGATCACTACACCGTGGCCGTGAGAAGGTCCAGCCTCCATCTTTAAAACACCACTCATCTCTCTCCATCTCTCTCCATCACGTCTCATCCTCATAGTTGACAGAATCCTGCACATCTACAGACATTTACACACATGTGGAGTTCCTCCTCCTAAACCGCTTGTTATCCCTGTGAACTAATCTGTCACCCAATAAAAGACCAACTTCATTGACTATTGATGAGCATCAGCCTCTAAATGCTTGTTGTCCTGAGCATCTAATGAGCCGAGGTCTGCTCTCATACATTCCAGTACAGTATATATATATTTTTATAGTGTAAGCCCCACCAACAAGCTGCTCGCAGGCTTTTCTCTGCTGCCCCCCCCCCGGCCCTCACTGAAACAACCTCCCTTCCTACACTTGTGTGTGTGTGCGTGCGAATGTGTGTGTTTGTGTGTGTGTGCGTGCGTGCATGTTAATTTTCTGTGTGGCAAAATGTTCTTGAAGGAGGCACAAATGAAGGAAGTGTGACATCATTGGCACGTCCCTAGTTATATATATATATATATATATATATAATTAATTATATATAATTATATATATATAATTATATAATGCTATGTTTAATTATATATATATATAATATAATTAATTATATTATATATATATAATATAATTAATTATATATAATTATATATATAATTATATAATTATATATATATATAATGCTAGTTATTTAAACTGATTAGAATAGTACATTAGCTTAGTGACATATTTAATAAAATCCGAACTGATGGCTTTTAAACATTATTTATATTTGGTGTAAAAGCATAATTGTGCCCCTTCAAATGGCCTTAAACTCCATCTTTGCATTGATGTGCATTGTCATTCGTTGTGTTTTGTTTTTTTTAGGATTATTGGACTTATATTATTATTATTATTGGATGCCACTATAGACAAGAAACATGCAAACAAAGTAAGAAGATATTTTCAAAACGGTTCGGTCTCTGGTTGGTTCTCGTTGGCCGTGAAGAGAACACACGGTTCTAGATGGAGCCATGTCCAAGGGTCTGTTTGTATGTCTTAGAATAATGTTGTAAAATCTTAAATTACATTGAACCTAATAAAGCCAATGTTGAAGATGTACTGAGTCTGCTGTGTCTTTTCCAGAGTCTTCTATATTTAACACGTGTTAAATATTCAAGATGTTTCCAGAAGAAGAAATCAGCCTGAATAAAGTACATTTTACGCCCAAAATGACTGAAGTGAGTAAATGTGAATTACTAAACAGGCGTCTGAGTTGAGTTTAGTGTGTTGCTGTTGGTTGTGCATGCTAACATTTGCTAATTAGCATCAAACTGGTAGTTGTTGAGATTTCAATCTGGACCTCCTGATAGTTGGTGATATATATATATATATATATACTGTATATATGCAGCGGTGGTAGAACTCCTCAGATTCTTTACAGAGAAAGGAAAAGCTACAAGAATGTATGTAGAATAAAAATGAAACCTGAGATTATAAAATAACTTCTGACATGTTGCATTGAAATATTCCTCCTTTAGACTTTAAAGGGGAACTACGCCCATTTTCATAATTCATCTATGTTATTCCTGCGGTCTGAGACAGTCAAAAAACATCAGTTAACATGAACCACTCTCTACCAAATCCAAAAACTAGAGCGCTAAAACTCAACTACTTGATAACGTCACACCACTCTGAGACTGACTTCTCTGGTTTCTGGCTTTGAGAGAGAGAGGAGCTCATGTCACTAATATTAATACAACTTTCCTAAACCATGGAAATAACATATTGCAAGTCTTAATTTAGGTGGTGTTCTCCTTTAAGGACTTAATTACAGACTAAAATGACTTAAATTCTTCACCGCGTGCTTGAAACCTTGAATTCTTGAAGAGAACTGATTTCCTCACTTGCCTCCACTGTATTATATCACTTCCTCCACTAACTCCAATAACCTGCAACGTATCAAACTAACTAACTATAACTAATTATCTATCTATTTTCTTTTTCTCTTTTACTGTTTTTTAATGTATTTCATTGTTTTTATTGGATTGTTTTCCACTGTTTGGTTAGTTTCTGCTCATTTTGTGTGCTTCTTGTTGTTGTTTAACTTTTGTTGTATTTTTAAAAATTATGTTAGTTTCGTTCTTTCTTCCTTTTTTGTTATTGTTTTTTTCTGCTGGGGGGGGGGGGGGGGGGGGGTATCCTTTGTATAAGCCTGTGACTTCTTGACCTCTCCTGACACATTTCTTGATTTTCTTTGTTTTTTTCATTGACTGGATTTTGTGCGGTTTTATGTGTGTGCATATAAATTAAACTAGTATAAGTATAAAATATAAAGCAGCATAAAATGGAAATAGTTAAGTAAAGTATTGAGTAAAGGTATTAAGTGAAATGTAATGAAACCGACGGTCAGATTCTCTTGTTTGAAGCAGCGTGTTTACTCCAGATAACAGAACAGAGTTGGACGGAGGAATAAGCAAAACTTTATTATTATTATTAGGAGGTTCCAACAGGACGGAGAGAGAAGAGGCTCCTCTTGGCACAGAGTCACATGACCCAGGGGGGGGGGGACGGTGGAGAAGCTCCCTTAGGACAGTTACAACATTCAGATTGAGACAGATCCACGTTCTGAGGGGACAGGTCCAGACCCGGTGCCGCCTCAGCCTCTCTTTACTTCCACTGGCCCTTCTCGTAGTCCCACTTGGCCGAGAAGCCCTCGATGGGGTTGACCCTCATGTCCAACATCCTCTTTAGCTGTTTGGCCTGCCACTCCTCCTCAAAAGTCCTGGGACGATGAGGGAAGACTAGAGACAGACAGACAGACAGACAGACAGACAGACAGACAGACAGACAGACAGACAGACAGACAGACAGACAGCACGTCAATGGACTCTGCAGGACAGTCGCTATATTCACAAACATGCATTATTCTGTCTTTCTCACAGCGGACATCTTGACCTGTCAGACAGTCATATAAACTCATAAAGCCTGAAGTCACTTTACAGGCTCTGGTTCTGCACATGCTGGCTAACTAGTATCAGATTCAGATTCAGATTCAGATTCAGACAACTTTATTGATCCCAAGAAGGGCAATTCACTTCACAGCTTACCCCATCACAAACAAACACACACAGACACATCCAGACAAACATCCGAAATATTCGAAATGTTATGTCAATCACAGGCCAGTAAAACTGACAAACAGAGGTCGGTAAGGACAGCAGATAAGTTAATAAAAATATAATAAATAGCAATAGAATAGATAGAGAAAACAAATAGATAATAAATAAGTAGACATTGTTACATGATTTATCGTGTAAGGGAACTCTCAATAAAAATCTCACATGAAATGACTACTATCTGAGTTTAGTAACCTGATAGCAGAAGGAATAAAAGAGTTCCCAGAGTATCACTGGGATACTTCACAGGAGCAGAGCCGTCGGTAACGTTGTTGGTTACAGCGGTGCCGGTCCTGCTGCGATTATTCAAAGTGTCTGCTGTGCAAAACATTGTGTCTAATGTAAAAGCAAATGCTAAATGTAAGCCACTGAATCTCCCACCTGTCACCACTTTCAGGGCTCTGAGATCGAGTCTGTATCTCAATACAAGTATCTCGGAACTGTGACTGATGGTTCTCTGTCTGAAATTGGGATTTTATTTTAGAAACAAGTTTTCCTTCGAGGCCTAAAAGAGGCTCGTCGCTGCAACCTTTATGTCTGTGCTGGACTACGGCGATGTTATATACATGCATTCATCTTCTCAGAGCCTAAGCACGCTGGATACTGTCTACTGTCTACCATGGAGCACTGAGGTTTATTACTCATTTTAAAGCTCTTACACACCGCTGCTCTTTGTATGCTCGGGTAGGATGTTCTGCTTTGTCCACCCGTAGACTGAACCACTGGCGTGTTCTTATCTATAAGGCTATTCTTGTTCTGCTTCCATCTTACCTACGGACCTACATCCTTCAACAGGAAGTAACCGTCTTCGCTCCCAGGACTTAATCCTACTAACTGTCCCCAAAGTCTGTACTGAACTGGGATAAAGGGCGTTCCAGTCTGCTGCTCCCTCTTCTGGGAATCAGTTACAAAATGAGCTGAAACTTGGAGAGCTGGTCTCACTGAATGTCTTTAAAGTGCTTCTAAAAGACTTGGAAACAAGCACATCTGGCTGCAGATGTTTTGAATGCTGATGAATGTTTTTTTTTGATACCTTACGATTCTGTAATTTGCTGTTTGTCTTCTTTTTCAATCGTTATGTTTGTTTTTTGTCTGCGACCGTGTAACTGTGCTGCTGCCTATCTGGGCCAGAACACTCTTGGAAAAGAGATTTTTAATCTCAATGAGTTTTTACTCCTGGTTAAATAGAGGTTAAAAAAAAGGGGGGGGGGGGGGTGAACACAGACTTACCGTAGATTCTCTGCCACCAGACCACCAGGCCAGTGAAACCCATAAAGATGAAGATACCCCCAAAGACAGTCTTCCACTCTACTGACGGCTTCTTCATCTCTGCGTAGGTCTGATTGAACGCCAGCCGATACACTGCGGGGGGGGGGGGAGATAGAGGTCAAGAGGTCACCATAGTGTCCAGTATTGTCACTATGGTGAGATTCCTTAATATGCACGACTACTTCAAATGTCCACTGACAGTACTGAGTGAAAGTAGAGCAGTTGGATGTGTCAAGTGACCTGCTGGCTGACTACATGTATAATATAATATATATATATATATATATATATATATATATATATATATATATAAAGTCTCCGGTTCAATGCCCCGATTATTGTTAGTGATACAGTAACATGTAGTATTCTAGCTGGTTCATGTACTGTTGGGTGCTTTAATTGACTGTATTTTATATGCTCATTATCTGCAAAGTAACAGTAATACTCTGAAATGTAGAGTAGAAGTATAATGTGGCATAAAATTACAATACTTCACTAAACTTGTACTCACTGTAAGTGTAGTACTTCTGTCAATGTACTCGACTACTTTCCACCACTGGTCACCCTGTACTTTTATATGAATTGTGGTCTGTACATACTGAGTGTATAATATATAATCCTAGAGGAGTATTGTGAGGAGTAATGTGAGGAGTATTGTGAGGAGTATTGTGAGTCCACAGTCTCAGTGTGAGTAGAGAGGAACCTACAGGCCATCTTCTCCTCGTCGCTCAGCTGGCTCCACGGCTCTTTCTCCTTCTGTTTCAGACTCTTGTCAGCAGCGGTCAGGACGTCTTTGTAGGGTTTGTCGGGCAGAGGAGTGTCCAGACGGTCCGAGTACATCGGCCGAGACATGTCCACGGTCCCCGACACCTCTGGATGGACAGTCAGAGACACGGAGGGTCACTTTTGGGATCAACTGCTGCAACGATGTACAGTCAAAGAGGACGTTAATAAACCTGGTTTAGAACATGGGACAACATGTGTCCTACACTAGATGAGACACAACAGGACCGTCTGTCCACATGATGGAGTCATGATGGGACAGCAGCACCATCTGCTGGCTATAGGGAACTATAACACTATAAAAAAATACTCTGTTACAAGTAAAAGTCCTGCATTGAAAAGGTTTAATCAGAAGTATTATATGCAGAAAAATGTCCTATATTATATCATTAGATTATTATTAGGACTGAAAGTAATGATTCTTTTCATTATGCATTCATCTGCTGAATAAGTTCTCTATCATTATAGTTGCCAAGTATTTTGATTAACTTACTAATAGTTTTAGTAGCCAGTAGCTAAAGCTGTCAAATAATTATAACGTTTAGTCTAGTACATTATTTCCCTCTAAGTTGTAGTGGAGTATAAAGTATAAATAAAAAGAGGACTCATCAAAAGTACAAGTACCTCACATGTGTACTTAAATAGCCTACAGTACTAGAGTAAATGTACTCTCCACCACTATGTGAAACAGGAGGAGAACCACGTGATGACAACATTCGCAAAAAATGGCCAACATTCCTAATTGGGGGGGGGGGGGGGGTCCCTGAATCTGCTGGGTCACAGAATTTGTTGCAACACCTGCTGTATACTAGCCACACCAGCCAATCAGCTAGTGACCTTTGACCCGGTAGTGTAAGGAGACCTCTCATTCTGAGGGGGGGGGGGGGTCCAGAGGTGATGCTGCCCTGTACTACGTCAGAGGTTACCGTGACCGTGGCTCGCCATCCTCGCGCTGCTGGTAGTGAAGGCCACTGTCGCACGCCTGGCCACCAGACTTCCCGCGCGCCCTGCCATCAGGTGGAGCATCTGAAATCAAGTAACAGAAGAGAAGCAGTTTATTATTAAGCTGCATGTTCCGACTAAATCCTTCCGGTAACCATCCTACAAACTACTGTGGATGATTATTAGCAGGCTGGGCTAATGGTGCCTTCATATGGGGTCGTGTTTACCGTGTTTACCAGATGGGAAGTTGTGTACAAGATATGCTTGGCGTTCAAGTGGTTAAGTCTTCAGTATGCAACAATTTTCGGCATAATTTGGCAAAAATCCCATAATAACCTTTCAGCATATTGCAATTCAAGTGTTCTGAGAGAAAACTAGACTTCTGCTCCTCCTCATGGCTCTGTTTTCAGGCTTTAGAAAAAATCTATTCTGTGACGGCAGATTTCGACCAATCACAGGTCATTTCAGAGAGAGAGAGCGTTCCTATTGGCTGTGCTCCGGTCATGTGACCAGAACTTGGCTTCCTTCAACAGATTTTACAATGGCGGCCGCTTCACAAACTTTCTCATTTTACAGCTAAACAGTAACTCCAAGATGATTCTGAGAACATCTGAGGAGAGAAATAGTCATTACAGTAACAGAATATTGATTCATATCTGATCAGCGCTGCCTAGTTTGACCGTTTGGTCGGAGTTCGCGAGTGATTGACAGCCGGCTCTCATAGACTGCAGCTGGGCAGCGGACCTTGTTTTCCTCCGGTAAGTGAAATCCTTCAGATGCCGTTAGGAGCACCGGAGGACACAGTAGGACACAGAGGAACAGGATTTAACTCAGGTTACCTGTTTCATGAACTACTGTCACCATATAGCGGCCGTTTTCTAAAAATAACTTTTTTAAATCATATTTGCGCCGATATCGCATACTGCAGCTTTAAGTCGTGAGAACACTGTTGCTAAGCAACGGCGATATTAACGTTACTTTCGGTGTCTAGAAGCCAAAGAGGCTAACAAAGCTAACAATGCTAACAAAGCTAACAAGCAGGTAACATAATGCAGTAAATGTAAAGGTATAATGACAGACAATCTTACTTGTTACTGAATTAAACTACTGTTGGGCTCTGTGGGTAAAGTCAGAGCAACAGGATCTACTTCACTGTCTGACCTCCAGTGTAGGACAACTGAACATTGATAACCAGCATCACTTCTTACATCATATCACTCCGCCAATCTTAATCATCACTCACATTACAGGCAAGTAAAGGTGCGCCATGTATAGTTCCAGATCTAAATTAAGGAGCAGAATACAATATGTATACTGTATATACAATGTGTTATTGCCGTTAATTAACTTACATTCATTCTAAATAATGAATCTGAGAAAAATAAGATAATCTACAAAATAAATCTTTACAAAAATAAATCTAATCTTACATTTCTACCCTGTAACTGCTGGGTGAATATGGAAACAATAACATCATATAATCAGATGATTGGATGAATTCTGCTATTAATGCCTGACAAACTACCATATGCTATTGCAAAAATTACAGTTGTACCAAAATCCTGCAATATTTGTACTTCAAAACTGTGAAATACCTAAACCATGTAACCATAAAACACATGTAGCACATGTTGACATTTAACAAACCTCAGTAACATACAGTAAAGTGTTTTGTTTTTCTTTTACATTTATATTTGGAACTACGCTGTAATTATAATGATTTACGGATGGGTTATTGAAAAGATCTCCTTTGCATTATGGCTATGCATTATTTTATTATTTATTTTATTTGACCTGCTCTGTGCCGTAGATTATAAACCTTTTTACCTTTGTTATTATACCACGGACACACAGTTCTGTGTGTTTGATCCAGATAACAGCAGCTGGAGACTATGAACTGGCCATACAGCTTTAAGAAGCTGCACACGGAAATCAGTTTTTGGCACTAATGCTGCCTTCAGGTGCGGTCGGAAATCATTCTAACAAGTAATATTGCACCTTGTACCAGTGCTGAACTTTAGAGTTGTCCTTTTGTCTGCAGCAGATTGTATTATATAGACCTGTAGAACGTGTTATTGAAAGTTTTTTTGTCTCTTTGACTAATAGTTTTGTTTAAGTGTACAGCAACTACCGTTGGACAGTAAATACCAAGAAGCTCACCTACAGTATTATTTAGTTATTGTAATCAGGATAAAAGCAGTGAAATTCACAATAAGTTGTATTTATGACCCTCAGAAGCGCAGTTACTGAACTATTGTACACATATAATGATTCTTCTGTCTGATATGTTTAATGTTGCAGTAATGTGAACGTTTAATTGGCCATTGATTGTCTTTAAAAGGTGGATCTGCTCCTCTGAGATCTCATTAGTGTTTTATAAAGGGGGCCTGGATTAAAGCCAAGTCAAAGTCTGGCCTCCTCATTAGTGTTAAATACACGTCAGCGTGACATGTAATGAAGAAGCAGGTTGTAAAGGTGCAGCAGCAGGAGCTCCTCCTGCCTGCTCAAACTAAACGTGACCTTTGATAGCTCAGATATGATCTGTGAAAATAAAAACTATATTCTACATAAGCCAGTGCAGCTCCAGTATTGATGCTCCGCTGAAAGGACACAGTGAGAGTTACCAGTCTGATCATTTAAGCACAGTTAGATTTACAAGCATAATTAACGCTGCAGTGATGTTGGAGAGAGTTTATGTTCACAGTCTGTGATTTAAGTTTCTAAGTAATAACGACAATAGTAGGGATAATGTTTTGAATTATGTATAATTGAGACCCAGCCCATTGGTCCACATGCATCTCCTTTCCCTGTTTTGAGCTACTCTATTTTTTCATTAACCTTTATTTAACCAGGTTAGACCCATTGAGATTAAAATCTCTTTTTCAAGAGCGACCTGGCCAAGCTATTAACCCCTGGTGTGCTGTAAAGAGGACATCCCGGGCTCTCCAGTGATATGGCATGTGATAGGCTGGGACGAGGTGAAAGCACATTTCATGGAAAGAGGAGAGGTAAATCAAATACTGTTTATTGTTTTTCTTACTATGATATCATATATATATATATATATTCATATATTTTCTTGTTTATTAACATGTCAGGAATGATATATTTAGTTCTGAAAGCAGTTACATGATTTTCTTTTGAAATAATAGCCCTTTTATGAATGTCAATTGACCATCTTAATATACTTAATGACTCCACATTGTTGTAGGAGACAGAAATGAAGCAGAGAGGATTCTTTACCGGATAGTTGAGGGAAATTCAGATTTGGACCCGTCAGGACAGATCAGGGTGAGTCTGAACACGAAGTAGAAGATGATGATAACAAAATACTATAAATTATATTTACAATAAAAGGGTAATTCCATGTCATGTAACACCCATAATGCACATGTATTACTGTGAATCACTGACATTTATCAGTGATCATTGAGGTCTGAAGATTTCTCAGGTAGAAATGCAAATTGCCTCAAGAATGCAAAGTTTGGGCTTATGAGTATGGTGAGTACGGTAAATATTTTTGTTTGTCCTTTCACCTGTCATTCAACGGCTTAGTGCACACACACACACACACACACACACACCCAGCAAATGAAAATGGCGGAAATTGGCATTTAGTCAATTTAAGAGTCCGAGCTGACCTTCTGAGACGGGCAGAAGTAAACAGAAATATTTAAGCTGTTTTACTAACACACACACACACACACACACACACACACACACACACACACACACACACACACACACACACACACACACACACACACACACATAAGTGACATACTTTAAACCATACAGTCCAGAAAAGTTACTGGAAGGAGCAACGTGTTTTATCCCTGCAGGATCCAACATGGGATTGTTTTGATCAATCTTTTCTGCTTTCATTCTGGTCTAAACCATCAGGTTTGACATACTTCATTCTGTAGCTTCCTACCAACACAGCTGTTGCACATGTATACAGATCTCTCAGCCCGATCTGTGTCACGGTGCACTATCTTTTCAGCACGTCCGCCACTCTCCCTCGCTGTGTGGGGTTTAGGGAGGGGGGGAGTTTAACCCTCCGTCATCCCCTTCAAGTCCTCCTTGTTGCCAAACACCATAACAGTCTGCTTATTTGATTCGGCAAAGACGGATACTCACGGTCGCCGTAAGAGAGTGAAAGTGCAGGATTAGAAGATGCAACAGGAAAAGACCAAAAGTTGAGAGAAGAGGGATGTTTAGGCCGTTTCTCCCACGTCGTCTCTACTCTTATTATCACCACATAACACGAAGCAGGAACCGTCTGGTGGGCGGGGAGAGGGAGGCTGGATGGGAGGAAGAGAGGGAGAGGGAGGGAGACCGAACCAGTACAAGTAAACAATCTAGCAAAGCATGTGATAAGACTGGCTGAGCGAGGAGGAGAAAGTGGGTTGAGTTTAGCTGCAGGTCTCACAGATACTTCCTCTGATTCCCTCTGCTCACAGCTCAGAGCGAGCAGAGAGGACGGGTCTCTTTAGGTGAGGTTACATCAGGACACAGAAGTTTATTCTTTACAGTGGGCAGGAAATCAGAGAGCGCGCATGTGCATGAGAAAGAGAGGCGGAGGTTTGTGGAAAGAGGGAAAAGAAAGGCACACACAAGGAGAGATAAGTTGCGACCTTTTACCCGAACTAACTACTCCGTAACTGCAGGTTGGCATCGGGCCACCGAGCCGCCGTGGCACCGAGCCCGAGGCTGACTGGCTGAGGCTGGTATGTGAGTCTCAGCGGTTAGATAAGGACACACTTATCCATAATAAACTCACACTGCTGGCTGAGTGAGCTTCCCATAACAGTCTTACCCAAAACACAGCTTAGACAGTATTAAGGCAGTATTACCATGTACAATAAACCTTATTGTATTACTATACAGAGAGAAAAACACCTATTAAAAGTAGTGTTTTAGCTTGAAATCTCTGAGGTGCCTGAACTTAATTCAGCGACTCTGTGCACGCCTAAACTTCAGAAACCAAATGTCCTGTGACTCTTGATTATGTTTCTGTGTGTTTAAAAGATATTAATAGAACTTTCCACAGTTAACAGGTGTGTGATCTGCTGTCAGGATTAAGCTGGTATTGTTTGATATGTGGAGGGCAGAGCTCAGCTGTGGTATAACGCAGTCAGTCAGGTGACTCTTTGTCATTGTTCGACAGTAATGTTGTGTTTTATAACCTTGAGAATACGCGCTGTAGCTCTGGATTCACAGTCTGCATATTCACCTGCTTCCCTCCCACCAACAGGCCAACGTACAGGCAGACTTTGGCTGGAAATATGGAAATAAGCAGTTAATGATCGAAGTGTTTGATGACAAGCAGTTTAATTATCTGTGGACTGCTGCCGTTAGCCTGCTAGCCATGCTAGCTCCCACACCATGCAAGAACAATCTCATAATGTCATGTAAAATGTATTTTAACGACAGGGGCGATTCCACCTACATAATATCTTATATTTAGGATGATTAAGTAACATTTTCAGCTAATACTTGTGTCATTTTACTTAAAGGTCCAGTGTGTAGCATTTCTGGGGATCTATTAGCTTAAATGGAATATAATATTAATAACAATGTTTTCATTAGTGTATAATCACCTGAAACTAAGAATGTTTGTGTTTTCGTTAGCTTAGAATGAGTCCTTCATATCTACACAGGGAGCGGCATAGACATACGGTGCCTTCAAATGGGCCGGTGTTTACCGTGTTTACCGTGTTTCCGAGTTGGGCCCATATGAACGCCCCCCTCATGACGTATTCACAACCTCGGAAGTGGAAAGTTTTTCTGTTTTTCTTGGTAATTCTATAACATATCTGAGGAAAATGTTGATATTCCCAATGACTTCATCCTTTCTCCTCTGTCGTTATACCTTTGTATTTCCTGCATTATGTTACCCGCTTGCTAGCTTGCTAAATTGTTAGCCTCTGAGGATTCTAGACGCTAACAGTAACGTTAATATTGCCGTTGCTTAGCAGCGGTGTTCTTCACAACTTAACCACTTAAACGGTAAGCATATCGTGTACACGACTTCCCATGTTGTAAACACGAGCTCACCAGTCTCATTTGAAGGCATTAATATATACGTAGACGCCGCATTGACTCCTGGATACGTCAACGTGGGCGCCATATTGGACAGGGCAAGACTGGCCTGTAAATAAATACAAGTGAACGGAGGAGCTGCCGTTTTTCTGGATAAAAAGCACTATAATGTCTACATTTCTCAACCGATTTCAACGAATCGTTTTATATAAAAATGTTTATGATCTACGAGGAGTAACGTTAAGTTAACGTTACGTTAAATTAATGTTTTTTTCTTTTTTTTTTTGGTGGAAAACTGTTAAATACATTAACGTTACTACTTTTAGTTCGTGGATCAGCGCTCTGTCCTTCGATATGGTGGGATTCAATCAATTATTAGGTAATTATTATAAACTAGTACTATCATATCACATTTTCCTTTAAGCATTTTTCACATTATCAACTGTTCAAGTTAACGTCACATCTTTACAAAACGTTTGCTTTTGTAACATCAGATAAGAGCTAGCTAACGCTCGTTATTGTTAGCTGATCGATATAAGCTAATGTTAGCTTATGTTCATATCTAACATAATATCGTGTTTAAAACATGATATGTTCGATATGTATTAAAAACGATATGTGTCTAATATTGCAAATAATAAAACTGATGGCTGTCTTGGTAATATTTGAAGTACAGTGGACGCTCCTTAAGGCAGTGTGTTTCCAGTGTAATGTGTGAAACCAATGATTAAAAATTACGCTATTAGATTATAATTTTTTTTTTAATAATTGCTGTATTATCACCATTATTTCAATAAATTCAGATCATAACTAATATTATTATACTAATATTTATTGTTACCATTATTTATTTATATACTACTATTTGCCTGTTATTTTGATTGTTCTCATTTGTATGATATTGATAAAGTGCCTGAAAATGAACATAATAGTAATTACAGCAGCAGTGTTCGCGGTAGCCTATAGACTGAAAGCATGATCTCTAAAACGGAGGAAGACATTTCATTGGACATTGTTTTATATAATAGAATAGGGATCTCTCTACAAGTACAGTAATAACCTTAACCAAGGAAAATAATCCAAAGCCATACTTTACAAACGTGAATTTTAACAATTCCTTCTGATAAATGAATTATTTTTCTATCAGGTCAGTAATTCAGTTCCTGTCAGCCTACGGTACACACTCGTCTCCTGAGCATAAATATTGAGTTAATTGTTGGAGTTATGGAGAAGGTGTAGGACCATATACTTCTTCCAATTTCTTTTCGGACATGTAATATTTATTTATGTTGATTATTTGTTTATTGATTGTTTACTGTTGATTTTATTAGTTATTCTTGTTTTGTTTTTTACTGAGGTTTTTGTTACAAGTTCGAAATAAATAATTCATTTTAAATAAAGTGAAACTAAATGGTTGTCACTGTCCGCTCATATTAAACATGAATCCCAATTAGTATATGAGCGTATGAAAATAATATGCAAGATAAGCATATCGTTTGTTATCAGGAACGGTCGAATGGTGCGTCACTTTACATGCTGCGGCCGCAAGGAATTGTGGGATGTTATTTTCTCCTTTCTTTTGGTAAAGGATGCTCCAGTGTATCCTCTGCTAAAGGACATAATAAAGGAAGCATTGAAGCTCCTTTCCTTAACATTTAGAGGATTCAAACAGCTCTTATCACGGCTGCTACTGAGATACTGAGAGGGTCATTTCACTCCGCTAGAAACCTTTCTGAGAGAAAAAGGACTATTCGACCGCAGCCAATGAGCAGCCTGCAGTAAATAAATAAAGTTATCTGCATGGCTAAATGAGAAACTACGGACTGACCCTTTACTATAAGTCTGTTGCTTTAATTGGAGATACCATAGACATCCACTAGATGGCAGCACCAGACAAACATGTGAGGCAGTAGCAGACAGAAGATCTCTCTGGATGCAACACGTTAGAAAATGAAAAACAAAACAAAGAAACTGCTAAATTTATCAGTTGAAACTGAAACGATTTTTTTAATATGCTGAAACTGATCCAGGTCATAATTCACTGAACCAATCATGCACAGTAGTTACCAGCATTCAGGTCGTGTGTTTCAACACTGCTTAACTACTGAAGAATTAGAAACAGGGAAAATGACTTATTTGTGAATAATAATTGTTGACTAAGACCATCATCAGGATCTTTTAGTCCTGCAGTATATCTGCTATTAGAAGTATAACAATTCATAGTGGAAATATGTGTAATAGCTTCAATTATCTATCAAAGTTAATAACTTTTAACTGGATAGTTGAGACTGTTTGATAATTCATGAACTGATGATAATGATAAAGTTCATAGCTGTCCTGTTTCTCTGCGTGGCTTTAATGGTTAACACAGATGCTTCTTGTGAGATCCGTTGTCTGTCAGTATCATTATAGTAACGAGCCACATTCTGCCGACCGGTCGGGTTTCGCTTTTCATTTCTGGAAAAGCATCTGAAGCAAAGAAACACGATTAGTGTGCAGCACATTTTCCAGAAGCGCATCCAAAGCAACCTCATGCGTTTTCCTCTCCAGACAGACATAAATGTGTTGAAGCTGCTCACTCGCTGACATGCAGCGAAGAGACGGCAGCTGCTGTACAACACAAACACAGTAGGGCACGCGTCCCGCATTCATTTATGGAAATTAGGTGAAGACCGTGACGGTGCAAATAACCCCAAATCTGCCCCCTTCTCCCCCCCTCCTCCACGCACACTTTGTCCTTTCTCCCCCGCAGGGCTTCCCCCCGCTCTGACCTCCAGCCGCCCTCTGCTGTCCCAGTAGAATTGGAGATGTTTCTCTGTCTCTCTTGAGGAAACGTTTGCCATCCGTCATCTCTCCTTTGTTCAGTGCTCGCCCATTGTCTCTTTTTATAACAATGAAGCAGCAGAAATGAGGATGGAAGGGAGAGAATCGGCCCTCCGAGTGTCAGCCTGGAGTCAATCTGGCACGTTAACCACACACACACACACACAGAGATACGCCTCCTTATAACCGTCCTAACGGCAGAGCTCTCAGCAGCTTACTCAAACATATTTCCCATCTGACATCCTGACAAAAGTGTGATTCAGCCCGCTGACAGCGACACTGATGCCTCTTGGTATTGATGGGAGAGAAGTGTCAGGGAGAGTGCTTTGTCATCCTCATCATCTCACATTATTTTAATGAATTCAGTTCAGTTTACCCTGCAGGAAAGTGACTCACTTCTTGTGATTCCACTGTGCTTTACAAGTTTTCTTTCCCTCAAGTTTCTCTTTCATCTCTCCATATACAGCATACATAAGAGCGCTCCGGCTTCCTCAGCTGAGGGGAAACCGCAGGGCAGAGAAACAGAAACAGAGGGAGACGGGACTCCGTGTCTGCTTGTCAGTCACGAGAACGCGTCTGCAACGAACTCTTAATTCCTGACATGGTGAATGTAGGTCACTCAGTGTGATGGTGTGTGGCCTCAGATCTTTCTGTCAGCGCTCGGCCTCGTGCTCCGTGTGCGTGAAAGCCTCAGACTCGTGCCTGGCTCTATCTGTCGCTGCCTAACCTCAGCATGTCCCGGCTTGTATTTGGCCTTGGCCTCTTCTAGAGAACTTGTTGGACCTTTGCAGAATGTGTGTGTGTGTTGGTACGTGAGTTTGCACGATTTTCTGTCCCCTCCGCCTCCACCCTGGAGGCATTGTGCGTAACTGGGTCATACTCCCAACGCCCCCATGCTAACGATGGTGCTCCTCCTCCTCTTCTCCCCTCTTCCTCGTCTCTCCTCTTCCCAATCTCTCCTGCCATATTCTGCTCTGCTGCTTTGTGCTGTATCGGTGGGCCCTCGCCCCCTTATTGGCACCCGCTCAAAGAGAACGCCGATGCATGACTAAGGATGAAAGGGAAGTGGCTGCGAGTGCTCCCTCTGCATGCATAATCCATAGTAGTAGCCAAACATACAGCCTACATTTCATTATTTGATAATTCACTGCAGTGAACGCAGAGTGCTCGTCATTTCAGCATAATACTATATATCATCCATCTATCTTCCACGGCCGTCGGTGGCAGCGTACGTCCTTCTCCCTAGCCACATCCTCCAGCTCTTCCTGGGGGATCTGGAGGTGGAATATACAATCCCTCCTGCATGTTGTGGGAGTTGGACATGCTCAGAATATCTTGACAGGAAGTCACTTTGGAGGCATCCTAACCGATTGTCTGGACCACCTCAACTGACCTCTTTCAACGAAAGGGAGCAGCGGTCCTACGCCGAGCCTCCTGTGGACATCGGAGCTCCTCACCCTGTCTCTACGTGCCCCATATACGTGCAAATTTCTCACTCAAGTTGATAGCGTCTTTCCGTTGACTTTGCATGCAGTTGCGCCACCTCTAATATTCACTCAGACACGCTCTGTCTGAACACACAGTGAGGGTGATCACGTGATCTCATCGCTATGGTCAGGATCTTTGGGTAATGACCCCTCATTACCACGGCTCTGTCGCTTCACAATCCGCTGCAAAGCTTCCCAGGGTGCACTGGGGGGTCACGGTTTGATGAAGCCACCATACCGGACTCTCTCCACGCCTCAGCTTTTCTGAGATCCAGTCAATGAAAATCACAGCCACAATCGGTGAAGAGGTAAAACCCTGACGCAATAGAGAGCTCACTGTACTTCCTCTCACACCTTTCACTCCGGTTGTACAAAGAATGAACCTTTTCCAAGTCCTTAAATCAATATAGACTAGATGGGCAAACTCCCATGACCCATCTGGTATCCTGGCAAGGGTAAAGAGCTGGTCCACTGTTCCATGACCAGGATGAAATTCACACGTCTCCTCCTGAATCTGAGGTTCATTAATACGCCTCAGTATCCTTCCCACCACCCTGACATAAACGCTCTCTGAGGAAAAAGCTATAATGAAGTTGGTACTTCCTGTAGAATATTCATCAGATGAACGTTTGAAGTTTTGGGATGAAAAATATTCTCTGGAATTTTCCTTTGAACAAACTTTGGGATGCTGTGCAACTTTCCAGATTGGAAGTGCAAATTAGAAATCGTGTTAATCAGTCGGTTGTTCGGGAACACTCGGCACACATTATAATGATCAAGTCCCCTTCCATATGTCCATCCACCCGATGAAAGACTTCCACTGTTGGCGTGTCTGATGCTGACCTGGATAAAGTGCCTCATAAGCAGTGAGTTTGTTTGCGTTCTCTCCCTCTCTCTCCTCCTCTCAGTTCCTCCTCTGATAGGACGTTTGTAAAGCAGAGGTCTGGGGAGATGTGATAACATTGTCCCCGTCATGTTTCCACTGGGCATGGTGTCTCTCCCTCCGTTTGAAGTTTTAGTATTTCCCCTCATCCAGGAAAACTGGGATAATCTTTGTGTCCTTGTGAAGAAGAAGAAGAACACTGTTCTTCAGTCACTATGTCTGTATGCACACAAGACAATTAGATTATTTGGAGAAATCAAGTTATGGGAGGAAACCCAAAACCACGTTTACATTTACTGAATAACCAGGTTAGTGTTCAGTAATCAGAGTTCTCCTCTACCCGCTGCTATATTTCTTAACCATGGCAGAAATATAATAAGGGTCAACTGAGGGCAATAAGAGGACAGTTTTCCTCACTGTGAGGATGTGTGTGAATTTTACTAAACATCCTATTGAGGAAATAAACCAATTCATTTATACTCAATTTTAGTCAGACTTTGAATTAACTTTTTATAAGGCGAATGGCCTTCTCTAGAGCCAGTTAGCGTAGGTCTCAGTGCGTAGTGTGTGTATGTGGGAAGTGAGTGGTGAAGCAAGAGAGAGCGGCTGCGGCGACGGGAGCGAGTAACGTTATTGACTCCAGCCCACGCAGGAAATGGGTAAGTGGCTAGAAGGGAGCCAGCAAACTGGGGAAACTCTTGCGAGATTGTTAAGGTTAGGCATTGATCTTGAATTGTTAGTGAGGATAGGTCAAGTCTCGCAAGAGTTTTTGCAGATCTCAGATCAGATTTCGTGGTTTGTGGCTCCTTTCTAGACACGACCCAGGAAAAGTTAACAGAGTTTGGTTTGTCTGTTGTCTGGGCTTCTGTAGAAACATGGAGGAGCAGCATGGAGCACATGGTACTTGGAGAGTCAGATATTTTCTGAGGTGGTACGTGGTGTAAAAAGTGAGAACCACTGCTATAGAGGCATTGAATGGTGTGTTCAGGGATGCATGAAGATGTCAGTCTGACCAGTCAAAACAACAAAGGTGGAAAGCCAAGTTTATAGAATAACTCTTTTCTCTCATCTCTCAACACCTTAACTCATAGTGAAGTCCATGTACAGCAGGTAAAGGATATGAACTATTATACTTCAGTTCTCAGACATGAAATGACTACAACCCCTCACATACTCATTGGATTTAGTTAGTCTCCAGACTAGTTGCTGTTTCCTGTTTCTCTTGGCTCTCTTAGTATTCCTGTGGGGTCGTTCTCAGCTCCGTTGTGTTGGTTGGTTACCGTGGCAGCGGAGGGTCGGTTTTGTTAAAGCCCTGAAAGCTGTGAGCCTTCCTCTGTGTGTCAGCGAGGGTTCAGTTCCCAGGATGGATCACCTGCGGACACAATACGGGGTCCCGACCCAACGGGGTTCCCAGCTACGCCCTAATTAACTTAATACCGATTAATCTACAAGCCCGCGCTCTCCTCTGTCACCTCTGACTGTTTTGTTCAGAATCGCTCGCGGCAAACGTGACGGGAATGAATCAGCTCCTGATCTACGTAATTAGTGCTAATGATTTTTCTTCTATAGACAACAGACAGACGGATGAATGTTGGTCAGTCAGTCACTATTTGGCTGACGATGATTCTGTGTGTTTCTTTGTAAAGGTAGCTGAGTGTTATGGCAACACTGAGATCAGCCCGGGTCTGAACTGATGGAGGTTTTATGGCAGCTGGAGGCGACTTAAAAGACAACACATGATGTAAACAACATTTTATTCACCCTTTAATTAGAGTTTGTTGGTAAAAACACACTGAAGTTCTAATCCAGTGTCCCTGTGTTAATCAAAATCAAATGATCTCTTGGAATATGTCAAATACATTGTAAAAAATATATTTTTTGAGTATTTATATATCAAAATGTCTCTTCCTGTAAAACATTACAATATTTATTATGACTTCTCTTGAACTACTGAGCCTGTACATTAATTTATCCTATCAGATATGATCACCGACTCTGTCTATCATATAAAACCACACTTGACCGTTAGCTCATGGGTCATAGTAGGTCACAGCACAACGTGGGCAGCTGTGGCTCAGAGGTGGAGCAGGTAGTCCACCAATCGGAAGGTCGGTGGTTCGATCCCCGGCTGTCGAAGTGTCAAAGTGTCCTTGAGCAAGACGCTGTGAACTCTGAGGCTCAGACACCGATCCAGGAAGCGAAGAGGCAGGTAGAGGAAGGTCAGAGTGGGAGGGGATTTTCTACAGTTGGATTAACAATATTTTACCAGTGGTGTTGAACATCTTAAATACTTCCATTTGATGTAAAGGTGCAGCCATCAAAACTCATCATGGGTTTAAATATTTCTCTAATAAGCATTATATATAAACATATAGGACTCATTATTGTGTCTGGATTTATTGTGAAAAAGGAGGTTTTTTAAGTCAACTAGAGTGGCACTCGGAGAGTGCGGACCTCCGCCCCCCCCTCTCTGTTCAGCTTGCGCCACCATCCACGTGTGTTTTTGTTTATGTTGAGATCAGCTGAACGTAGCGGAGCATCGTAAAACACTTCATTCAAACTGGACAGAAACAAAATAAAACTCACCTAAACCGTCGTTGTTACTCTTTCCAACAATCACCAAGTGTGCTTTGGTCCAACTCAACTGGAATTTCAACCAGTTTAATGTGAAAAACGTTGAATCTACAGTCGTCCACCCCCCTCCTCCCCCGCTCTCTCTCTGTCTCTCTCTCTGAAGGAAAGAGGCGTGGTCATGCGTCAACGCGTCATCAGTTACACTGCGCATGTGTTATACTCAGAGGTCTTAATGTTCTGGCTGATCGGAATTCTTAAAAATATTCCTGAATCCGGATCATGATCCGAATCGCCACCAAAATCTAATAGATTGTTCATTGTGCCACACCCCACCCCTCCAAAAAATGTTATTCAAATCCATCAAGGACTTCTGGAGTGATCCTGCAAACGGACAAACAAACAAACCAACAAACCAACGCCGGTGAAAACATCAACTCCTTCCTAGACCTTCGGCCTTGGCGGAGGTAATAATCTGGGTGAAATTTTTTTAAAATGCATATTTATTTTTGAGGGACTCCTGTGCCTTACAACAGCTCATTTGTGTATTCTCCCAATTTTAGTCTTTACATACTGTTAACTGAAATGCAAGATGACACTACCTCATGGTAGAGCATGCAGGGTCAGGTTGAATCAGTTAAAACTGATTTGCTTCTATTGTAAAAACCGTCAACAGTGACCTTGTGATCAACAGTAATGAGGTGTTGGAACAAGAAACATGTTTACCTAGAATTAAAACTACTTCAGGGGAAATGTCAGTTCAAGGGAAATTCATGATCAATATGAATCAACCGGTTACAGCTGGTTGACTCATTGACGAGAACGATCCTGTACGGATACAGTAGAAAGTAAAGCGTGCTGCAGGGCAGACCCGAGGGCACGCCACTGTGTGCTTCTGGATTAACCCACTAAGCCAGGACATATTTTAAAGTACTACATAAATCCATCACAATCACACATTACAACAGCTCTGCATGCAAAGACTTCACATCTGATGTTTTACATGTTTACGTCGCACGATCGTGTCACGTTAAGACGGCAGCGCATTATGCAGCGACGCCAAGCTAGAAAAAGCTCCTGATCCTATAGAAATAAAATAAAAACTGCAAGCTAGCAAACAGGGAAAATTTACAATTTTAAAATATATATATAAAAGTTCAACTTTGTAAATGCTTCACGAGGAAAAAATTCATGCAGGTTTTTAGGGCCGAAGGATTCACCGTGCATTTTGGTGAGAAACGCTTGTAGTCTGCTTAACTTTGGTTTGTTTACAAGAAAACTCCACAAGGCCCCTTTAAGAGAGGCTGGAGCGTGTGATTGGCTGAGAGGCGAAGGGGCGGTGACACCATAGTTATTAAAAGTGACATTATTAAATAAAATGTGACCTGAAAAACGCCATCATGAAGTAAACAGACTTTTGAAAAGGGACATATTAAAATACAAAATTCAAACAGAACTCTGCTCTTATGAAAATTATGAAAATAAGTTTATTCATGTGATTGTTTATGTCTTTGTAATGATTTAGTGTATAGAGATTATAGTGGTATAGAAGGGATTCTGTTGTGCTGTTAACTTGATAACTTTTCCTCCACGTCTAATCTCCATCCTTTGACCTTTGACCTCTGGCCTTTCACCATGTCAACTTTGCCCATTTTGCAAATAATTTGTTCACTTTTTATATGCGCCACTTTCTCCTGTTTCCTACCGTCTTTTATCTGACTACACACATCCAGCTTCTCTGTTTACGTTGTATTCACAATCAGAATACAGAAAACTGGTCCAGTTCTCCCCGTATTAAAGAAACACTTTCAGCTGGATGAATTAAAGAGATGATTTTGATTTGAGAATGATATCATAATCACCATCAGAGCATCTGATTGATGGTCAGCCTCAGGCTCCGTAGACGGGGCCTCAGATTGAGATATATTAAAGATGATCACACAGAGATTACAATTATTATTATTTCTTTACTGAGTGCGTTTGATGGCAAACACGTTGACATCGTGAACGTTGTGTCAAATCTAATCGTTACCTCGAAAGATTCATCTCTCCATCTTCTTCCTAGTTGCACAGCTTCCAGCACCAGCTATGTATATTATCTTCCTTTCATTATTCATTTTCATATGATCCATAATTCATGTTTTGGTGAAGTGCCTCTGTATGCTGCTGCAGACGGTGCTCGTGCCACAAACTCTGCATCATCTGTCCCAGATTATCAGGGATGGGGGGGGGGGGTAACAGGAGAACGATGGAGTTGGAGGCGAGGAGTAGGCGATGAGTGTGCTGATTTACATGACAGGGCTACTTATTATGCAAAATGGCCTCATCGGACCTTCGTTTTTTTTTTCCTACCATGGCGAAGGCGTGCCCCGCCCTACTCTGCCTCTGATTGGCTTACCCTGATATTCTTACCCTAAACCTAACTAATATCACTCCTCATGCCTAAACCTAACCAACCCACCCAACGAGAGCATTCAAGGCAAGGAGACGGGAAGGTCCGATGACATCATTCTGCATAATAATTAGCCATGTGCTTCTGTTAGCTGCATGGAGAGTGTGTATTTTCGGAACAATGGGCAGTCTAAAATAATAACTTCCACATTAGTCACATGACACACACTGGCCCAAAAAGCACTGATCCCATACACAGTCACTGTAAAAGGTATGACTGTTAAACAGTGAATACACTTTCTGAGTGTGACAAACCCCTGGAATGACTCTGATCCATTCGGTCAGTCTAAGAAGAGCTGTATGGTTCAATGTATCATGGGCCCAAAAACGTGATGTGTGAGGAAGCCTGCGGAGGCTTTTCAGTGTAATGTTCCAGTCTTTATGCTGAGCAAAGCTAACCGTCTCCACTAGCTTCATATTTACTGTAGACATGAGTGTGGTTTAAATATCCTCGTCTAACTCTTGGCAAGAAAGCAAATAAATGTCAAAGTATTCCTTTAAGAATAAAGGATAATAATCTAAAAAGAGGAATGAAGATGCATGATTGACAACTGGGTAGAATGGCTGTCCTTTACTGTCCCAGATATCACAACTTTGATCCCTTCAATGTGTCCGTCAACAGCTATTTGACCTTCTGATAATGACATTAAATGCTTCATTAAGGGTGCAAACTGTTAAATCCTCTTTCGCTTACACCAAACAGCTATTTTGCTTTGTTGTCCATCTCCCAAAAGAACAATTTCGTCCTAATGCACCAAACGATATCCAGTTGCAGTGTTATGGAAGTTTCTGGTAGGTGTTTTACATTATTGCTGTCTGCTAATGGCAGCTGCTTTGCTGCTTTGCTGCTTTGCTGCTTTGCTGCTTTGCTGCTGTGCTGCTTTGCTGCTTTGCTGCTGTGCTGCTTTGCTGCTTTGCTGCTGTGCTGCTGTTCTGCTGTGCAGCTACAAAGTGAAGTTGTGTGACCTGCTTTTCTTTAATTGCATAAGTTGAATAGTTTGAAGAAGCACTTTTCTAAAAGAAATAAACACATAAAAGGGATAGAGGAAAAGGAGAGATGGAGGAATATTTCAGGTGGAGGCCGGTTGGAGAGAGAGAGGATGACGGAGTGGAGTGATCATGGCTGATCTCCTCCCGTGGGCCCGTGTGTGTCGGGGGGGGGGGGGGGGGTCGGGGTTGGGAGGTTTTCTCTCCCCTGGGTTCTGACCCCGACTCTGCTGTTAAACCCAAAACCTCTATATCATACGTCTGTGGTTAAACCCCATAATGAGTGTGTGGGTGGGGGTCTGTTGGACCCCCAAAGGCAGCAGAGGAGTGTGGTGGGGACAGAGGGGAATTCAACACAAAAGGCCCCCCCCCCACATGCAGGTCTGACCTATACGTCTAGTCGCACCCATCCGCCCCCTCCCTCCATCCTCCCTGCCCTTCCTCCACCTCTTGTCTACCTCCATCCCCTCTTTTCCTCTCTGGGGATCATCCCTCACTCAGATGGAGGTGTCGGGCAGCAGCTGGTTGTCTGCAAAGAAGGGAAGTGGAGGTGGGTGAAGAGAAAAGAAAAGGGAGGGAAGCATAGAAAAAAGCAAAATTGATTTTATTTATGAGTTTTCTGTAACCTTTGGCACAGATTTGCAAATTAGTTATTTTATTACCATGCGGTGCTTCACATCTGAACTTTTGTGTGTTTTGATATCTGAGTGGAAAATAAGCATTAGACTACGTAAGTGAGTAACATCAGATTTGTTGTCATTTTCTTTTACTTATAGCTGCAGTAGGCAGAACGTTTTTGGCATCTTTGGGAAAAAAAATTCCATAATAATCTTTCAGCATATTGTAATTCAAGCGTTCTTAGAGAAAACTACTTCTGCTCCTCCTCATGTCTCTGTTTTCAGGCTTTAGAACATCTAGTCTGTGACGGGAGACTTTGACCAATCACAGGTCATGCTTTAAACTTTGGTTTTTGTACGGATTAAACAAACAACATATAACGTGTTAATTAGGGAGCTTTAGTAGGTCCATTTTTTTAACCTTTAGAGCCAGGCTAGCTGTTTCCCTCTGTTTCCAGTCTTTATGCTAAGCTAAGCTAACTGTCTCCTAGCTGTAGCTTCATATTTGATATGAGCGTGGAATCGATCTTGTCATCAAACTCTTAACAAGAAAGCGAATAAGCATATTTCCCTATAACTATTCCATACACATACAACAGAATGCTGTTATTACCTCTGATACAGTAGGATGGTTACAAGCAGCCAAAAGGGTCAGAGCCAACCAATATAGCTGTCAGCAAAACATAAAACCTTCCTCTTTCTCTTATTTGCCACCCAGTTTTTCCTTTTAAGATCTCCAATCTCCTCCACATTTTACACATTTTGCTCGTCCCCTCTTGTCTTTATGTCTATTGACTTGCATGTGGGACCCCGATGGTGTCTGCAGTGTCCCCGAGGGAACCTGCTGCCAAACGGTGCTAAATCACCATCTGTCTCAACTCTGTGACCCCCTGACCTGAAATTATCAACCTTGACCTCCTTTACCCCTCCGACTTTTCTCACAACGCAATTACATTCAAAAGACGATGCAAAGATGTAAATTCACTGCAGGCGACGCAAATGACGTATTCAGTTGAAATATGTTGCAAATCGGTAGTCGATAATTGCGAGTCGATTTTACCGACTTTCGATCTAAATGTGTCCCAGTGCATCTGCTCCGGAAACATGGACGCCTGCAGCAAACTGATGTTTATATGGCTGTAAGTCTCTCAGCTTAAAAAAACAACAAAAACAAACTTAAACTTAAACTTAAAAAAAACAAGCAAGCATCTACAGAGGACCTGCATCAATTACCACATAATTAAAAATATTACTTTTTAAGACATTGTATGACCTTAAATTCAGAAAATCTAATTTAAGACATTTTAACCCTGTTAAAATAGACAGGAGGCTTGTAACTATCGCATGCTCACAAAGACTTCTATCAAGCACAAATCAACTGAATGGAAATGTCATCATTATGTAGTTATTTTGACATTCTTGTGATCTGTTTATTGCAATTAAATCACAGCTAAATCTGTTTACTATGGGTTGGTGCTGCTGTAGTAAACCAGATTAAGTGATACAGTGAGATATGTGAGCCTCTGGATGATGTTATGAACCCAGACAGGACGGTGTTTGGTTTCCTGACGTATCTCTGACTTCCACAACATGAATAAAGCAGCATTTCTTCCATGGTTGATGAAACGTTGTTTGTATCCATGCAGGTAAGCCCCCCCCCCCCCCCCCAACTCCTCTCTGGTGCGTCTAGCGCGAGTGACACGAACGAACACTTAGTGGGTTAGCAGGTACCGCAAGACAAAGATTCACTTTGAACACGGAATTAGAGATGCTTTCAATGGAAATTGCTGTATTATTAATGCACTTAAGCCTATAATCATGTTTAGATTCCTTGGTGGAGATGTGATATTTAATAATAAATAATGTTGTATATTTCCATCTTTACAACAAAGAAAACCTTTTTCTACTTTACGCCCCGGCCAGCCCGTGGCGGCTGCGTGATTGACGCGTCGGGTGTTCACAACAGCTGCTGCTGCTGTCATCTCTTTCTTTCTACATAGAGTTTTCCTTTCATAATGGCCATTTCATTTCATTAAAAAGGTCATATATATTTATTTTAGACAGAGAAAGGTTAAGAAATGTGTGGTAAATAGTAATTAATAGTAATAATCCACAATTAAAACCCCGTACTATATTCATTCATGAAGCTCTGCAAGTCACTGCATGTTCTACAACACTGTCCTGCAAACATTTCAGAATAAAAGCCTCCTGTTAACAAATGATGTTAATATACAGTCAATGGATGACCTTCACTGTCTGTTGTTGCTGTGAACCGCGCGGCTCGCGTCAAAAATAGGCGAGACCTCGAATCTCTAGAAGAGACGCAGCTGAGAAGCAGCTGAGAAGCAGCTGAGCTGCGCGTCTCACGCGGGCAATGTGGCTGCTCTAACCTGTTAACACGGACGCCGAAGTAAAAAACAACAGGTAACGCAGCCGCCACGCGCTGCTGACGTTCCCAGTGTGGGCTTTAGAATTGACTGATTTGTTCCAATTATTGTCTCTTTAGGCGAATAGTATTCGCTGTAAATAAAAACATATTTTTTTTCAAACCCAGAAAACGTTGCATACGGTCCCAAAAACACCCAGTAAAACATACGGCAGCTTGTTTCCTGAGAGCTGCTGCAGGTAACGTTCACTGCAGAGAGAACACTGAGAGATGATTTATCATTTTAACATTCTTATCTTTTCTCATCTGGATTGTGGACAGTAAGAGCACACAGTTTAGAGTAATTACACCCTTGAGAAAGAGGAATTTCAATGTTTTGAGCAGCACAAACAACATTCCCTTTGCCTCCGTGGTCCGGGGAGGAAACAGACGGGTCAGAAGTGAATCTCAGACTCTGGGCCAACAACAACAAACTGTCTGCACGGTGAGACACGACGAGGAGTCAGAGAGAATCTGATTCTGTTGTTATTTGTGTGAACTGACCATTTACAGAGAAACACACTGAAGGAAGGGACAGAGACGGGGGGGGGGGGGGGGGTCTGGCTGTAGTTTGCTTTTAGTACATTGAGTTGTAGGCTAAATGTGTTTTGGACCCAGTAAATAACAGGAACCACGTGAGCATGTCCAGGTCTTAGTGGTTGTTGCCACATGTGAGTAGAAACGTGTTGACTTTATGATGAGCTCACGGGGGAACTGAATGTAGTTATTTAGTAAAACGGCCTCTTTATGTGCGTGTGTCAGTTTTTCCGTTTTTCTCACATTCCAGCGAGTGGAGGTAACACAGCTGTACACTACCATTATAAAACCCAGAGGAACGCTGCGGTCGGCTCCGCTGGAAGTCTCGTCTGCTGCCGGGCAACATGCTCCGTCCGCAACTCACGTTTTAACAGCAGCGCCAAGACTTCTGCTGCTGCTCGAGACTTCACCTCATCGTGTTCCTCTCGCCGTTCGGCCCCTTTTTGCTTTCATTCTTTGTGACATTTTCTCCACTTTCTGAGATCACTGGTTTGGTTTTGACTCACAGTGTTTGACTTTTCTGTTTTTTGCCGTTTCATCTCTCAGTTCTGAATGTAAATATTCACTCAGTGTCACTGAAGTTAAGTAGCATTCCCATAACAACAGATAAATCCTGATAATGACTCTGATTTATGATGTGTCACATAAACATCAACAGAACAGGATCCAGGAAAAATCCTTCACACACAATTCAAATAATGTGATCACGTGGATTCCAATAAGAAGTGAACTAAATCAATACTGTTATTGTTGAACTGCAGCTTCCTGAGAGGTTCCATGAACAGTTGTGTGGAGGAAGCTGCAGAGCGTTGATGAGGAGCGACAGATAACGTTGGATGAATCAAGCTGAAGACTTGAGAGCGTGGAGCTGTCAGGTGTGATGGACTACCTGAATCCAGGCCTTCCTCCAGCAGCGGCCTCACGGAGCCTCTGAATAGCAGGAAACCAGCCGTATAAACAGCTCTGATGGAGAGAGACGATAAAAACAACACAAATCAACATATACGGTCAAGGCAAGAAGAAAATTATGTTTTATAAAAAACGAAGCTGACTGGACGTTGTACTCTGTGCTTATTTTAATTCACTTAATACCTTTTTCATTTTCTGGATTACCTTTATGATGCTTTTGCATGAAATTCACCCTCACAGTTTATAAAAGAAACAGAGCAGAGGGAGGCGAGTGTGAACATGACACGGGCAGATAGAGGTGCAGACTATATCTATGATTCAGGGATTACCTCCTCACGGATCTCAACATTGATGACGGCTGAGCCGGCAGCTAACGGTGCTAACTGCGCAAACAATGGCTGCAGTGCAGACAGAGTTAACCTTACAGAGACAATAGTTGATGATGATATATTAATACTCTGGATATTGAATATTTAGCACCTTTAAGGAAGGATGGATGCATCATTTAAATGTGACTTTTGCGATTTTACATCAGCAAAGTTGAATTTACTCATATTGTGGTTAAATAATGTACGGTGCAATGATTATACAATATGAACAACACGTTCTCATCCCTACTCGTCACATGCCGACGCTTCGGCGTCACTTTTTGGTCGCAGTAAACACGTGATTAATGTTGTGAATTACACAAAAACACTTTAGGTTCAGTCAACAACAGGGGCGGCTGTTGCTCAGAGGGTAGAGCAGGTTGTCCACTAATCGGAAGGTCGGTGGTTCGATCCCCGGCTGCTCCGGGTCACATGTCGATGTGTCCTTGAGCAAGACATCTCTCAGTTCTGAATGTAAAGTTCATTGCAAAGTTGGCAACTTAGCAGCCTCTGCCATCAGTGTTTGAATGTGTGTGTGAATGGGTGAATGCTGACATGTAGTGTAAAGCGCTTTGAGTGGTCGGAAGACTAGAAAAGCGCTATATAAATGCAAGTCCATTTACCATTTAACAAAACCCACTATAGTCAGGTTTAGGAAAGAACGACATGGTTGGGATTGAAACTACGATGTTAGTACAGTGAAAATGAACAGCGCTCTCCTGGATGGAAGCCTTTTGTTTGTTGGACCCATCCCCCCCCCTCCCTCCGCCTGCTGTGTCTCTTTCGCTCTTTAAACTACGTCACCACACTCCCGCCGCACTTTCCCTGAGCGTTTACATTGGACCTGTCCAGGGTGTACCCCGCCTTCGGCTCCAGCCCCCCCCGCGACCCTGAATATGATAAGCGGTTACAGATAAGGGATGGATGGATGGATGGGTTTACATTGTAGTTAATGGAAAGCTCGGTGCGTCACATACCGCCGCTCATGGGTGCCGTGTGCGTTGGTGTCAAACACCGACAGCTGTGACAAATCGTCTGTATTTGACGCCCTGAGAATGAGAACAGGCTGATATAATAATATAATAAAAGCTACATCAGCAGAACCTTTTAAATGTCAAAGGTACGTTGTTAAAGAAAATAAACGAGTGAATATATTCAGACTACAGAGGAAGATAAAGGTCGAGTTCACAGTGAAATATCACTGACTAAAACACGCAGAGGTGCTGCTCTTGTTGGTTGGATGTATTGATCGGCTGTGAGGTATTTTCAGATGAACTCACAAAGAGCTTCCAAGGAACTTCCAGGACAAGTAGTGTGTTATGACGGTGTTCTCCTCCCTCACAGTTCTGAGAAAAAAGGAAGAACTCTCAGAGGGAACATCATGCTTACTCTGTTGACTTCCTTTAGTTTGTTAGCACTTTTGTCAATTTTCTTTCCCATGTGGAAGTTCATTACGGCTCATTTCTAACAGACCATGATATATGTCTCGTTTAAAAAATAAAAACTATTTTTCACTGAAACTGTGATGAAGATGTGATGATAAGGACTTAGGAATCCATGTGAATATATACTGTATATATATCTTAAAGGGGACATATGCTTATTTCCAGATTCATACTTGTATTTTGGGTTTCTATTAGAACATGTTTTACATGCTTTAATGTTCAAATACACATTATTTTTCTCTTCCTGTCTGTCTGAATATACCTGTATTCAGCCTCTGTCTCTTTAAAGGTGCTCAATACGAAATTCAGAGCATGTCATTGCCTCCAAACGGCTCTCAACATGGCGACGGCTAAACATGGTAAAAGTGTAATGTGAAAGGTGGTGCTTGTGATGTAGAACACCACAGAAACACCACTTTAAATGAATGCTAATGTAATATAATGTAATGTAATGTAATAGGCAACTGTTGGCTAACAAGTTCACCATAACAACTTTAGAAAGTGTTGCGTTTACAGCTTGTTTACGTTCTCAGTTAATGCAGATTTAATATGAATCTACGAAAAGCATCATTTCTGAGGAACATCTTTTTTATGTGCAGTAATGATGCAGCATAAACCGTTAGAGCTTTCTCATATTATACCTCCTGCTTTACTGTATTTTACACCCTGTGTGACCAACAACAACCTCAGCAGCTGATGTCGTGGTGTCTTCCAGGGACCGCTGAATGATTTCCTCCTCTCTGAAGTCCAGCAGTCGGACCGAGGGTCAGTCTGAGCCTCCTGAGCTTCCTCCTCCGTAACTGGAAGTCATTGGAAGGACAATCAACCAGCACAGGTGGAGCTGTAAACAACAGTCAGCCTGCTGTTTAACTGCCTCTTTATTGTGGAAAACATGTTACTCTGTGGCGGGGGGGGGATATTTGTTCAGTTACATAAGAAGGGAAGCAGCGATGTTTATGGATGTCATTACGAGTGTTCTGAGAAGCTGAACATTAATTGATGAGCGAACTTCTCTGAGCGGTTTCACTTCAAGAAGACTTGTACTCTTTTTTAAGGTGTGGGTGTGTAGCGGGGTCTGTTGATGCCCGGGCCTCAGGTAGCAGATAAAGGAGATAAGACGGTTATGTAACCAGAGAAAATAGGAGCTGCCAAACCCTCACAGTACTCAGGTCAGAAGGAAGTGCACACCCCCGCTCCAGACTTACTAAATAAAGGCACAATCACACAGTCAGACACCAAAGCAGAGTCAAAACACACTTTGTTGCCATGTCAGATTTCTGCTGCTGCTGCTTCAGAGAGATGAGGCTTCAGTTTCAGCACCACAGACAATGTTCATACGTATAAAACTCTAAATAAAGACTTTACTTTCTATTTATTTCACTTCTTTTTATGACTGATATTCGGATTGAATACAGGTTTTGTTTCCGGACATCTGACAACAGAGGTTCTTTTACTGATATCACAGCCAGCTTATGCAGAAAACAGAGAAAAAGTAGTATTGTCTTCTTCATCGTCTGTTGATTCTTAAATGAAATAAGTGATGTTTGGTGGACTGATGTGTGCCAAACTCACCAATAAGCCTATAAACAAGAGATTCAGAAAAGGATATTTTACACGGTGTATAAGGACACATGTTGTTTGCCAGATATTTGAACGCCGTGGTGCAGTGTTCATCCTATCAGGTTTATTTCAGCTGCTGATACTGCCTATCAACCAGGATAGTCTCTCTCTCTCCTCCCCTGTTTATAAGTGGCTAGATTTGGACATATAGCACCACAGAATGAAGGTTACAGGTAGCAGGTTGGACGTTTTATCCTTCTTCTACATAAAGTAAATCCTGTCGCTCGTATGAATATAGAAACTAAACAGTTCTAACGTGATTGTTCTCTGATCGCCTCACACTCAGCTCTCGGCCGCTCTTTGATGTGTGACTCATTGCATCACTTTCACTCTTATCGACACGTATCCAGACGATTAGCCTCCCCTCTTTAATCCAGAGGGTTTCTGTGCAGAAGAAAACAATGATTGTCCTCATGGGAACAGTGTGCTAAGTGTTGTATCCTCATCTGCACGCACGTGGAGAAAGAGGGGGGGAACACACTCCTCTCTCCTTAGAGCTGAGGTCATCCTGAATTAGTTAATTAAGGCAGCTTGTTGCCAAAACATTAGATCATCCCCAGCTTGTTTTGTCATTAGCTGAACCCGAACCCCTCCGCTGGCCTCCGCTCTCTGAGAAGCAGAACATGGAGGAGGCAGGTCAGGCCTGCATCAACAGCAGCAGAGCTGTAACCTTAATAACTCTCCATCATTCAGCTCTAAATGTTCTGTTTTATTATAGGTTTATTATTAATCTGTTTCACTCATTAGAGGGCCTTTAGTAATCCTGTAATAACTCAGTATTGTTATATTATGATTAAGCATATTATCCCTATGGAATATTATGGTAGAAATGATGTAATATTATAGTGCGGAACTAATAGGATCCACAGACTTCACACTGAGTTCAGTTCATCGTCTATTTCAGAATACGTCCGAAAAGTGATGAGACAATTAAAAAAATATATATATATATATATATAGATATATATATATATATATATATATATATATAGATATATATATATATATATTATTTTTTTGTCTTTCTTTTGTATACCAAATGTTGGATTTGGATGAAAATAGTTATGTTGTTGATTCAAACAATCAAATCTTAACAAGAAATATCACATTTATAAAGAACAGATAATAAAACCAAAATTCAGGATTCAATTAGCATAACATAACTGGAAAGTAAATAAATAAAAAAATTAAATAAAAAATAAAATATGTGAAAAAAATAAACAAAATGACAAAAAAAAACATAAATTTGTAAATTTGCATTCATGTATGAACTACCTCACAGTCTCTGCTCTGGAGCATATAGACTGTATATATGGTATATATACCTTTATCTTTCTTTACAGACTGTATATATAGAGTATACCTTTATCTTTATATAAAGTCTCTGCTCTGGAGCATATATACTGTATATATAGAGTATACCTTTATCTTTATATACAGTCTCTGCTCTGGAGCATATAGACTGTATATATAGAGTATATATATACCTTTATCTTTATATAGTCTCAGCTCTGGAGCATGAGGGAACGTCTGACTAAAGAAAAACCTGTTCAAAGCTCATTCTGTATTATGTTTCATCCTTCTATTCTCGCGAGAAGTGGTTACCAGGGCAACGGACACGCTGCGTCCTCCAAAAACTGTAAAAGGCCCAGACTGACCAATGAGGGGAGACCAGACCGTACCAACGAGGGATCATTTTAGGGGTGCGCTAAAGGTCTCTCTTAAATAAACTGTAATATAAAAGCATTTAATAACCACTGAATTAACGGCTCCTGTAACACATCGATCTGTTGGTTGTGTTGAAGGTTGTTTCATTAGTGAACATCACAGAGACCGGCTCCGGGTCACCGGGTGGTGGGTCGGACTTCAGTCATGGTATCAACCGCGCGAATATTGAAAGTTTGTGTGAAAGTGGACACCGACCGCCGGCCGTTGGTAGCTGCAGGTCTAAAGGTAACGTTACCGGCTTCAACACACCGACAGATATACCGTTGCACCGTCTTCTGAAGGAGCTGCAGACACGGTGAGTTGTTTCAGCTCCTTTTAATCAACCTGCTGTTGTTGCTGGAGCCTAATGAACGTTTGTTAAACTGGATCAAAGGTGGTGTTTCTTTTCAAACTCTGATGTCACCTCGCTTGCAGTTGGTAGCTTTGGTTAGCCTAGCCTGCTAGCTTTGGTTAGCCTAGCCTGCTAGCTTTGGTTAGCCTAGCCTGCTAGCTTTCCTCCATTGTTCCATTGTTTACAACATGCCTGTTTCCATGACTACCGGTAGTGTGTTCTGTAGGGGAACGTTAGTGAGTCTGTAGTAACCTTAAAGTGGCAGTAGGCAACAGTTTTTTGGCCTAATTTGGCAAAAATCCCATAATAACCTTTCAGCATATTGTAATTCAAGTGTTCTGAGAGAAAACTAGACTTCTGCTCCTCCTCATGTCTCTGTTTTCAGGCTTTAGATAAAATCTAGCCTGTGACGGCAGATTTTGACCAATCACAGGTCATTTCAGAGAGAGAGAGCGTTTCTATTGGCTGTGCTCCGGTCATGTGACCAGAACTTGGCTTCCTTCAAGAGATTTTACAATGGCGGCCGCATCACAAACTTTCTCATTTTACTAAACAGTAACTACAAGATGATTCTGAGACATCTGAGGAGAGAAATAGTCATTACAGTAACAGAATATTGATTCATATCTGATCAGCGCTGCCTAGTTTGACCGTTTGGTCGGAGTTCAGAGTGATTGACAGCCGGCTCTCATAGACTGCAGCTGGGCAGCGGACCTTGTTTTCCTCCGGTAAGTGAAATCCTTCAGATGCCGTTAGGAGCACCGGAGGACACAGTAGGACACAGAGGAACAGGATTTAACTCAGGTTACCTGTTTCATGTACTACTGTCACCATATAGCGGCCGTTTAATAAAAATAACTTTTTTAAATCATATTTGTGCCAATATCGCATACTGCAGCTTTAACATGACTACCGGTAGTGTGTTCTGTAGGGTAACGTTAGTGACTCAGTGAGTCTGTAGTAACGTTAACCTCTCAGAGAACTCCTCAGTTCCTCTGTAATCCCGCAGACATGACTGTACTGGGGAGGTGGATGCTGGGAAATCAGGCCTGTTAGCTGAGACTCGCAGGAGAATGTAAAAAAGATGTGAGGTAACAATAAATAAAAAGAGGAAGTAGAGGAAGCGTACTATGAGTCTAGTCTGGTTTAAAGGTCTTTGACTGTTGTTGTATTTACACCCAGGGGAGGAGAGGAGGAAGTGGAGGCCCCAGATATGAGCTGCTGCTGAGTCACATGTCTCTTCCTCTTTTAGCCTAGTTGCCTTCTCAGTCGGCAGGTTCTCTGTTCTCTTCTCCTCTTGGCTGGGAGGTCAAAGGTCAGCTACAGAAACATCACCTAATAATCTCTGTTTGGCTTTCATTGAAAGACATTCTGTTGAGCTACTGCGCCATCCATTAAATATAAAATCTAACCCAGGGATCTCCAGCAAGTAGCTCGCTAGCTCAGTAGCTCGCTAGCTCAGTAGCTCGCTGCAGCTCGCTACCTGCTGCAGCGAGCTACCTGTGTCTGAGTGGCTCACTAAAGGTTACAAGAATATGGACATAAGTTTGAAAACACAAAGTCACATTGTAAACCAGTTTAAATGTCTATCCAATCAAACTCACAGACATTGCCCCCTCCCCCCCCCCCCCCTTCTGACACAAAATTATTATTTGCCAATCGGCCGACAATTAAACAAGTTGCGCTGCTTTCAGATTTCATGACATCAGCGACGCAGTAACATCAGGAGATGTTAGCAGACCAGTGAGCGAACACCAGATCTGACAATGACCACAGAAAATAACCAGGCCAATAAAAAGCAACAAATATACTGTTTTAATGAGGAATGGGTGATGACTAATGTGTGTGTCTCAATAGCATGTCAGTCGGTAAAAGATTTAACATCGAGCGCCACTTAACCAAAGTCCACGACAACTTTTCACGGGACTTTCTGTCTGGTAGCAGTTTAGGAACAGAGAAGGTAAAGGAGCTGGAAACAAGGCTTAAAAGACGACAGTCTCTGTTCACCAGACTGAGGAAGAAGAAGAAGACCAACGCTGCAGCAGAGGCTTCGTTTAGTGGAGCACATCCTAACCAAACAAAGAGCCCTTCACCTACGGAGGGATCGTAATAGAAGAGATGACTGCGTTGACTGAAACGTTATTAAAGGAGCATGAAAGTAAGACAGAAATGATGTCTGCTGTTGGTGATCTACAACTTGGTGGTGCTATGTGGAGCTCTCGGACACTTTCATTCTGTCAAATTAGCTCTCAGAGGAGAAAAGGTTGGAGACCGCTGGTCTAACCTGTGAGAAAAGCAGACTTTGTATGGTGGCTTAATAACCGGCTCACACTCACAACAGACCTGCAAAAGCTGTTCACCTTGGGCGATGGCTACAAACACACCACCTTGTAATTTCCCTCGGTAATCATTCCCAGGCCAGGAATGTGCATCCTGCAGTGTAGAGAAGTCTGTTTGCTTGTCAGCGTGGAGTCTGTTTTTACGGGCCCCTCCAGAGCGTTCATCTCGGGGAAAACAAGGAAAAACAGTCGTCTGACTCTTATTTCTTATATCTAAATGGAAAAAGCATACCGCGTTTCAAACGTTAATAACAGTGCGTGACAGAGTGCGTATAGCAGCGGTGCAGAACTGCCTACTGTTATTCACATCTGCCTTTTGAAGAACCCACAGAGACTTTGTTTCCTCCATTTAGACAAGGAGAGACATCAGATGAGTACGGGCTGGTGATGTCTGGAAAGAAGCTTATGGGGGTTTTAACTGAAGGCAGAGGCCCACCACAACCCACCAGTGTCCTGTCCAGGGGGATGTACTTCACATCAGTGCTATCAAAGCAGGAGATACGGGCTCCTGCTTATGTAATGCACTTGGAAGATGTTCTCTGGTTATTCTCCTCTGCTAACAGAGAGCCTTTTGTCTAATTCAGGAGCTTAGATTAGCTTGATCAGCAGCTTCTCAACCCTGGTGGGCAAAATCATTTAAAACTCATGACTCAATACTTTCTACAGGGAAACTGGAATTTTAATGGAATGAACACAAAAATATCATCCTTTCTTTTTGAATTATTTTAAATTGATTGAGTAGACCTTCACTGATTGGCGCTTATGCAAATAATGCAATTTTAAAGAAAGAGTTAGAAATGGCTAGTTCTGACATTTTATTGTTGACTGAGACAGTAATGGGCAGATGAATCTATAATTAAAACAGTTGTTATTTGCAGGCCTACACTGAACATGTGGAATATCTCTGATGTTTGACTTCTTAGTAACTGCTGAGGCTCCAATGAGGAAACAATTCTTAAATGTTTGAGTTAGAAAATATAAACAAGAGATGAACAAACACATACTTAGCAGTTATAAGATGTGTGCTTTTAGATTTTCAAGTTATTCTCCAGACGTTTGGTTAATGAGGTCTTCTCTCTGTCTGCCCATCCTGTTGTTAACTTGTCAGTATTTTGGTCCCAGCAGTGTGAATTTAGCCTGCCAGGGAAAAAATGAGGGAATCCTTTCTAATTAAGGACCATGCGGCTGTAATATTACAGTTTGTGCTTAACATAGCTGCCACACAGACAGACGCGCTGGAACATTTAATCTCCACTGTTACATCAGCCTGCTGTGATGGCATACATACATAATAGAGACACTAACCACTGTTGCTAATGCTGCTGCTGGTGATGTTCTCTGTTTTCTCTGGGCTCATCCAGAAGGTCTATACGACACCAAGCCTGTGATTAGCTGGAAAATATGATGTTTTTCCTACCAAACCTACATACCATCCCTCACAATGAAAAGCCAGTAAATAATAGTGTGGCCTAGGCTGGATTACGCTCCACTAGCTGTGGCCTGTAATATCATAGCCAACATCATTGTTGCAGACCAACATGGGAACACGTGTTTTGTTTTTCTTTGCAGTGCAGACATGGCCGCTCTTAGATTCTACACTTCTGAGTGCATGAAGAGAATACAATGAGGGCTATTTTGGTAGAGTTTTCCCAGGATGAACACAACGTGAGCTGGTCGGAGGGTTGAGTCAGTAGGTGCTACAGTCACATCCCACAATGCCCTGTTTCAGAGTCAAGTGTTGGAGTGACTCAGTGGCTGCGTGGCTTCAGTTCTCACACTGACTGTCTGGCTGCTGTCAACCTGCTGCGTTGTTTTGCTGACTGTGCCAAGTCCTGCTTGTCTGTCGCTGTGTTTCTCTCTCTCTCTCTCTCGCTCTCTCTCTCTCTCTCTCGCTCTCGCTCTCGCTCTCTCTCTCTCTTTCTCTCTCTCTCTTTCTCTCTCTCTGTCTCTCTCTCTCTCTCTCTCTCTCTCTCTGTTTGGCTGTTGTCTGTCCTGTATTGCTGCCTGTATTTGGCTGTTATTGCTGCACTGATGTAACTTTGTGTGCAGTTTATCTGCACTGCCATGAGATGATCAATCAATCCCTTTATTGTCATTGTGTAGTACAACAAAATTACATTGTGAGAATCCCATAGGTTCTAATGAAAAGATAATACAATATAAAAAGAATAATACAATATGGGTATTGGCAAGATGCCAGTGGTGTCCAACAGATAGTGTCCAAAGTGTGCAGTGTCTAACAGATTATTATTATTGCACAAAGTGTCCATCAGATGATTATTGCACAATGGTGTCCAACATATTGTTATTGCACATATCTGTAAAAAGTTCAAGTTCGTGACAGTAGATTCATACGTGATCAGTATTGCACATTCTGACAAGTTTTAGAAGGTTTATGGCAGTTGGGAAAAAGCTGTTTTTTAAGTCTGTTTGTGCGGGTTGATCTGAAGCGCCTGCCTGATGGGAGGAGCTTAAACAGGTTGTGTCCGGGGGATGAGTGATGTCCTTGATGATGATTTGGCTCTTCTGGTACAGCGAGTGTTGTGAAGGTGGTCAAGTGATGGCAGCTCAGATGATGAGGTCGTCTTATGTTGCCGCTTTGAGTTCAGGCTGGTGCCCGCCAAGGGTAGAGAACGAGCAGGGAGGCAGGGAGGCATCTGATTGGTTCTTTCCAAGCAGACCTGGAGGCAGTGATTGGTAGACGTTTTTACAGGATTACAGCAGCTACAGATGACGGATCTTTTCAGGTCCTTTTTCAGAGCTCATCAGTAATGGATCGCTGTCGGGGGGGTAAAGACCATTTCAACCGATATAACAAATAGTGGATACTGGAGAACATCGTCAACCCTGCCTTTAAGTAAAAGCAGCAGTACCACTCTATTAAAAACTAAATTGTAGGTAAAAGTCTGGCATTCATATTTGTATTTAAGAAGAAGTGCATTAGCATTAGCAGTAAAATGTAGCTACAGTTATATAATCCTCAAGAATTTCATCACATCAACCCAATTTTTGAGTAAAAAGTACAATATTTCTCTCTGAAATGTAGTGAAGTAGAAGTATAAAGTACTCAAGTATGAACGTGACATACCCAGTCTTAGGAAACGGAACACCAACAGTGATTAAACTGGAGACGCAACTGTTAGACTTGATATTATGAAGATGAGACATGTCACAGTTTTCCTTCTTGCTATAGCTCCACAGTCAGGTTAAGCCCTCTCTGGCCTAAATATCCTCCACGGTAGGAGTCATGTGGCTGGAGTGCCCTTCTGTCATTGGCCCTTGGGTGCTCCCAGTTTGGGTGAGTCTCCCCCTGAGGAATGAGGTCAGTGTGACTCCTTGTCCTGGCAGGCTGTGTCTCTGCTTGTACTGGACTCTGGAGGTTAGCAGCTCAGGACTGGCATGCAGATTCCTCGCGCTGCAAACAGCTCGTCTTGTTGCGTGACTGAGAGAAGTTGTGACCCGGAGACAGACTGACTGAATGAGAGGCAACACAGAGAGGAAGACCTTGGGTGATGTTAGTGTCATGCAAACGTCCTTGATGTTGTTTTCATTGAGCTGAACCGAAGAGCTCCACATGAAGAGGAGGGTTTTTAAAAGGCTGACGTTGAAGTGCATCAGTCTTACACTGATCTACTGACTTTGTTCTGTGTGTTTGCCAGGTGAAGGAGAACAACTGGTGTATCTGTTTGCTGCTATTTATATGCCAATATCCCCCCACCCCACAAACAAACACACTCACTCACTCACTCACAGTCATTAATCATAACCGGGTCTGAGGCTGGAAACCAGACAGTTAAGACTGAATCAACAATGACTGCACAATATCAGGTTTGATGAGTTGTGTCTCATCAATTTGTCTTCATGAGTCCTACACACACCCAGAAAGAGCATGTGTGTGCAAATAATATGTGTGGGTGTGTTTGCTCATGTATTTTTGGAGGACCTCTCCCGTCCACCACCTGCCCCCCTCTCCCTTCCAAGACAAACGACAGCAGTCTGCATGCCAACCTTTCTTTCATCATGCCTTCCCTCCCGTTTGTTTCATTCCCAGAAGGCCATACTTCATCTCTGCACGTGACCCAGAGACTCTGCCCTTTGCCTGTCGTCAGCGCCTCTCAATGTTTTGAGGTCGCTGTTTAGCAACATGCTTCTTGCTAACCATTATTTACCCTGCCCCCCCCTCCACCCTGGGCCAACTGACCTACTAACCAGAGAGCTCAAACAAACAGCTTTTAACGTGTCTGTGTGTTAGACGTCCCTGCTGCTGTCACGTTGGGATCACTTTTACAATACTGTCTTTATGTAGCTGCAAGCTGTCTGCAGAGTTGTCTCTAGCCTGTGTCCTCTGTGGCGTTGGAGGGAGCTTTCAATAGGTGTCGTTTGGCTATCGGGTTAGGGTTAGGGTATTGGCTACCTAAGATGGGACCAAGTCATTGTTTTGCAAGTCACAAGTAAGTCTCAAGTCTGTGCACTCAAGTCCCAACTCAGGTCTCGAGTCCTAAACAAGCCATATGAGCTCTTCACCAACTGTAACGTCATTTTAACAGCAGAGTAACTGGATCCAACTGGTGCTCAGTAACGTAACGTTAGTTCTTCATGGTTTTCTCCTGAAACTTGACTGGATGCTGTTGGGTTGGTTCAAACAAAGAGGATCTGGGGAGTTAAGTGTAAGGTAAAAAATGAATGCCAAAAAGAGTAATGTCATGATAGAAGTAGAGAAGATAAGAAATTTGTTCTTGCTGTATTTCACTTGTGCGATATTCCTCTCAAATAAAACACCTCATAGCCATTCTCTAACTGATGATTGGAATGATGACAGATATCTATCGACAGAGCTGTAAGCTATATGCTCAGGCAAATGTGTTGCTTCGTAAGTCCAGTATGTGTTCTGTAAATGTAAAATGTTCATTATTTAGAGCTTTCTGCATGCCTTTGTATACAGCTCATCTTTGGTGTAGCTACAAGAAAAGTAGTATGCGAAGACTCATAGTGGCTTACAGTGATGCAAAGAGGTTGTTGTTTCAGATGGCATAGTGCCAGTCAACTGTTTGTGTCCTCTGGTATTCCCACATGTGAGGCACTTTTAAGACATTTGATGTATAATTTCATGTGTCGCTTGGATGAGTCAGAGAACAGCATCATAGAGGCTTTAACCAGCCCGAGCAAGAGCTGCACTCGGTACTCATCCAGGCTCAGAAAACACTGGCGGGATAGCCTACATACAGTATGAATTGAATGATGAATTGCTGTAGTCTTATCTTGTATGTTTTGTTTTTCTTTTCTTTTATTGCGATGGACCCTCCTGTGTGTCTGAAATAAAGTTTGAATTGATAATCAAATGCAAGTCCAAATAATATTCACCGGAAATAAAGAGTCCGGAGTTCAATACAAAAACAAAACACCACTTTTCAGAGATTTAGCAATAAGCAACAACAGATAGAAATTCAGTTTCTTCAGTTCAGTTATTTCCACACGAGTGAACCAGATATTAAAGGAATAGCTGCCTGTGGGAACTGTATGGTGAACACATTTATATCATCACCTAGCCTAACCCCTAACCCAGGCTGGGGTCATTCTGCTCTGTGTTTGTGAAGACATAGATAGTATCCTTCACTGTGCCAGGAGCATCTGCTGAGGTAGTTCAGGGTAAGATGTGATGAATGACTGTAGAGAGGGCATGGAGGGACACAGAGCTGTCTCTTTGGTTTGTTTTTTCTGCTATATTTCATTTAAAGAAGGAGTCAAAGGCTTTGAAACCAGTCCTGAAGAACTCTCGATGTTTAAACAAGCCCACAATATTTGTTTAGTCTGTTTGCAGCACGTTGGAGTCTGTGAATGTCAACATACACTGAATGTCAGTGTTAACCAGGCCTGATAAGAAATTTGAATTTCAACTGCCGTCTGTTATCATGTGTGCAGTAATCTCATCCACGTGGTCACATTCAAGACATGAATTGCAAATTTGAGCAGATGAGTGTGTTTGGACCAGGACGCTGCTCCTGCTGCTCGAGATGGTTCTCACTCAGCTCCGTCTGAGTTTCTCAGGAGATTGATTCCAGTTTGATATCTTTACCAACTGGGCCTGCGTGGGCATGCCAGTGTGTAATGTGAGACGTTGGCCTGGTGTGTCCCTGCATTCGTGGAATTTGTGTGTGTGTGTGTGTGCACACTGAGTGATGGAGCTTATGATGTTGGTATGAGAGGAAGGAGCTGGAGCTGCAGTAACTCTACACTCTCAGCCTCTCCACTGGTCACTATAAAAAGACATTTTCAGCTGATGAATCAAGAAAGGGAATCGTGAATTACAGCTAACGGTGTGAAACATCCAGAGACTCGTCATCACTGTGACGGTAAAGACAAGTTCTTCTCCTGAGTCTTGTTTTTCACCTACACGCAACAGTAAATGATAACACAACCGTATTTTTGTAGATTACAGCAGACTTGTAACGCACTGCAGAAGGATTTCTGTTTAGTGTTTGTAATGATTCTGTACTGAGGTGGGTCACACAGATACTGGTATTGTAATGATTCTGTACTGAGGTGGGTCACACAGATACTGGTATTGTAATGATTCTGTACTGAGGTGGGTCACACAGATACTGGTATTGTAATGATTCTGTACTGAGGTGGGTCACACAGATACTGGTATTGAAAAGATGCAGCTTTTTATATTGTAGACTGTTGTAGTCTAATTTTTGAAACACTTTCTAAATAAAAAGGGAGTTCAGTTCTGTTTTTAAAGAAGAATTTGAAAGTCTAGATGACAGTTGTCAGGGCATGAAACCAATGATCTGTTGATCTTTATGAATCAAGACTCCGTAGTCTAACAATGTCATGTTGAAATTGAATCAAATCGTCTCGTGACACCCCTACTGTCTTGTTATCGGGAGTCTCTAAGTGGTTTTCACACTAGATGACTGACCGGCGACACACAAGGTCACACTATACGATACGTGAATATTCACTGTCAGCGTGCTAAATGGCTAAATGATGCTGGTGACAGAGACTAGCACGGCTAGCTAACGTTAGCTGGAGTGGAAGGCTGCAGCAGTAATACAGTCATACATTAACGTTATAGCAGCATCAGACTGTCGTCTCCAACTAAATCTCAGCCTATAGATCAAACAGTTGGTTATGTACAGACAACACTTAGCCTAACGGGATTCTATCAGATATGTAGAGATGTCTGGATCAGCAGTATCCTCCACTGTGTTGGACGGGGGAAGACTGTCGCAAAATAATTATTAGACTTGAATAAAAAACGTTTGTATAACAAGAGATGAATGCATACCAACTTTTTGTGACTTTTTGTGACTTACACCTGTATGTGCCAGTCTGATGCATATCCTGTTTCCACTCGGCTTTACTATTTCCTCTCTGTAGATCATCATCACTGTGTTATGTGTTACGTTTATTCATACAAACATCCAACGCCCTATAGGTGCAACAACATCTTTGGTTTGCGTTCCAAATGCAACACATACATTGAGTTCCTCTTGTTACAGGTTTCCTCTCAACCCCTGTCTCGAGCTCTCATTGGCTGTAGCTCCCCGACAGGTCCAGTTATTTAGCCTGCTAGATATCTGGATATCTGGGATGCGTCTACGAGGCATCAGTGAGCCTCTCGACTCGCGTCTTTGAACAGTTCACACGTGACACTCATGCCGAGCCAACGCAGATTTGCCTGTGATCTGGGGCTTTTGTTGGGGAGCTTGTGTAGTGTGAACTAGGCAGCTAAGTGAGCATGTGTGCACATCTGTGCATCATGGATCACAGAGTATTTGGCCAAATGAGAAGGCACCATACACTCACACTAATGCCGTTAATCCATCTGCCTCCTCTGTGTCTCAGAGTGAAGGTGTGTGTTCTCATGGAGGAGCTCTACCACTGACTGCCAGAGGGCTGGCTGGATGCTCACACTGGGTATTATGTTGAAAATATTTCCCCCCGGCACAGAGATCGTAGCTTTCAATAGATGTGACAGAAGAGGAAGCAAACGGGAAGTTCGAAGACGGAAAGGAGGTGAAGCAGACAAGTGAGGGAACATGGATGGATCTGGGTAGAGAAAAGTAGATGTTTTGCCGAAGAGGAAAACGGGAAGACTAGAAAAGATATATGGAAGTGGAACATCAGCGAGCCCCAATCCTCGGAAGGAGAGATGGGGAGGAAGGAAGAGAAGGGAGGAGAGTGTGATTGATGGTGTTAACAGAGGTAGAGAAGGTGTTGACCCAGCTGAGATGGTTGTTGTTCCATCCCTTCCACTCCCGCTGTGTGTTTTTGACTTCAGAGCTGCCGATTGCTATTTCCTCTACATAGTGGAAGTCCGCTCCCTGCTGCTGCCTCCGGAGAATCACTGACCACTGCATGTGACTGTGGGTGTGAGTGCCTGAATGTGTGTGTCGGTTTGTATACATGTATTTTAGTGTGTGTGTACCACAGGGCGGTTGGTCTGGAGCACCCCGCCCTGCTGACTCCTTTAAATAAGCACCGCTGTGTGTGTTTGGACTGGAGGCAGCGAGGGCAGCTCAGCCACGGTGTGCAGGAAGTGAAATAAAATACTCACGGGAATGGATAAAGGTGCATTTACTCATTTATTTCTTGTATTAATTGGACACAAACCTTTATATACAAACCCACAGGAATACTCTCGAGGTATTCCAGTAGCTCGAGCTTCAGCTGAACCACTGTTTTGCAGGCCCTAATGACAGGATATCCTTGACCACACCTCCATAATCATATTCTTTTTCTTTACCAGCTGTCTCTTATCCCACTTCCCTCCCCTGACTTTCTCACTTACTAAAGTACATTGTTTATTATCTCAGAAGAATCTATTGGAAAGGAAAGGCTCATGTTATCAGGAACAACTTGGAGAAATCTGTGTTTTATTTGGATGCTGGGATGTAGTAGAGGGTAAACCCGCCTAAATTCAGTCAATTAATAGCGTTTATGTGCTTTCTTATGCTGGCGTAAATGTGTTGTAAGGTAACATGTCTCGGATCCGGCTTCGCTGCCGCCTTTGACCTGCAGTCGGAGCTCCGGCGGGAGGTGGAGAGCAGCGGCTCCTCCTCGGGCCAGGAGCAGAGCTTGGCCTCGCTGAGAACCAACAGCGACACCACGCTGCTGGGGAACCAGGCCGTATTGCTCGGCCCGTTGGAGGGAAGGGAGGCACGGGAGAATCAGAACCAGGACTGAGTGGGGCAGACTGTCAGACCCTGCTGCAGTAAAATGAGAGCTTCTCTAAAGGGACTCTTGTGCTCGGAAACACTACCGCTGTTGTCCACAGGGACCGCCACAATCTACACAAAATGAAAGTTCCTCATATTTCTGTAAAATATATGACTGCAATCTTTCAGTCAAGTCAGTCAACTTATTGATTAATAGACAAATCATTGCAGCTCTAGTAAATATGTCTAGTCATATTCATAGGAAGTAGCGTCAAACTTTAGACCCACATAAGACTAGTCTATTCTGCTGTGAATTTGCCTGAGGATCACCGTGAAGCTGACCATCCAGAACAGACAGGCAGCGGTCGCGGTCGTTCCCTCTGCGTCTGCTCTGATCATCACGGCTCTGAAGGAACCTCCTCATGACAGGAAGAAGGTCAAGAACATCAGGCACAGTGGAAGTGTGACCTTTGATGAGATTGTGAGCGTTGCTCGCGTCATGAGGCCTCGCTCCATCGCCAGAGAACATCAAAGAGATCCTGGGTCCCGCTCAGTCTGATCGATGGTCGTCCTCCCCATGATGTCATCGATGACATCAACAGCGGCAAAATCGAGTGTCCATCCGAGTAAATGAACAACCCAAATAAAATGTTCACAAACTGAAAAAAAAAAAAAGGGAGGATGCATTTTATATATTCAGCTGCTAAAACAGCAGCAGGAGAAGATCGTAGTTCTCATGAGAAGCAATCATGGCTGTAAAATAACAGAAAAGTGTGCATTGCAGAAACTGGTAGAACATAACAAAACCAGCCTCCACATGACACTGGTTTGTGTCTATATTGATGATTTTCTTCATGATGATCGCTGGTGACACTTTGCCTGCTTTTCCTGTCCCACTACATCAGCATGGTTTCCTGCAGTACAGGTGCCACTGCTATATTAGGTAGAGGAAATGACACTTCAGAAGACAGACAGGGGTAACGAGAAAGTGTCGGGAAGATCACGTGACTTGGAGGAAAAAACTCTTGCTTCCTGCTCTCCTAACTCTCTTCCTGCTTCTCGACAGAGGGGAGGCGGAGTCTTCCTCAGCAGTGGGAGGAGAAGGAGGAGAAGGAGGGGAGCGTATGAGCCTGAGGAGCAGAGAGACGCTCAGGTTAGTGTTCATCTGGCTCGCACACACACAGGAACACACCACGCAGCGCTCAGCGGCTCATTGACCAGCCGTGCACGCTCAGAGCTCCTATTCCTGCTTCTGGAGCTTCAACGTTACACTTATCTGGTTTTCCTGCGTTCAACATCTTACTGTCTGACTCGTTTATATCATGTAAGTAAACTTTACCTTGTGTCCTGTTTGAGCAGTGTGTAAACATGAGGTGGTGTCTGTGTACTTAAAGGGGGCGGGGGGGGCTTGTTGCTCTGGCAGGTATCGACAGCAAACTTTACACTTATGTCTTTAATGAGTTATGCTTTTGTTTTATTTTATGGCCTGTTTATGTGCATTCAATCAAATGTTGCTAATAATATCTTGAACATAGGATGTTAGCAGGAGGATCAGCATAAGTCTTTATTGTGATAGTAGAACCACACAGAGCCATTGAAATGCTCCATGATAATAGAGGCAGCTATTGTCTCTTCTTGTGTCCCTGCCTTCCTTGTCCTTGAGACAGAATGCCAAATCTAAAAATACTGGTCTTGATTATAACATTTGGCAGTTCTCTCAGCCCCCTCAGCTGTAGCAGGGTGAGACGCTGCGCGGCAGCAGCAGCCTGTAGGACTGGATGTATTGTTCCTCTAACAAGTTTCATGGTGACGTTTCATTTCAAGCAGAAAGGGAAAGTATTACTATGGCAGAGGTGCTTCGGTTTATCTCACAGGCTGTAGATAAGGGTCAAAGATCTGACAAAGTTTCATGAGCTAATCTGTCTCTCTAAAATGCATGTTGTTACCTCTGTTTTAAACCTGTATGTGTGTGGAGGAGGGGGGGGGGGGGGGATACCACATCAGGATACTGACTAAAACACACAGAAACTCACCTTCTCATGACCGCTCTTTAGACTTCCTCTCTGTCAGTGGAGAGGTAATCAGGGATTATAAAGGGTTAACATTCGGAGAAAGAGTACAGTGTGTGAGTGTGTTTGTACATGTGTGTGTGTGTGTGTGTGTGTGTGTTAGTTAGTAAAACACTCCTTGTATCCAAGCCAACAGTGAGGCCTAGCCATTGAGGCGACTCCACAGTGACCACTCTCCCTCCCACCAGTGTGTGTGTGTGTTTGTGTGTGTGTCTGTGTGTCTGTGTGTGTGTGTGTGTGTGTGTGTGTGTGTGTTGGCCCTGTAGCTGACTGAGGACAGCAGTATGTGATTGCGTCCACGCCTGCGTGTCTCTGGAATGTGTTCATCACCACGTTGAAGGGGGGATATTGTCTTTCTCCCTGTATTTTTTTGTTTGCCTTCAGGCTCCAAAGTTGCAGCATAGAACTCTGTGTGTGTGTGTGTGTGTGTGTGTGTGTGTGTGTGTGTGTGTGTGTGTGTGTGTGTGTGTGTGTGTGTGTGTGTGTGTGTGTGTGTGTGTGCGTGCGAGACAGGTATGCAGTTCTGTATCTTTTAGTCTGCAGTTGGCATGTACTTGCATTAGTGTGTATGTTTGTCTGTATGTGCATATACACTGATCAGCCATAACATTAAGACCACTGACAGGTGAAGTGAAGAACATTGATTATCTGGTTGCCATGGCACCGAGCAGTGGGGGGTATATATTAGACAGCAAGTGAACATTTTGAACTTTGTGTTCATAATGTTATGGCTGATCGGTGTATGTCTCCAGGTGTGTGTTACTGTACCTGACAGATTAGCCCCAGCTGAGTGAGGTGAAAAGAAATGCATGAAGCCACTGATCCAAACGCACACACACACACACACACACACACACACACACACACACACACACACACACACTTGAAATTACAGTAATCTCCCAAAAGATCTACAGATCAGTTTGTGGGGTATCATCACATTTTCCATAGTCAGCAGAATTTCTTTGCTGGATCAGAGTTATTTCCCCCTCTAGAGGCTCAGCGATGCCAGAATCCTCTACGGGCTTTGTAAATCTCTACGGTTTTTAATCCTGCAGGCCAGTTATCCAGAACAGGGAGCAAAATAATCTAGAGTTTTGTAATAGTGTTGCTCTCTTCAAAATGTTGGTTTAATTTGGAAGAGAAAAGTGAAATCTATATACTCTCCGTATAGAGTACGGTTTAGACCTGCTCGGCCTGTGTCGAGATAACTTCTGTTATGATTTGACACTATATTAAATTGAATTGAATAACTGTATCTACACGGTTGTGCCAACAGAGTGCAGTAATGGATGTACGTAATGGAGAGACACTATAGCTAGCTAGTGTTGGTGGCATGGAACAGAGCTAAGTTAGCTAGCTAGCTAGCTAGTGTTGGTGAGGTGGAACATAGCTAAGTTAGCTAGCTAGCTAGTGTTGTTGAGGTGGAACATAGCTAAGTTAGCTAGCTAGCTAGTGTTGGTGACGTGGAACATAGCTAAGTTAGCTAGCTAGCTAGTGTTGGTGACGTGGAACATAGCTAAGTTAGCTAGCTAGCTAGTGTTGGTGACGTGGAACATAGCCAAGTTAGCTAGCTAGCTAGTGTTAGTGACGTGGAACAGAGCTAAGTTAGCTAGCTAGCTAGTGTTGGGGACGTGGAACATTGCTAATTTAGCTAGCTAGCTAGTGTTGGTGACGTGGAACATTGCTAAGTTAGCTAGCTAGCTAGTGTTGGTGACGTGGAACATTGCTAAGTTAGCTAGCTAGCTAGTGTTGGTGACGTGGAACATAGCTACGTCAGCTAGCTAGCTAGTGTTGGTGATGTGGAACATAGCTAAGTTAGCTGGCTAGCTAGTGTTGGTGACGTGGAACATAGCTAAGTTAGCTAGCTAGCTAGTGTTGGTGACGTGGAACATAGCTAAGTTAGCTAGCTAGCTAGTGTTGTGGCGTGGAACTGAGCTAAGTTAGCTAGCTAGCTAGTGTTGGTGACGTGGAACATAGCTAAGTTAGCTAGCTAGCTAGTGTTGGTGACGTGGAACATTGCTAAGTTAGCTAGCTAGCTAGTGTTGGTGACGTGGAACATTGCCAAGTTAGCTAGCTAGCTAGTGTTGGTGACGTGGAACATAGCCGAGTTAGCTAGCTAGCTAGTGTTTGTTTACGTGGAACATTGCTAAGTTAGCTAGCTAGCTAGTGTTGGTGACGTGGAACATAGCTAAGTTAGCTAGCTAGCTAGTGTTGGTGACGTGGAACATAGCTAAGTTAGCTAGCTAGCTAGTGTTGGTGGCGTGGAACATTGCTAAGTTAGCTAGCTAGCTAGTGTTGGTGACGTGGAACATTGCTAAGTTAGCTAGCTAGCTAGTGTTGGTGACGTGGAACATTGCTAAGTTAGCTAGCTAGCTAGTGTTGGTGACGTGGAACATAGCTACGTCAGCTAGCTAGCTAGTGTTGGTGATGTGGAACATAGCTAAGTTAGCTGGCTAGCTAGTGTTGGTGACGTGGAACATAGCTAAGTTAGCTAGCTAGCTAGTGTTGTGGCGTGGAACTGAGCTAAGTTAGCTAGCTAGCTAGTGTTGGTGACGTGGAACATAGCTAAGTTAGCTAGCTAGCTAGTGTTGGTGACGTGGAACATAGCTAAGTTAGCTAGCTAGCTAGTGTTGTGGCGTGGAACTGAGCTAAGTTAGCTAGCTAGCTAGTGTTGGTGACGTGGAACAGAGCTAAGTTAGCTAGCTAGCTAGTGTTGGTGACGTGGAACTGAGCTAAGTTAGCTAGCTAGCTAGTGTTGGTGACGTGGAACTGAGCTAAGTTAGCTAGCTAGCTAGTGTTGGTGACGTGGAACAGAGCTAAGTTAGCTAGCTAGCTAGTGTTGGTGACGTGGAATATAGCTAAGTTAGCTAGCTAGCTAGTGTTGGTGGCGTATATTGTGCGAGACCAGAGATGTAGTTCACTGAGCGGTTTCACATTAAACTAAATGATACTACGACAAACTGAGACTTTCTTGACTTGTAAAATTATCTTTTAAATGTACAAAAATCATGTGTTCGATTCATGGCGCAATTCAAAAGGGATCAATAAACTATTTCTCTCTCTCCGTTGACTATCGTGCATATTTTTCCCAAAATAAGGTCCCATGGTGGTCACAGGAAGGGGCGGGACTTCACCTCTCTGTATTATGTTGATTGGAAAATTCTCTGGCAGTTTGTGAGATGCTACTTCTAATTGGTGCTTTTAAACTTTAAATAAAGAAAAGTAGATTAACTTTTTGTTGTTCTTGTTCGTGTTGCAACTCATATTGAATCAGTTTTTTTAACCTTATGTGGGCAAATGGCCGATGTTCAAATATGTTTGCCTGAGCTGCCAGGTCTAGTTTTCCTGAGGGAAGACTTAACCACCTGCTCTCCACTGATTACCTACTCAGTCAAAACTCTCCTCCTGACACACACACACACACACACACAGAAATGAGGATGCTGACATTTATGGATGCACAGCTACACATATGCACATGAGACAGGGTTTCATTGGACCCCTCCTCATCCCACCCTTGGGTGTAATTGTGCATGCATGTGTGTGTGTTTCCTGGGGCCTCAGGGGCAGACAGTGATGGGTGGAGGTGGAGTAGGGGGTGGAAGGGGAGACCAACGGATGGAGAGAGAGGGGGGGAGGACCATACAAAGATGAATCTAGATGCTATAATAACTGTCTGCTTATGGTTCAGTGGTTGTTTTTGCAGTAGACTAGACCCCAGTGCACATAATTGCATAACCCCAGTAGTCCAGTTCTCCACCCAGCCAAGAGAAATAAGCAGCGTGGCCAGAGCACCATGGTGGGGAGGCGAGGGCATTAAGGGTTGGATCCCGTGAGGTCTGGTGCTCACCTCTCTGTCTTCATTAACTGTCTGTGGAGCTCCCTAAATCAGCCTGGACCGGGCGTGACTGATAACCTTTTGAACTCTTCTTTTAAGCTTTTTATTGACTTATAAACCGAAGCTTGGTGTCCCAGTGGGGTGAAGGGCTCGGGCCTGTGTTGCACACACATAACCTGATTTTTTTATTAATACCCAAGTTTTGGTCTATCATTCAACCAGAGGATACAATGAAGATGCTTAACTGAGTGAATTAAGCCTGTAGTGTTGAAGTGGCAGCCATAAGAGTTCATCAGATCAGGGATGGACCTTCCTTCAGTCCTTCCTATCCTGTTTCCTATCCTGTCTGTAGGACTTTTTCTGACTGACATTGCATGATTACGTTGTATTTACAGGACACTTATCTTCTGTCAAGGTAAAGAGGTAATGTTAGTGGGTCCACAGCTTTAAATAACAACTTTAAATGTCTTGAAACCACATTCAACAACCCATGTGGTCTTTGCAGACGGAAACGGTGTCCGTGTTTATTTGCATACAGAGCGGGGAAGTGAGATCTGATCACTGGAGACGCATGTTAATGCCAGGTGTGAACAGGGCCGTACTCTAGCGCCGTCATCAGGCCAACCTTTTTTAGTTTACAACCTCAGCTGTACGTTGTGTTTAGTGCTAATTAGCACACATTAGCATGCTGCCATTAGCATTTAGCTGCTAGCATGACTGTAAGATTTGTTAGAACTATTTAGAATCAGCCCAACTGTCCTTGAGCAAGACACTGAATCCCTACCATGGTATCCTCTTTTGTGATTGACACTGACCTCTGACCTCTCTCTGTCTGTCACACAAGAAGCTAGAGAGAAGACAATTTTCTAACAGAAATCAGTAAAATCTACTGTAGATATCTGCATTTATCGTGTCTATATACATTTATATATGTTGTGTATGCTGTCCAGGGTGTAACCCGCCTTCGCCCAATGTCAGCTGGGATCAATGTCCAGCCCCCCCCCCCCCCCCCGACCCTGAATAGGATAAGCGGTTACAGATAATGGATGGATGTTTTGTATGTATATGGACATGATACGCTCTGGAAAAAGCTAGTAAGTGGACCTTGAGTTGTCTATTTCCTAGGTCAAGAATGAATTTTGATGCTAATCTTTTCTGTTGTTTGCTGTTATTTTTGCCTAATAAAGGCAGACCTGCAACAAATATAAGCTCTTCACATTTAGTGTTACATAATCATTCTATGTGTAGTCACAGTTGTCATGGCCATGTATCTCCACCTGTTAAAACAGAGGCTGATAGAGCAGGTCGAGGCAGTAACACCCTGCTCAGAGTTGAGAGGCTTCAGTGAAGTCTGTAGACTTGTTTTCTTGTTGTTGTTGTTAAACAGTGGTTAGACTGGACAGTCAGTGTGTGATTCCTCTACAGCGGTTACCGGTGCATTGTGTTCAGGCTTCATGGCAAAGAGGCAAGTCCAAGTGCCCAGAAATAGATGAGCTAAGGTCGTCGTAAAGCAGGGTCAACCTGCTGGTCGCGCAGTCACACACAGTCAGAAGTAAACACTCCAGCTGAGTGTGTTTGTTTGCTTTTCTGTCTTTCCTGTTGTGAAATGCGTCATTACTTCCAGCTCGTCCCTCCAGTGGACGACCAACCACAGAAATCACTGCTGACTAGGTCGCTGCAACTTCTCCCTCCTCTCTCTCTGTGATTAAAAAAAAGTTACACTATCACTATATCCTGACAGTAGTGCATGAGACAGGTAATCTGAAAAAAATCATGTCCCTCTGTGTCCTCCGGTGCTCCTAACAGCATCTGCAGGATTTCACAGACCGGAGGTAAACAACCAATCAGAGCTGATCTGGAGTCTGCCGTCTCTGAGCAGCTGTCAATCACAGATTTTCTAAAGCCTGTAAACAGAGCCATGAGGAGGTGCAAAAGTCTAGTTTTCTCTCAGAACACTTGAATTATAATATGCTGAAAGGTTATTATGTTTTTTTTTTGCCCAATGATGCCGAAAACATTCTGCCTTCTGCAGGTTTAAGTTTCAGATTGGACAGGAGGGGGTTTCTTGTGACGTCTCTGGTGTTTTTTATACAATCTGGGGTCAATGTCCGCTGGGACCAAGGCCGCTGCGATACGGCGAGCCAGCCGGCGTCACAGAACACACAACATGAACGCACCTTGTTACTGTCCCTCCGTGTTTGGACCCTCAGAGTGCTGCATCTTCCGGGCCTGATTCTCTTTCCTCTCCTCCCAAAACCCATTTCCTCACGTGTTGCTGTTTGCTATTTATTCAGTCATTCAGTAACTTGGTGCTAGAAGATATTGGCGAAGCAAATTGCTCCCAGTCATGAGCCCTCCCTATAATTAGTCTTAAGTTGGTAGATGACCGTAGTCAGCTGTGGTAACATCGTATTCATCCCTCTCTTTCAGCTGGAGCTTCCTCCGCCACCCTTTGAAACATTTCTGGTCACAGAGATCCGAATAATACCGTGCACACTTTTATCTCTCTATTCTTTCTGTCTCTCTAACGTATTACTCACTCGCACACACACACACACACACACACACACACACACACACACACACACACACACACACACACAAACAACCATAGAAAACCAGATCATTAACCGCTAATATTTAGCGGTTGGAAAGCCAAATGTAAAAGCAGTCCGATTCACAACAACACAGCGGTTAGCATAGTTTTATGATAATGGAACCGAGCAAGTTTCCATCGCGGAGTAGAAATATCATTCCTCGGTCTGTCGCTGTGGTGGTGCCTGTGGTGAGCTCAATGCTTTTGGAGACATCAGCTGTTTGTATAACTGCACAACAGAACCTGGACGGAAAGTTAGAAAAACAAGACTGAGAGACGTTTTAAGTTTAAATAATGTGTGGATCATGAGCTGAAATAGGTTAATGTGTGTGTGTCTTTGCATGGTTGTTAAAACCTTGTGTTTTCTAGTGTTTGAACTGGAGAGACATCCCATGATATCCCTGTGTGTTTACATGATTTCTCCACTATAGTAATCATGTTTAAAGTGTGTGTCGGAGCCTTTAAATTATGTCGTGTCATGTTGTGGAAAAGGCCTAGAGGAGGCCAAGTTAGTGTGTGTGTTCGCTCTATAGACCATTACACAGTGAGTTGGGAGCTCTGTCAAAGTATTTGTATAGAAGAAATTTGCCTTTTTATGGACATGAAAAGGGTCTAAATGTGGACTAAAAGGACGTGTTTTTTTTCAGTAGAGGCCTGTGTGAGGGTAATGACAAGGCCACAGCATACTAAACCTGAGGTTTCTGGGACCAGACGTTTATCTCCACTCTTTCTGGTGAAGTCTTTCTTTAGGATGAGTTTCTATGAATGGACATATACGACTTACTATTCAGGCTTTACTGGCTGTATTCCAATATCCTCTAAGCACTTCATAAATGCTCGATTTAATAACCCTTTGATGCATACAATCACACCAATATGATGATTCTTGTAGTCCCTGCAGTATATGTCTGCATTAAAACCTTCTTTTTTATATTCATTAGTGGTTTCTATTGGAACTATTTTAATGTTGCATGCAAAAACGGGGAAATCGCAAGTTAAATAAAAAAAAAACAGTATCCAGCAGTATTCACTTTAACCAAATAGTTTTCTGGCAATACATGCTTTATATATTCTGATAAATACATAATACATATGCACGCACACACAGTTTTTAATGGTGTGTAATAAGTGTAAAGTGACTTATTGTTATGTTTACCAGTAAGCTGTTATAACATTGCTGATAATAAAATTATTATTTTTCCACTAGTGTAGAAAGACTCACCAATAGTGAGGTGCAGCCGATGGCCAAAGCTCTGCAGTCTGGTCCACTTACTCAGACTCAGCTTTGGTTCTGTTAGCTGGACGTTCAGATCGGTAGTTGTGGAGAAGTGGGTCACCTCTGTTAGCTCGTTGGCCAACTTTTCTCTCACTGAAATGTAGAACTCCGGTAAAACTAAATAAACTCCGTAAGAGCTTTCTCTGCAAGAAATTTGCGACCAGGCGACCAGTTCATATTTTGGATCAAGTGTCTTAATGAGTCTTTTGGATCCGGGCTTTTCAACTACGCTAACCTGATGTAGTTGTTTACTGCGGCCGTGATTTCTTTCCATTTTGCACTTTTTTTTGTCACATGGGATTGCTTTGGAAAGCGAGGAAGCCAGAGTCATTTGCTTCTCGGCTGGTTCTGGTTGCTTTGGTCGTGTTCTCACTACTGTACTCGCTTTGCCGCTTCAGTTCTTCCGCTTTCTCCGGGCTTTCTCTCTCCGCTGCGTCCCTCCAAATACAGAAACACGCCGGCCTAGTGGTTCGTACTGAGGTCTTTTGTGTGTAGTTCACTATACTGTGGTGCAAACGTGTTCTCTAGCAGGTGGAGCACCAGTGCTGCATCATGTGCTGGTTTTGTTGACAGACGTACAGTGTGTTAAAGGTGAACTCCACTGATTATACACATCAAGGTGTGTTTACAGGTGTTGGGGAGTTCTACTGCATATGTGAAAACATTTTTTTTTAAATCTATTGCTGCTCCAGAGGGAGCTGTGTGAAGTTGGGTCAGCGTAGGTTGGGGTTGAAGACTTCAAGTTACATCGATTTTTATACTTTTTTCTAAACTGTTAATCACGAGTCCAACAAAGCTAAATCCGTGGAGTTCTCCCTTAAAGGTCCAGTGTGTAGGATTTGTCACCATCCCTCCGCTCACTCCTCTCTTTCCAAAACTGCAGTAACGTGAGCCGCCGAGTGCAAAACCGTGGTAGCATCCATACCATAATAACACTACGTTAGGAGCAACGGAAGTCAGACGGCGGCTGGCGGTACCACGGTTTAACGCTCTGCGGCTCACGTTACTGTGTGTCAGAGAACTACGGTGGCCTTCAGGTAACCTAAAAACATGGAGGTCTCTCTCAGATCATTGAGTCCTTTTGATAAAAAGTCCCAACTGTGATGATGTCATCATCATCATCTCCTGGGTTTCTATCTTCCTGTAACTGAAACTAACTCAACAATCCCTCCTTTCTTTGTTTCTCCTCTCTCAGATCATTTACTTCATTGTTCCGTCAGTGTTTCCATAACAGTATTTTTTTTGCTCCATCCCCTAAATGTTCTCCCATGAGGCTTTTGGTCGCTTCGTGTTGGTGAATCATTATTTTCTGTGATGCAAATGTGTTTGTAATTTAAGCTAGACTATTTTAAACCCTCCTTTGGTTTGTCACATAGTCGAGATGAAAGCAAAGTGGGTGACTGTTTGTGCACATCGGCGGGTTTTCAAGCTCTTGCATTTCCTGAACGCGCGTGTGTGTGTGTGTGTGTGTGTGCGCTTGCGTGCGTGCGTGCGTGTGTGTGTGTCAAAGTCTAAGCTGTCATGATCGCTTTTGCTCTTTCTCTCTGCTCCCGGTCTGCTGTTAAGGGGGGAGGAGGAGGTGGGAGGGGGGGTCACATGTTGAAGGAGAAGGGAAGGAAGACGGCTATAAAAAGACTAATTCAAAATGTGCAGATAGATATGTTGGAGGTGGAGGAGGAGGAGGTGAGGAGGAGGAGGAGGAGGAGGAGGAGGCCCACTATCTGGGTGTGATGTAACCTGGAGTGTAATGTTGTAAATGATAAGAAACAGCAGAGATGAGCAGTGGAGGAGTGTTGGGGGGGGGGGGGGGGGGGGTCTTCAAACCCAGAAATTATACAGAAGTAAAAAAAACTCTGACTGTCTGTCTTTGTTTGTGTCTCTGTTGTTTACACCGTCCACACTTTGACTCTTCTTCTGTGTTGATGAAGACAAAGAGCTAAACATGAAGAACAGTTGTGAGTTTTTTTCCACAGTGTTTTCATAGCCCCCCCCCCCCCCCCCCGCTGAGCTTGATGCAAGTCAATGTAAAAGATTGCAGCTGTTTTGCCCGTTGTGTGTCCCCCCCCCTCCTCTCCTTTCACCCTTTCAAAGAATTTTGATTTGAATGAAAACCCTGCCTCAGTGTTTTGTTGTGCTCGGAGGGGGGAGGGGACGATTGGTCAGAATCCCTTTCGAGGTCGACCAATGCGATCGCAGCTCCCGCCTCCCGCCCCGCCCCCCCGTGCCCCACTGAGGCTCACGGCCCGACGTGTGATTGGTCGGGCTGGGCGGAGCCAGACTGGGTATTAAAGCCTGTCCCGTCTGCTCCACTTCAGTGTTGAAGAGAGTCTCTCCCCCCCCCGTCTGTCAGCCGGAGAAGTGTGTGTGTGTGTGTGTGTGAGTGTGTGTGTTTGTATCAGTGCGTGTGGATGCTTTTGTTAATGAGAGACGGGCAGAAAACGGAGAGCTCTAATATCATCTGACTGGGACTTCCATTCTTTTTAACCCTCTCCAGGACTGGGGGGCTCGACAGCTGAGCTGCCGGGAGATCACAGCTGGACAGACGGGTTGGACAGACGGGTTGGACAGACGGGTTGGACAGACAGACGGGTTGGACAGACGGGTTGGACAGAGACCGTGAGGGGATCTTAAAGGCTGTTGTGTTGCCGGTATCGTTGTGTTGTGGATAAAGAGCTCCCGTCGGCTGCACTGTGGCTGACCGGTGACCCCGATCTGCAGCCGAACCCCCTTCTGGGTCGCCGCTGAGCTAATAGAGGCGGTCTGGCCGGGCCTGATGTGGAATTTGACCCCGACCGACCCTGTCCCACAAGTTGCCTTTCACTGAGCCTGGACTCAGTGGAAAGAAAGGATAATAGAGCAAGAGGAGCGACGGAGAAGAAAGGAGGAAGAAAAGGAGAGAAGTGAGAACACAGCGACTGGTGAGGAAGTTAAAGGGGGCTCTGGGGGGGGGGGGGAGTATACAAAAGAGCTACTTTGTTAAGCTTAGAGAGGACATGTGGGAGCTCTAAAAGGATGTTGGTTCTCCTTCTGTCAGTTCTTCTGTTTATCTCCAGTCTGACTCGTATACCTTTAACACAGTAACTACAGAGACGTGTGTTTTTTTTCTTCTTCTTCTTCTCTTCTTTCATTTCTACATGATTCAGTTTCAGAAACCTTTTGACTGATATAAATATTTCTGTCTCTCCGTCAGCTCCTCCAGTATGCCGGTGGAGACCCTGCGGCCGTCAGACGGCCGTCTGGCCGGCGTTCCCTTCACCTCCGCCATGCCCTTCAGGATACTTCACAAGGGTCCGGACTACTTCCGCCGCCAGGTTGAGCCCGGGGCCCGTAAACTGAGCGCTGTAGAACGTCTGGAGGCCGACAAGGCCAAGTATGTGAAGAGCCAGCAGGTGGCCCTCACCCGCCAGGCCCCCATCAAAGCACCCATCATCCGTAAACCCCTGGTTCCTCCGGGGATGATGCTCCAGTGTCAGATCAGCACTCCTCCAGCCCGTAAAGTCCCCCGCTGCCCAGCTGATGTGGAGAACGGAGGAGGGAGGGATGGACCAGGAGGAAGGAGAGGACCTGCTCTTAACCTGGATATTCTGAATAATCTTATTAATGATGTATGTGATGGACCGATGCCGTGTTCCCAGTCCTCTTCCTCCACCTCCCCCTCCTCATCATCTCCTTCATCAGGAGCTAAGAGCATCGGCAGCAGCCTGTCAGCAGAACAAGAGAGGAGCAACCGACTCCTCAACAACCTCAAACCTTTGAATCACGGCACCATCAACTCCTCATCCACCTCCTCCTGCACTTCGTCTCCTCTCAACAACAACCTCCGGGTCCCTGCAGCAGAACCTACCCGCCGTCCACCCCCGGTTCCAGCCCGGGTTCCCCGCATTGGGGTCCCGGCGCCCTACAGCTCCCCGAACTCGGTGACGGTGCGCCGGGTGGACGTTCGGCCTCAGGCTGAGATCAGGAAGCCTCAGAGAGCTCTGCTGCGGCCTCAGCTCCGGCCCAGACAGACTGCCCAGGGGCAGGTCGCACACCCCCAGGTCCAACCTCCACCACCTCCCCCATCCTCTCAGAACCAACCCCAGCCCATCACCCCCTCCAAAACCCTGCCCTCCCCCCCAGTCTACCTGCCGCCTAGTCCCATGCTGATCCGAGCTGGCATGATCCCGCCAGCCTCCCCCGCTTTCACCCGTATATCAAACGCCAGCTCCAAGGGGTCAGCCCGTAAGCACCCATCCTTGCACCGCTCCAAGTCGGACCTGAGCGACCGCTACTCCCGCGCCACGGCCGACCTGGAGCGCTTCTTCAACTACTGCGGGCTGGACCCGGGGGAGGTGGAGTGCTTGGGCGGCGTGGAACGCTTCACAAGAGCCAACTCGGACATCGTGTCGGTCACCAAGCTCCGCAGCGTCAGCACGCCAAGTTCGGACTGCGGGGACGAGGCTCTCCGGGCGAGGGAGGACGGGGCCGACGAGGACGACGAGGACGGGCTCGCCAGAGCCAACGACCGGGTCCCCTACGGCATCTCCGTCATCGAGAGGAACGCTCGGGTCATCAAGTGGCTGTACGGCATCCGTCATGCACGAGATGCTAACAGCGCCGTGTCTAACGTATAGACTAACGAGGACTTTTTGTATGAATACAAACGTGTGAAGGACGGAAACCCCGTCTTCTGCTGCCTTACATCACGTTTAAGGATAATCCAGTAGTCGTTTCTTTCTGTGAAGACTCACACTTGTTTTGGAGATTACAGACTTCAGTGTTGGTCGTCAGGACTGAATGGACGAAACACTTCTCCTTTACTTGATCTTGTTTAATATTGGTATATGAAAGCAATAATAGACTGGTGTAAATGATGATGATGATGAGGATGAAGGCAGAGGATGTTTGGGATTGTGGTTCCTCATGTAAAGGTACTTTGTGTGTGTGTGTGTGTGTGTGTGTGTGTGTGTGTGTGTGTGTGTGTGTGGACCTGCTGGAGAGCAGTGACTGTGGAGCGAGCCAGGAGAAGAACCACGTTGATACTGTGAAACTTCACAAAACGCTTCCATAAACACATTTTTATCTTCAAAAAACCTTTTTGGCTGTAAGACTGTTATTATACAAATATCTGTCAGCATGCGAGTGAAACGTTCTGTACACATTCATTTTAGAGTTTGTCATGTCGACGAAGCACACAGATAATCACTTCACAGCACAGACGAACGTTCAGGTCCGTTAGTGCAGTCTGTATATGAGACCGTAACGTTGTCCAGGTGTGTGTTTACATCCGAAACACGCTCTCACGTCTCGGATTATGTTGCACTGGTGCAGCGAGAGAAGTCTGTTCACGATGTTTGTCTTGGAACGCATGAGAGAGCAAGTCACATGACGATGGTTGATCTCATGGTGGATGGTTGAAGTAAGTGTAGCATGAAAAAGTTATTTAGCCTCCAGTAAGAATGGAGAGAATCAAAGGATGGTAGAAGGCAGACTGACTCATGGATAGGAAAAGAAATATATCGATGGCGGTTCTGAAAGTGTCTCAGGAAGATGAACTCGGTATATTAACGAAAATGGACCAATATTTATTTGGAAATTTTAATTTAAGGTATTTTTTAATATTGGACAATTTTGTGTGCAGAATTCAATCTTTGCTCTGAAGTGCAATCTGATCATATCTACAACAGTTACATATAGGATCCATTTAAACACACATGCACATACAGGCAGCAGCCACATGCACAGTGTGAGTGTTAGTGTAACAGGAGATCTGAACTAAACAAAGTGAGGCTGTTGAGTATTTATACGACTTCCTGAGAGGAGGTCCGTCTCCCTGTACAAGTTCTCCACCCTCTGCATCTACTGCATTTAACTTTTCAGGATATTCAGAATGAGCAGCGGCCAGGTTTTCCTCTTCATCATCATCACAGGTAGATGAAGGGCAGCGTACACAGCGGAGGTCAGATCAGAGAGCTGGAGAACACGACGGCAGCGACGGTGAACAAAGTGTGCTGATGAATCCGGCACTGGATGCCCAAAGAGTCTTCAAGTGAGAGATCCAAAATGCTTTACCATGGTGTATTCTAAACAATTAATAAAACAATGTTACAGTATGTTCTTGTTCAATGTTTTTTCTTCTCTGGTTGAGTAGAACATGACGACGGGCCCACGTGGCTCCGGCAACCACTCCTCTCATTTCTTCAGTGTTTGAGGAGTCCTCGGTTTCTAGTGTGAGATCTGGTGCGGGTCCAGTTCTGCAGAGGCAGGTGTTTGTCCCTCATATCAGCATCAATAATTGAGCCGCAGCACCTCAGCTGATCTCTGGATGGGTTTTGTTTACTTTGATGGTGTTCTGATGAGAGTCTGACTGCTACATTATTTACATGGAAACATGCTGACACGCAGACAAACTCTCTCATTTAGTCACTCGCATGGAGTTGTATTATGACAGTATGCCACTGACTGTAGTCCAGAAGCCTGTTGTGAGGACCCCCCCCCCCCTACACACACACACACAGTATTTCTCTCCAGCACCACACCCTGTTTCAGAGCTCTGGACCCTCGTTAAGAGAGCAACTGCTCAATTAAACACCCAAATGAATGGGTGTGAAAGGGCTGCTTAACTACCAGTATTCTACTGAAGCTGTCCATATAAACATTCATTCATTCATTCATTCATTCATCCATTCATTCACTGTAAGTTTAGGAAACAACAGGAAAATACGAAAGAGGACCAGGAAGACTAAAGGAACACAATGTATGTTTCAAGTATCTTGTTTTTACCTCCTGTAGGTGTTGAGATCGCGCTCACTGCTCCTGCTCAGCATCACAAGTTTTTTTGTGTAATCCACGTAATTGTAAACCAGCAAAATTGCGTAAAATCTGCCACATTATGTTCCACATATAAGAAAAGAAAAAAAGTTCCTTTCTCAAGTGATACTCTCCAACATCTGAGATAATTGGATGTGTGAATATCTCCTGTGGGTTTATAAGGTGACTCTGGGTCAACGTTGGATCTCACTGAACTGCACCCCCCAAACCAAAGCTGCAAACTTTCTATTCAAACATACAGATGGTAAATATTTATATATATTTATAATATATTCTACAAACAATGTACAGCTTTATTCTGCACTTAAGTCTATTTAAAAAAAACTCTCAGTTCTTATCCTGCATTATATTCCATATTTGACATTTCTTAATCCCCTGGTCTCTACTGTATATCTCCTATATTTTATTATCCAGCACTGTATCACTTTCTGCACTATATTCACATTTTTAATAGTCCCGTATCTCAGTTGTTAACCTGCACTATATTCATTTTTAACAGTTTCTTCATCTCCTGGTATTTTTATATTTGGTATACTTATATATATACTTTGTACTACTTACTTGTGCCTTTTTACTGATATGTTTGCACTATGGAACTGTGATATCTATCTATCGCTTCCAGGTTATA